>JANEYF010000415.1:0-215000 GCA_029963845.1 Rhamnusium bicolor
GAATTACTTTATCAAAAAATAGTAAAATAAATTGTTATGAATTTGAACTATTGTGGCAAATAGAAAATAAATCTTGAAAACCAATTAGCTTTTGTCATTAGGAAATAAATAAAAACGATGCATGTAAAGCATTAGAAAACTTCTACTATTGTGATATCTACACATATTATGTTAATTAATGAAAATATTTTCAAATTTTATATTCTTCGTAAAATATGGCAGAGATACAAATAGAAATATAAACAGAAATAATATCTGCCATTTCTTAGTTTACATACACAGAAATTATACAAAATCAGTTTCTCGAGATTACTGCAATTATGTCTCTATAATAAAACCGCATTTGTTTTACCAGTAATCAAATTAACAACGGATAAAATTGTCTCCCCGGGGCTATTCTGTCATCTTCTAGAAATAGAACCCTTGTCAAGTCGTAAACTTTAAGTGATATCTAATACATCAAAATACTTCGCAATATCGCTGAGAAACCGGTACAACTGACACAAAGACAAGTGGCTCTTTAGTGTTTTCGATAATCTTTGAGAAGTTTGTAAAACTTGTCACATGACATTAAGAAATTGGTACCTCTTGTATTTCTTCGACATCAACTTATATACACAACTGAAAATGTACATGATGTTATCCAGTTTTATTAAAAGATTACAACATGACACGACAGAAAGGATGATCTGATTCGGAGCAACAGTAATAAAACGAGGTACAGTGAAGAAAAATGTTTAGCCGAAGTAATTACTTAAAAACGTTAACTATCTTAAACCAATGGCGGACTAAGGAGGGTGCGGTGTGTGAGGACGGCCCGCTCCGGGTGCCATCTAGTGATGTAAAAATATCGTATTTATTTGTAACCTGTATATATCTTGCTATAATATGGTCTAATGAACGTCAGGAAAGAGGAAAAATAACTTTGGTTAATAGGGAAAATAGAGCGCAGAATGACGTCAGTCACATAATGACAGAACAAACTTGACTGCTTGTCGGCTTCGATGCAAAGTGGCCTGTAACAAGTCTGCCACAACCAGCGCCAAAAGTAAGTATAAATGAAATATTTTAATTTCTTATTCCACACATTTGTCAAAAAAAATATACGGGGGGCAACCTATAAAATTGTGATGTCAGCCCTTCTCAGTCAGTCACTGTCTTAAACTGAAAAAAAAACTGGAATGAGAACGAGATTAGAAACTGGCTGATTTTAGCGCAGTTTAATATACAGTGGGGATCAAAGCTTCTCCACTTCATAACAGTATTTTTGACACGTCAAATTTTAGAAACTGCAAAATTCATTTCAAAAAATTTCATAATATCGAGGGTGTACAAATTTTCAATTTACAGTTTTATTTAAACATTTGGACTATATATTTTACTGACTGAAATAGAAGATCTGATTGATAATCTCGTTAAGTGATTGTGAGTTGTGAAAATAAGCTCTCGTCTCCGATTTAGGCATATTTTCACACCAACAAAAGCATTCATGATATCAAAAATATTCTTGGAAATAAATCAAGCACAAGGAATATTAGTGAAAATTTTTTCTCCGAAAAAAATTCACGCAATATTTAGCCAAAAAGCACGTAGGCATTGCATATTGGAGTGTACTTGTGTTGTAAATTTGGTTTATTGTTTACCCATTGAAGATGATAATAATCTGGTTATCAATGAGGGTTACCGCGCTTGAATTCACCACGAGAAGCATTAGTGTAGGGTAAGGTAAATGCCACTGAACGGTAATGTTTATTATGGCTTTTTAACGCGGGTTTCTAGTGATTTTTATAAAAATTAGCTGAAAAACATTTAACACAGTTATGACAGAAGGAAAAAGTAGTAATTTACTTGCTCAGTAGGGAATTTATTGTACCCATCAGATGTGTCTTGTCATTTAAGTTAGGTTATGTCAAGCATGAGCATGATGAAAACAACGAATGTGCAGTTTTATTACGATGGACTTATACACCAATTTTCATTAACTACGTTATCAGATAGTAGTTAATAAGAGGGGTTTATGGAATTTTTGTGAATTTTTTTCTTAACTGTTTATCGGCAAAAAATTAATAAAGCTGGAAAATTTTCCACTCTGACGTCAATTTACCCGTGACGTGACGATGTGAAGCCGGCAACAATGCATTGTCCCGTTCCTAAATCTTCAGTTCTGTATTCAGTTGTTGTCTGTATATTTGTTACTTAATAACAGGTATCATCAGTATGATACATAGGTACATACCTCTTCGTTTTTCCATGTTTTATTTCAGCACTAATATAGTCTTGGTTCGTATTTATAAATGAACACACCATCTCAAAGTCTACATGGGGTAGATTGTCAGAATAGGCTTTGACGAATTCTTCTTCCATCGTAACAAAAAAAAAAAAGAAACTGCGGCTTGAAACAGTTTTTACTCAAGAAATTGGTAAAACTAAGTATTAAAAATAATTGAGATTCTGTTCAGCAAATTTTGACAAATAGTTGAAATAGTTCAATGTCACAGAACATAACAGGAATATATCGCGGCGTTGTCGATTCTTGTAATCAATTAAAATTTAATAATTTGAAACCCAATTATTCACCATATTTGCCATTTATTTTGGCATCAATAAAAAGTAAACTCATAAACATTTCAAACGATTATGTTTATTATAGGATAATTGTAATTAAACAGCAATTTAATGCAGGTAAAATAACCGGGGATAATGACGTCACGACCACCAATTTATTTAATTTTTACCTAATCCAGGTATAAAAAAATTAGGGCAATAATTATTTTGGCATTATTTAGGCCTCACCGATCGGACCATATAATTAAAAGATAACAAAAATCCTAAGTGTATTAGTCCATTTTCTGTAGTAGGCTCCTTTGGTACCGTATAATCGTCAGGATTGTTTCCTACAAACAAACAACTGTTTAGAAGGAATAAAGTTATCCCTGCGTATCGCTATCAACCACTGTTTTAGGTGAGTTTTGTCTCTCGGAAACATATGTCCGTTTTTGTTTCCGAACAAAATGGAACTTCACAACACTGACGCATAATTAACAAGGTTTTTTATTTACTGGTGTACGAAATAATTATAATAAAATCCTATAAACTTATTCCCCGCCTTAAAATAACTTTTGACAGCTACCTTACTCGCCAGTGGCGCTAACTGGTGAGCCTAAAAACGGTAGTCCTCATTGCATAGAGATGTATGTGTTTATATATGCTATTAAACAAAAGTCAGTTTTGAATTTTCTCTAAAAAATCTCGACCGTTCTTAATAAGTTATTTACATTTATCATGTACAATCGTAGTATCTACATAAATAATATTGTATATTTATCATCTACTTGTAGGAAGTGTAGGTTAATCATGACCAGGAAGAAGAAACTGGACTAGAGTCGAGGATCGGTAGCTATTAATGCCTCTTGGTTGACAGAAGGACGTAGACAAATCAAAGCAAACGTATAAAATGAATAATGAAATACAAACCGCTCGATACACAGTTATTATTCAAAATGACTGAAGTCTACCATCACATTAGCATACATGGTCACAACTAATATTCGTTTTGCAAACGTGCCTGTTAAATGTAAGTGATTTGGTCTGTATAGGGTGGAAAATTTTTGATGTTTGTATAGGGTAACTCGGTAACTGTAAGAGATACAAAAAAATGGAACACACATCATCGATCTCTTTTTTTCAATCTCTTTTGTTTTCGAGTTTTAAAGAAAAATTGGATTTTTCAACTTTTAGCCACACATATCTTGGTTGTTTGTAAAGTTATGAAAAAACAACTGTTACATTCTTGAAACACTTTTTTCTGTAAAATACAGTGACGTCGAGAAGATTTAAAAAGAAAGGTGCATTTTCGAATTATGGCATAAAGGTTTATTTTTTTAAATGGGAATTATAGTTGGCTACCCAGGTAACACTAATGCTCTTATTAAGATCTCCAAGGTCGCTTTAAAATTATACAATAAAACTTCGAATAAAACCAAATGATCTTCAAGACAAGCTTAGGATCACCATAAAGCAGCTTCTAGCCAAAAAGGGCCCATCCTAAAAAGGGTCTTGAAGACTAAATTTTAAAACTATATTAAAAACCATTTAGTTTTAATTTCATATTCTTAAAGAGTTCTTCAAGGCAATCTTAAATTTATGTATTAAAACGTTTTGGATTTAAAATAAAATTGCAGCAGACTAAATTGCCTTGAGAATCATTATAATTAATCCTAAAAAGGGTTTTATTTTGACAACTTTATGCGTGAAATAGTTAAAACAACGGCAAGTCTCTAATGGGACAGAGTGGTAATATTTTAAACGTAACGCATATAAAGCTGATCAAAAATAATATTCAAATGCAAAATTTTCTGGTAAAAATTACCAACGGATGGCACTTTTCTGACAAAATATAATAAAATACTTCTACATAACTCGAGCGCCACCAATATAATGTTTTTTTTTATTATCTAAAAAATTTTTTAAAAATATCGTCAATTTTTATTTTGCATCTAAACATCCAAATGCATTTTTTTTATTAAATTGCATGTTTGGACACACCGTCCTTCAGGCATTTAAGAGGATGTAAAGCGCATATATTTCAATAATATTTTTTTCTTTGGCTATTGAAAATATCCATCATGGCGGGTCTAGATAAAAACTGATTGCAAGTTAATAGAACATTTTAAATCTTACAAGACTTAAAATAGCGTTTTATTTACCACTTTAAGTACAATTACTCTCCCAGACATTTATTTACTTTTCCTTTTAAAACTGAGTTGCTTTAATATGTTCAAACTCGTGGCCTTATTGATTTAAAGGGATCTGGCGCGCATGAAATCCTAACCTTAAAATTGTGCCGGTTTTGTGATTGCTGGATTTAGTGACTTCGTTTTAATTTAAAATACTTGTCACTAATATTTTCCATTTTAAATATGTCTTCTAATTTTCATTCATGCATAAAGTAGGTACACGGACTGCACTGGTTCACTAAATCAGCAATCAGTTTATAGAGCAGATGGCGTGTTTTCTCCGATTATGGAGGGGGTAGAATTAGTTTTAATAAAGTCATCAAAAATCCAACAGGCATTTCTTTTAATCAAATTGACTAAATTAAAACCTTTGAACTTTAAAATATTCTTAATTTACTCTTTAAAAAGTAAAAACTATGTTTTAGGATTTAAAGTGGAATTTCATTGAGCATATAGGCTTAAGATAAAATAGTTTTCTTAATGGGTTTTAATGACTATATCAAGGATACTCCATAAAACTACATTAAAACCATTTGTTCCAAAATGAATTGTTTTAAAACCAATTTGCTATTTAATTCTTTAAAATGGCAAATTAGTTTTAAAATAGCCAATGTCAAAAGTATTATAAAACTAGTATAAGATTAATAGGGCATTAGGAGCAAACAGTTTTTTTATTTTAATTTAAAGAGTGCATTAAATTCTTTGCATAAGAATCAGTGGTCTTTAAGAACTTTTAGTTTATCTTAAGGTAATTTTAAAACCACTATCATTTTATTGAACATGTTAAAGCACTTTTAAAACCTAAATAAATCAAAAGTATCTTAGCGTTGTTACTTGGGTATGGTTTGGTTAAAAAGGAAATTTTTTCTCTTTCAAACTATATGCTATATGTGGGGTCGCTTTTGATCTGTAAGTATTTAATAGCCAAAATAATCTTAGTAAAATTAGTACTATTAATTTAATTAATTATTCCCATCAATTTTCACGAATTTTACACATTGTCTCGTATTCCAGATTAGCGGACCATAAGCCAAATACCGCTCCAATTGCTGTCGTGTTGCTAACTGTGGAACAAAATATATGACCATTGGCAATTAGCACTTGTCTCCTGTTTTATTATTTTTCATTTCATTTTTAGTTTTGAGTATTTCCAAGAAAATATTTTGGATAATACTCGACAATGTTATATTTTTAAATTAAATTGTTCGTCTGCATATAATCAAAAATCCCTAAACTTTGGCGCATACAGTAAGATGAGAGAGAGCAAAGTAGTGACAAGTGTTTTCTATAATCTCTTGAAAGTTAGTAAACCATGTCACATGAGCTCCTCAATTTAGCGACTCTTATATACTTCTCGCCTGGCCAACTTTAGAATGGAAACCGCAATATCAATCTAGTGTAGACAATCCTGTGGAGACTTCAAACTTCAAAAGCTCAGTTATTTCTAATGTAGGAGATGCGACGACTTTGGCAAGACAAGACAGCGCTATTGGAAACTGCTGGCTAGAGATAATGGCTTTCCTGAAAAGGAAATACCCGAATTCACTGCCAATTCCTTTAGAAATTTATCCAGATGTCCTCTTTGTTTGTTTTCCGGAAAGTTTTCTTTTGGCTTGTCGCTAATTACTGGGAATAATGGGAGCAGCGTCGAGCTGGCATTTTGGCCATTGTTCCACTGATACCTGATAACTTCCGTAATTTGCAGCAGCGTGGAAGCTACCTATTTGTATGCAGTTCGAGCTGTTACGGAAGTTTTGCACAAATTGCGTTTACCTAACGTTTACTATACAATAATTCTGTATTAGCATTCTCTCACAACATTGGCGTTAAGAGGGTACCGATTTAAATTTTACCATATTGAAGTAAGACAAATTTTACACTTAGATTTATTATTAAGTGTTAATAATTCAGTAACAGAAATGAATGAAAATAATTTGTGATATTTAATTATGAATACAAACAAAAAAAATTCATACAGATCGTCACTTTAGTCTACTGAAAGCTGGTGTCCAAGATACGCAGGGTGATTCAGAAATAATCCGAAGAAAAAATATACCAACAACTTTGTATGTTTATAATATAGGTAATTTAATGACACAATATTTTCATACAGCAAAAGCCTTATGTATGCAATTATGAAATCGCATAATTAAGGGTATTTTTCTCAGTAATCGATACATTTTCGATTACTAAAAAAAAAAAATTATTGGGTATTATAAAAGCATTCTTTCAAACATGATAATAATAATAATAAATATCTATATATTTTAATATTTTAAACTGACATTCTTATCTTAATGTGCTAGTATAAAAGTTTTAGGCATATATTAACTAACCAAAACAAAACAAATTGTCACACTCTGAACTCTTCAGGGGGCAAGACCGCTTAAAAATTATTTATAAAGATATTTAAATTAGATAATTCAAAATATGAACATTTGTTATATTTATTTTGACATTTTAAATTGAAAGACAATATCTAGATTAACTAGAGTAACTATTATTTAATTCAATGCAGTTCTTGCTCCTAAACTGAGTAGTTGTTTTAATAGTTTCTATGATAAGATGTGTTGGAAGTGTTGTTTTTGATTCATTATATGCATAAAACTTGTATAAGTGATTCAGATAAAAATGTCAGTATAAAATATGAAAATATATATTATTATCATGTTAGGTTGAAAGAATGCTTTTGTAATACCCAATAATTATTTTATTTATTTTTTCTAGAAATGCATAAATACGAAGCAATAATATGTCAGATTTTTTGACATTTTTGATATTATCGGTTTGCCGATCTTGTGTTAAGAATTATTCGGGGTTAAATGTGAATAAAATGACTTTTACTTCTAGCACCAATCAATACCATCGAGAAACAATTTAAAAAAAAATGCTGACATATTTTCACAACTTAATTTAAAAGTTTATTTTAAATAAGAGTTAAAAGTATACAACGCTAAAGATAAAACAAGCAAGTTGAAGCAATCAGAAGTTAAAAAAAAATTACATGTCCAGATTTTAATCATGTTTACGTGGGTCAGGCTGGTCGTTCGTTCGAAATTAGATATAAAGAACACCTACATCCCTTTGATCCCAAAAAACACACCAAAACACCATATACTGCACACGACCCACGTTTAGCCAACCAAGTTGATATCATTTGTAGGTGATTAAAACTAACCTTATGCTAACAATCCACCCTATTTCAAATGAAAGTGTTCCTCACAAAGTTCACAACATTGTGAAAAATTATTCCTTACAGTCGTTTGATAAAGAAGAATTTGATTTCCTTAATAAGTGATTAAATTTTGCTTTACCTGCCTCTGACAGCATTTTAAATGAGACTGCTATAAGTGTTGAAAGTTTAATTTCCACATGCTTGACCATGGTATCTTATTAAATAAATTAAGAAATATCGGGTTATCTCACGAATTTGTTTCGTTTTTTAACTCATATTTGCATGGTAGATCGCAGTATGTCTATTACCATGGATACAAGTCTGCCGAATTTACAGCAGATTCAGGAGTCCCCCAGGAGTCAGTATTTGGTCCCCTAATATTCAATGGTTTTATAAACGATATAGTCAAAGATCTACATTGCTAATACCAGCTATATGCTGATGATTTAAAAATGTATAACACAATAAATTGCCTGGATGACATAGGACACCTTAGCTGGACCTGCAAAATAATTACAACTGGTGTTGTATAAATAAATATAAATGCTGGAAAGTGCAATGTTGTAACTTACTCGCGTAGATCAAGTGTGCTCAATAATGTATACAAAATAAATAATTGCGCTATACAAAGGGTTCATACTTTCAAGGACTTGGGTGTGATATTTGACACGAAATTGATGTTTGTGCCTCGCATAAATAGCATTGTAGCTTCGGCATCGAAATCTCTAAGATTTATAATGTGCAACTCTAAAAATTTTAAAAATGCTCATACACTAACACTGTTATTCAATTCGTTCGTTAGAAGCAAACTGCAATATGCTGATGTAATTTGGAACCCGCACTGTGCGACTCATACTGGACATCTAGAAAATATCCAGAGAAAGTTTTTAAAGTATCTACGCTACATTGAAGATAATACCTATCCACCTATTGGTATTAATAATGATCTACTACAGATTTTCACACTGTTTGCTACAAACGCGACGGGAGATGCGCGGAATTATACTCCTACATAATATAATAAACAATCAACTAGACTTCCCGAATTTACTAGGTTTAATCCAACTGAATGTTCCGCCTAAATCACCTCGGCTCCACCAGACATTTCACATGGAAGTTTCACGTACTAATCTATTAAAATATTCTCCTATTAATGTAATATGCAATAATTATAACAAAATACAGACAAAATAGATATGTTCCATTGTAAAATCAATGTTCAAATAATTAAGTAATTTATAATGTGTCATATTCATATTCTATGTATTATGTACTATATATTCTCATTGTATGTAAATCCAACTCTGTAATTAGGACTTGTCCTGTTGAGTTGTGTAAATAAATAAAATAAATAAATAAATATTCTTTAAATCTTCCGTAACTTTTACATTTTCGATTTTGTCAAATAATATTGTTGAAGGATACTATATTTAGCTATAATAACGACTGAACAAAGCGTATGAAAAGTGCAAAAGAATTTTATTCAATGTAATGATTTATATTTATACAAGTTGTGTGCTCATTCATGAGTAAATTAGTGGTTTGCAGCCTAACTTATCGTTGAAATTACCCAATAGAATTACATTTAGATTTTTAAAAAACAATTTTAACTGAAAGATTCCGTTAAATAATTCTCATTTTCTGGCAATTGTCTCTAAAATTCAGCAAATTTTAAAGATAGTTTTAGAATATGTTTGAAAAATAAAAGTTGATAAATTCTTTATGGAAATAGAAGATGTTCTCTTAATACTACCGTAGACAATTGTTCTCTATATGTTTACTATTAGTTTTCTTTATATCTAATAGCATTTGTGGCATAGGTCTCGAATGTCTTGGGTTGAACACAATAAACATATTTTTTGTAAGAGAATTTCTTAACAGTGGTTTTTCTCCATATAAAGCAATATTATTTTGGAAGAAAAAAATGTATTTAATTTACTCAATGTTATCTACTTTTTTAATATTATTATTTTTCATTTGTAATAACGACTAATTAGCACTAGTTTTTTTTATAGATAATAAATATTATTTAATCTTCAAAATAGTAAAATTTTCAATCAGAACACTGAAACAAAATTTTACATGAACCAATAACAACTAAATGATAAGACTCTTAACTACATAAGTAATTAACAGACGTCTTTTATTTACTTCTCGGAACTTTTCTTTTATGAGTTTATCGCTAATTACTGCGAATAATAGAAGAAACAGAGTGTTGACATTTATGTTATTGTTTTCTTGACGCCTGGTGACTTCCAGTAGTTTCCCTGTTCAGAACCTGATGGTAATTTTACGCGTACTTTGTTACGGATTGTAAGGATTTTGTATTCTTGTTTTCTAGTCTGAGTAACAGAAATTATACTGGTATATATTTATTTATTTGTTTTATTAATTTCTATTATTACTATTATTAGAAAACTTTATGCTTTGATTTTAAATATTATACAAATATTTCATTATTTGTAATAAAAATTATTCTGTAATAATTGTTAGACTTTTGAAGAAAAATCTAATTTATCTTTTTTTATTCCTAAAAAAATAGAATAAATTTGTTTTAAGTTTTTTTTAAGTTATAGGCTGTTGAACGATAAATCAGATATAATAAGAATATCAAATAATGGTGAATTGTATGGAAATCTTTATTATCAAGTTGTTATATTTAGATGGTATGGTAATTCCAAATTTCAGTATTTGCATAAGAACAAAAATGCATATAATATGATTCTGTCAGTCATTTTCTAAAATTAAATAGGTGCTCTTTATAGCTAATTTCGAACTAACGACCAGTTTGACCTACATAACAGGTATTACCATCCAGACATGTCAATTTATAAACTCTTGGTTTCTTCAATTTCCTAGTTGTGTCTTTTTTCATTTTACAGAAACTGTTTTGGGATCGATTATTCTGTGTACCAAAGTGCTCAGTCCGCAGCAATCCACAGCGTACACAATTAATTATATTATTTTGTTGAAATAAATATCATATTGCCTTTTATTCAAAGCGGAATTTTTTATAAATTACACTTACTATTGTTCTCCTCATGGGATTCATTAATGACTGCGTGCTTGGAATATAATTATATCATACCTGCAACAAAAAACAAACAATTAGTTTTATACGAATAATATGCCAACAATACAGCGCAAAATTTTTAAACGACAATAAAACCTACGCGGTATTTTTATAATTAATCGATATAAAAGCGTGACTAGAATATTTTAATAAATATGGCAGTAGGCAATGTCGTGTTGGTATTTCACAGGGAGACTATAACGAAAGCGAAAATGTTAAACGCCGATATAATTCATTATGAATACATTTCCATACCAATCGGTCATTTTGAATGGTATTTAGTGTACCTGGAATTATAAAAGGGTTCCAAGGAAAAACAAAAATTATGTGGTATATTTTAAATAACTCAAACTTAAGACATTCAAAAATATACTAAATCCTTATAATCTCATACATTTTACTATACAAAGTGACTCAGTTCTAGCGAATCAATCTTGACCAGGCGGTAAAATAATCAAAATATAAGTGATTTTCCTAATGAACTAATTATTAAAAATATTTAAAGATATTTTTCATATATATATTTATATATATATATATATATATATATATATATATATATATATATATATATATATATATATATATATATATATATATATATATATATATATATATATATATATATATATATATATATATATATATATATATATATATATATATATATATATATATATATATATATATATATATATATATATAGGTGCATATATCCGTTTATTTTTTTTATTGTTTGTTCCACATGTTATATTATATACACATTTTTTATTTACATTTTTTATAATTCTATATACACATCATAATATTATACCTTGTAGTGCCCTGAGGATGATAATAAAATTTACCGAAACGTAGGCAAGTTGATGAAGTAGTTTTTCTCAAGATAAGGACCCTAATCCAACAAAATTTTTCCAAATATTAATAAGCCGGTCTAAAAACTTTTCTATTACATTAATGCTATTTTCGCATCAGATCCCCATTTACTTTTTGTTACACATTTTAACATACTGATACCTTTTCGACATTTGGTTTTTGCTTGATTAATGTGTTTGGTCAATAAATGTTTCGAGTCAAGTACCATGCCAAGGTATTTATGTTGTTTAACAATAGGTATAGTCAAACCACATAATTTTAATTTATTGATGTTTTGAAACATATATCTTCTGAAGATTTTTCAGTCATGTTCTAGCCATTGTTTAATCAATACATTATATGTCTAAAGTCAGTAGCACACTTTTTATATGATTTTTGAATTGTATATGTACAGATATCATCGACGTATTGTATACTTTTTATTGAACCGTCATACATGTTGTGCAATTTCGATGTGTAAATAGGTATTAAATCAGTTAGAGCTCAGAACAAATTCCTAAGGAGGCCCTCGACAGACTTTTCGAAGCCCGTGTATTGTGTTATTATGATCATTGGTATAAATAATCCAATTTTTGTAAAACTCTAGTATAGTTTTGGCTATATTACCAATAACACATAAACCGAATAATTTTGTTTTAATTTGTCTAAGTCAACTACATTATAAGTCCCTTTTATGTCGATAAACAAACATGCTAAGTAAGAAGTTGCTCAACAAAAATCATCCGTTATAGATATATAGTAACAGTGCTTTGGCTGATTTGGGAATATTTTCAATCATTCTGTAAGTAAAGCTATCCTTTTCCGGGGAAGAATCACGTACCACTGCCACTTCAGTATACAATTTATGTAATGCTAATCTTGTCTGAATGTTATTTGAAGCATTATCTTAACATTTCTTTTTCCTATTGGGTCTTACTATCTAATAAGTTGAGGGTAGTATGACACAATAAGAAAAATAATTCGTAGCCTTTATGGCATAAAATTGTTGTATTTTAATTTTAAATTATTTTATTAGAAAGTCATTTTAAAATTTATAAATACGTGAACAACCACCTTCTACTTCCCTGAAACAATTCCCTGTATGAGATAGAAAATGACTGCTTAGCCAAAAAATACATTTCAATTGTTTATTTGTTTTTAATATTTATTTCTAACAATACCTGAATAAAAACAAACATGGGAAGAAGCTGTTCTATATTTCACTATATAAAGTTATATGCAAACTTAAAAGAAAATAAACAGGAAAAACGATACCAATACTGATATTTTTAACAATAAAACATGATATACTAGGCAGCAAAGGAATATCTGAATATAGCTGTATATATACATTTATGAACTTTTTATTGTGGAACCTGAATAGCATCGACATGGCTTGGATAAAAGAAGCCCTAGTAAAAGGAATATTCTAATTTATGGTTGACAAACGAACTGACTTATATTTTAGGAGGTACATAGGAATATTTCTTTGGTATACGTATAATTAATTGAATCCTTTTATAGCGTGGGACGGTTTATTAATATCATCAATTCAAATAGGAAAGTTCACATCAAATCTTATTAAATTTACTTATTTATCCTTTTTAGCTATATTGAATTTTACACTTGCTTATAGTCTTTGACAATGAAATGATACAAAAAATATATTTTTTCTTTATTTAAAAAATAAACTAAGCCATTTTCACCGAATATGGGTGTGAAACTGAAAAAAATAATAATTTTTATACAGTAGCTGAAAAAAAAGCATTCTATAATATTTTGAAAATAATAAATGTTACAAAATTGTGTCAATATCATATGTGGTTTTGATTTTCTGACACTTTCTTGTTAACTTTTTGTTTCTGGACGTGTTTTGCCATTATATAACTTCCTTTAAAGTTTGACTAATGAGCTTATGGGCTTTCGAAGGCTCCTCATGGTATTCACGTTTTTCATAATAACTCGACTAGTGGTACTGTTTCGATTGTACTGAAACTTGGCCTGTATTTTTGGACCATCCAGGCAAACATATCTCACAATTTCATTTCATTCACTTCTAGGGTATGCCAGCTGTGTCACATACGGTTTTGATGTTTTGAAATAACTTTTTTGTGCATTTGATTTATGAATTCTAACTGGATTCTGATGCGTAATTTAGTTCTACACAAAAAAGAGTCACTTAGTCATTTCGATAAATCCAACCGTTTTCAACTAGCGGGTTAGCATGTAATAGGAATAATTTTATTGTTTTCACCTGCTCTAAGAAATTAAACAAGGGAATAATTTTTATTTTAAAGGAAAATTTAATGAAAAAAAAAGACAATCAAAACTTCTAGTAAAAAATCTGTAAATATCATGTATCTATTGCTCTCCCTAGAAGTGAATGAACTAAAGTTATGACATTATTATTTCGATGGTTAAAAATTCATCCCAAGTTTCAACACACTTAAAGCCAATATTGTTGAAATTATTACAAAAAAACGGTTTCCATGAGGAGCCTTGGATAGCAAATAGATCTGTTAGAAAGTATTTATGGGTGTTTATAGGAGCTTTTTGTGCATATTTTAATTTCTGAATATGTTGTTAAAGTTTGTCGGTGGAATTCTAAATCACTCTGTATATTTTTAAATAAACTTCAAAAAAAAATAAAATAAATTAATGTCGAATCTCGCTTTACATATTTCTCATTTTACTGCAATTAATTAAAATAGGATTAGGTATTCAAATACACAGACTTCTTTACATCTTATTATATTATCTCCCATTTAATCAGCAAAACAGTGCTCAGAGCTGAAATCACTGGGGTCTTGTTAAAATGAAATTAAACAACTCCTCATTTATATACTTTTTATTCCCGAAGTGAAAAACTGGACGTGTTTTTATACCATTTTCTGTATACTACCTTGGATTTTATTCTTAAATTATTAAAAGTTAAAGGTGTGAAATTTTTCTAGGCAATTACAGTGTTTAAACACGTCAGACGCAATACATTATTGTCATTACTCATTACTTCGTCGCAATCATATAATGGTCCATTATGTATGACAATGTCTTGTGATCCTATAGAAAATTGTTTAATGCTAGTTGAACTGTAAAGAAAGTTGATTCTATTATGATCTATTAATAATAATAATAATAATAATATGCTTTATTTGCCGAACAGGTAACATCCAATTACAGGAAAATTTAAAATACTCTTAAATACTACCAAACATTTTATAATATTTTTAATATTTCGTAACAAATCTCTATGTATATATATATATGTATATATATACGTATATATATATATATATATATATATATATATATATATATATATATATATATATATATATATATATATATATATATATATATATATATATATATATATATATATTATTGTGATAATAAGGTTTATTGTATTTTTATTTATTTATATATTTTGTAAAAATTTTGAATTGTTTTTATTAAATAGTTATAGAATTGAAAATTTTGTGTTTTATTAAAATCTATGAAACTTGGCGCCTTTATTTTTAATTTGTATTTATTTTATATTTATGCCCTTGTGTACCCAGACTAGCTCATATTTTAATTTACAAGTTTTTACTTACTTTTATTTTCTTTTACTCTCTCTCAGGATGCAGGTTCAATTTTGTTCTTTCTAGTTAGTATATTTTCAAAATTTAAATTCACAAAATCCGTACACATAAAAAACTAAACACTTTCAGAAAACAATTTAGGAGTTTGTTTTTAATCAAATATTTTTTAAAAAATTTTAACAAATGTATTTACAAATCTTAACTTAAATTAGCCCACCAAATTTTAAAATCTCGAGATTTTACCTTATATTTTTATCCTTGCGGTTGGCCGACCTGTCGTTTCGTCTCAGCTGTTTAATGTTTGGATATGGCCGCTCCAATTTCCTGATATGCTTGTATAGTTATTTACTTTAATTTTTGTGTTTTGTGTAGCTGGATTTTTTTATAACTGGTAAGTACTTACAAACTTTTTTTACTGTTTCTTTTATTTAATTCTCTGGCTTGAATCTTAATTTACAAGCTTCTATTTACCATATTTTACTCCTAACCTTTATTTTATTCGTCTCTCTTCTCTTTAATTTTTTTGATTCTTCCCCAATTTTCAAAACTCTCCTCCTTTTTTATCAATAACAACCCACTATCCATTGTTTTCTCTGCTTACTTTAATTTTGTATATAGTAAAATCACCAAATTTCAAAATTGACTAGTTGTCACAAATTATTTTTTAATGTCAAATATTTTTAATTTTGAAAATAAAAACTTTTATACTACTTTTTTTGTTGCTTTTTTAAAACAATATTCTTTTCTTGATAGTTTCCTGAGAATTTTCTGTAAATTTGCATGTGTTACGTTCAGTATAAAAATTTTTATCTTTCACATCTCATTTTCAAAATTTTTTTTAACAAATGCCCTATCATTTTAAACAAACTCCTTTTTATATAACTAGAACTAAATAACTACTGATAACAAATCTTTTTATATCTAGGTTAACATATCTTTACTCAAAAACTAATATTTTTGTTTCTACTTTTTGTAGGCTGTCGAAATTGGTTTCACCCCTTTTACCACACTTTCACTGTGTCTTGAGCTACCCCCACTCACATACGAAGCACTGAGTTTCTCCTTTGTCCTCATGGCATATCTTTGCACATCAATGGATTTCCTGTTTAGTTTTTTATGAAAATATAGTTCAACTATGCTGTCACACATACAAAAATCAAGAAATGTTTATGTTTCAACCCCAATATTCGAAAAATTATTATGGCATTGATCTAAACACATTACTGCACCCCTGTTTGGTAAGTTTTATTTCAGTTTATATTCACTTTTACAGACCATGCACTTTTTATGTTTCGTTATGAAAGTTTTAAGATAATTTACAATATTTTCCCCTGTTTATTGATTGTTGCTTATTTAACTTTTGTATAAAGTTCAATTACATTGACTCTACACTAGATTTTCATAAATTTCCCCTTTTAAAAGTTTATACTATAACAATTGTCTCTTTTATAGGTGAAATCTTTCCCCTGAAATTATGCAACTTTTAATACTACTGGAGTTAATTGAAGTGAAATTTTTATATGGGACTACATTGGTGACACCTTTTCGATGGCAGGAAATACACAATAGGTCTCTCGTCAGCTCTGCCAGTGGAGATCCAGGACTTCGACTTGACACCTTTTTCTTGTTTTTTATTTGTTTTTCATTAATTTTTATGGCCAATTTGGCTTTGCAAATACCTTACAACTAACTACCTTTTTATATGAACAATGAATACTTAATTATTCTACACATATGTTAACAACTAAATTAAAATTGTTTTCTGAAATTGTTCATTTTTAAATGTATGCATGCTACTATATTTATTAAACTTTTTAAATTAATTAATAACATTGCTAAATGTGATAATATATATATATATATATATATATATATATATATATATATATATATATATATATATATATATATATATATATATATATATATATATATATGTAGCACGCAAAAGAACAATAAATAAAGGAAACAGTAAGTTAAAATTATATACTAAAAGTTTGCTTAGCATATTTTACCAGCTGATTTTGTGTGCAAAGGTATATCACAATGTTGATTTAATGTGTTAAAATAAAATAAGAGCACATACATTGGTGATTCTAGCAACATATTGATATTGGCTCGTTTAGTGTAAAATGCGGGATTTTGTCGAGAATGCATCCTTGGAGTGAAAAAATTAATTTGTGAAAGAATTTGAGGATATTCAATTTTATTATGTAATAATTTGTACAGAAAAAGTAGCATAGAATAAATTCGCCGATACTTTAAACTTTCAAAATTAAATATGCTTAGAAGATAATTGTTATCTATGCCCCTCTCAGGATATATTTCTGTATCTCTAATTGATAAAAATTTAAAAAATTTTCTTTGAACTTGCTCTAACGCATCTTTGTGAACTAGATAGTAAGGGTTCCAGATTATGGATCCGTATTCAAGTTTTGATCGTACATAAGAATAATATAATGATTTTAAATAATTTAAATTAGTAAATAACTTACAGTTTCTTATGTTAAATCCTAACATTTTGGTTGCCTCTTTAAATTTGATATGTATATGTTCGATAAAAATCAGTTCAGAATGAAAATATATACCTAAATCTTTAATTGTTTGTATGAGCTCTAAAACAGTGTCATTAATGCTGTAGTTGTAATTAAAGCAATTTTTTTTTTTTGTGTACTTTTCATTTAGCAGCATTGACACCAACTTTGTACATGCCACACCACTACTTGCTCACTGCGTTACTGGTTCAATAAAAATGCCGGAAAATGATGATTGTGTGAATTTCGGTTGTGGCTAAAATGTCCCTAAAACTGAAACATTTCATTATGCGCTGTTATCTTATGTATCAATAAGGTTATAGAAAAATATAGCAAAGTTGAGTTTTTTTATGTTTCTAGTCGTCGAAAAAAACCTCTGAAATTCAGAGATTTTGTGTTAGGCAAAGGGAGGCAAGACCTTACCCTTATGGAGTCCAAACTACAGCTGTATGTTCTAAAAAAGTGAGTTGAATGAATCTCATACAAGCTGCACCAGAAAAAAACATGATTGTAGGATTGTGCGAAGCGTAGGAATGCTTTTTCCGATGCAATTTGTATAAAATTATCCATAATTTGTAATACACACATGTATATTTTATCAGACAGTTTCACAAACAGAAAATTTTAAGTGTCATTTTCATCTCTGAATGTCACAAAAATCATTCAGTTTTTGTTTCTGTAATTTTTTCAGCGTTTTGGTAATATCCACACAAAATATGAATCAGGAATAGAATATTTGACACCAGCAAATACGAAGAAGCCCTAAGCCTCTATATGAAATCAATTTAAAAAAAAATTGTGTTGAGCGAAAAAACCTACCTGTGAGCCAAGTTCTGTTTTTAAAATATCAGGAATACAATATACAGAAAAAGATGACTCACAGTATAAAGATGTAGTCAAAAAAACGTGGAATATTAGTAAAAATATACGGCAAGGGATTTGGAGTTAATTTTGACATATCTAATGACATATGGTTTAAATCTGTGAGACATTCTCGTGATAGAAGGCGACGTGCTCTGCAAGCCCAGCCAGAAAAGTGAAAAACAACTCCATTCAACAGCATTCACTCACGATCAATACGTCCAAATTCTAGAATTGTGGAACGAAAATACTCCAGAAGATTTTCATGTTGCTTCAGTAGCTTTTAGCGATGGACACGTAGTCAGTTGCCACACTATTTAAAGAGGAAACTTATGCCACACTATTTAAAGAGGAAACTTATACTGATCAGTGATGAGCAGACAGCAGATGATGAAAGTAAACTCAAATCAAGAAGAGCGTCAGAAGAGAAATGACCAAGTCGGCTGGGTCCAACAAACCAGGACCAGGGGAGGTCTGTCAAAATGACCACAACGATCGCATCAGCGGACGGGGTTGCCGGTGGAGCAGGCCCGCCCCTTACGAGGTTGGTCTAGGCCTACAGCGATGCGTTAGGGTAAAGGAAAGGAAAACTTTCCGACCCCTCCCATCCGAGGTCACCGTCAAGCCAAAGAATATTGGCGCATGATGAGTGATTACATTAAAATGTGTAAATTGTTTATATGTATAGTTATTTCTTTCTAGTCCAGTTTATGTTATATATTATTTTTTGAAAACAATGTATTCAGTATACTAAAAAGTAAATAAATAAATGTTTTTTAGCGAATTAATAAGGGTTTCTGTGGTCTGCCAATTACCTAGTTTGATTAAAGCAGACAATGAATAACGACAGTAATAGTTTAAATTTGGCCTTATATAGACTTTTTTGATTCTTAACATCGTTTTAGCGGTACAGAAGTTTTTTGAATGCTGAAAAATAGTCTGTAAATATCGCAATCTTATTTATTAATTTATTATTGATAAGTTTCTATAATAACATAATTCCCCGAAGTACCAGCTCGCTAGTTTTCCTGCGGCTTTTCCATTACTGCAACATTTACCCTCTTAAGGCTACGCTGAGGACAGTTACTCTAAATATGGCCCACTCTGCCACACTTATAACTGAGCATACCTCCTCCACTACTTTGCTGTTGGTTTTGTCTCGGCTGGAGATTCGAGTTTATCAGTAGTTGCATGGTCTTTTGTACTTCGGACATTACATCTTGAATGTTGAGCTCATGACAGTTCCTCTTAATATGGCCCAATTTGCCACACTTATAACAGCGGATACCTCCATTCGAGCTACCGCTATTTTGTTGCTCTCGTCTCATTTTAGAATTTATCTTTGTCAATAGTTGTGCGATCAACTTTTGTAACTCGGTTAATACGACTTGTATGGTTTTATGTGTCGGGGTCTCTTCCACAGCCATGGCTCGCACTCTCTGGTCTGATTGTGTGGTATCCTCATAAGCAGCCTCAATCTCAGGTGCATATACTAAGGCCTCACTACTTCATTTGTGCCTGGCTAACTTAAGGATTCGCCTAACCTCCTGGTCTCTTACTCCATCAATAAATGCACCAGTAGCCTCGAACTCCTGGAGGCTTTCTCCAGCCCGCTGTTTACGTGATTTTATCTGAGCCTGTTATACTTGGGCGAGATGTTGGTCGCCATATCTAAGTTTTAGCGCTGCCTCCAGAATGCTAAAATTTTGTTGCTGGGCGGCAGGACTTGTTTGGAGCAGGTCTAATATTTGGCTCCTAGTGCCCATACCAATGCTGTTGCTTTTTCCTCATCGTTCCAATTATTTGAACATGCAGCTGCCTCAAACTGTCTCTTATAAGTTGACCATGAACCTTGACCGTCAAAGGAAGGTGGTTGTAACCTAGTACCAGACAATACCAACTGGCCACCCTTCTCTCTTATTTGTTGTTTGAATCGGGCTACTTCTCTTCTGACTCCACTGACTTCTCCTCTAACTTCACTAACTTCTTCTTTAACTTCATTAACTTGTCCTTCAACTTCACAGACTTTTCCTGCTATTTCAGTGACTTTTTTGATAACATCTCCTTTAAATTTTTCAGTGAGGGAGAAAATAGCTGCCTGCTGTTCATCTAGGCTTCTTTTGAAATCTTCTTTTTCCTCGACTCGCCACTTTTCTTGATCTTCAAACATTTTTCTTAATTCTTCCTGACGTTTTCTTTCTGGTTCTTCTTATTCTTCCTGTCGTCTTATTTCCAGCACCTCCAAAATTTTTATCAAGTCTTTCTTTTCTTCCTGGCGTTTTCTCTCTTGTTCTTCTTTTTTATTCCTGTTGCCTTCTTCCTTGTTCTCCATTTTCCTCATTTCGTCTTCTCTATTGTTCTTCTTTGTCCTCCTGTCTCTTTCTTTCTTGATCGTCCATCATTTTTCTCTGTTCGTCTATCTGTTGTAACAATGCTGCAAGCATGTCCTGTGTTTGCTTCTCCGCCATACTACATGTTGATATCACGTCTATTTTAATAATGGAATGTTCCAGAAAAATCTCGAACAGCACTAGAAAGTCTTATTTAGAGTTTATGTTAATTTTATGTTAACAAAATTCACTAATCTCCACTAATTGTGCAATGCAATGTTTGAGAACTTTCACGAAATGTCACAATTAAGTCTTGTTTTGAGTCTATAACACGTTCCTTATAACACAGTTCACGTGTCTTTTGTAGTTTCCAAATCGAATATTCTAGAATTTTCACGAAAAATCACTTATAGTCTTGTTTTTAAGTCTATAACACATTCCCTTCGACACAATTCACGTATCTTCTGTAGTTTCCAAATTAAATGTTCTAGAATTTTCCCGAAATTGCATTAATAGTCTTTTTTCTCAATCCACAACACGTTATTACTAGCAGCACTCCCGTATTTGCAACCATTTCTAAATCGAATGTTCTAGAAACTTCTCGAAAATCCACTTTAAAGTCGCTATTCAGTCCAGAAATATTCCTCCAAACACTGTCCAGTAGCTTAATTCTCCTTGTTACCACTAATTTCTGAGAAGAATATTATAGAACCTTTTCGAATACTCCAGGAATTTCTCTTCCAATCCACTTCTGACACCAAATGGTTACGTGTTTGCTATTCCCACAAACACCTATACTCGCGGATTCGTTGACTGAAAGTCCAGGTAACACTTACTCACTACTTTATTAACTAATTAACAACAATAGATTAATGACTATCTTAACTATAATCACAATTAAACACTTTTAAGTCTGCATCTTATTTCTTTTTTTACTCGTTTACTTTCAACTTAAGACTGAGTCTCGGCCCACCGTGCGTCTTATTTATACATCCATTCACACGGTCTAGAGCATTCCAGAATATTCCCGGTCGTTCGCGTACAATTCCAGTCTCATCTAACGAGTCTACACAGTGCAGTGGCGTAACAGTATATATATATATATATATATATATATATATATATATATATATATATATATATATATATATATATATATATATATATATAACATATTTTAAAAAATTTGAAAATCGTAAAATTGTTCTTTAACTTCATTGAAAGCTAACTTATTCAACTATTTTTACACTTCAAGGTCATTTTAATCTTTTATTTCGTACAATTAGCGATCCTACCTTGAACCAAACAAAACTGGTAAAACATAACTTACAATTTTTTTTAAAATATATTCTACAATGTTGATCGTGCTTGATGTGAAATTAAATAGTGGAGAAATAAATCACAACCATCTTACAAAGTTGATGTAAATTGGTAACTACATGAAATTAAATGTATTCTACTTTTATTACAACTTTTAATGCGAAATTGATCCAGACGAGAAGTTATATGTTACCAAACGAGATAGAAGTTATACAAATCAAAGTTTTTAATGAGCCTGGAAGGCTCATATTTCGTCCTTCCGGTTATCTGGTTTCTAGCAATTCAAACAAAACAACACATACCTACTCATCTCACTTTTAATTGTTAGTGATCTGATTTCAAGGGAAGTTTTTAAGTTGTGTTCGGAGTCAATACGAATTAGAAAACTTTATACCAAGTTTATTTTTACGAAGCAATTACAACCGGAGCGTGAACTGCTACCAGGGATGGACAATATTTACTTTACAAGCTTCAGCGGACTACACCCTCATTTTAAGTAAATATAACACACTTTTCAAAAGTCAAATATTCTGATATTTAACTTGCTTAAAAAGCAACAGAAAATAGACACCAAGAAGCCATTTGATAGAAATTCTTATCATATTTAGGACCAAAGTATTATATTATGCCACAAGACAATAACAAATATAAAAATCTTCCTTCTATAACCGTAAAATATATTTAAAAAAATTCCTTTTCATAACAGGTAATTATATGAATTATATGTCACAAGGAATTATGAATAAGCATTTCCATGAGAAAAAGAAAAGAAAGGTATTCAGAAAATGTATACTTTTTCATCAACGAAAATTTTGACTTCTTGTGTATTAATACATTCACCAGTATAATATAAAGAACAAGTCTATATAAGAGCACAACACAAATTATTTCTTTTACTAACGTGTTAAATCCAATTTTGAAAATTATGAACTAAATTACGAAATTATGAAAAATTATGACCAGAGCCCGTATCTCGGATGACATTTCCAGAGTGGGATTCTGAATTACATGATACTAGTTATATGATACACAGTGATTTTTTCATGTCATCGTCATTATTAGTAACCTATTTTATTATCAGTTGTAAATCATAAAAAAAGCAGTTACAGTTAAAAACATCGGCCACTAATTTATTATTGCTACACGAGCTCAAACATCATTAAATACAAGTTTCTTTTATAAACCATAATGAAAATCCATGCGAACATTTCTTGAGATGTTTACATTTCTCAACAGATAAAAAAAGTGTCCCTAACCCTCGAGACAGTTGAAATATAATTAGTCATATTATGTAATATTATTTATGCACTAGTTTAATGTTTATAGCAGAATTTAACAAAATGCAATGTAAAGTAATGTACCGCTTTATGCAAAACTATTGCAAATTCTTAATATTAATTTTTGCTATCTTCGACCTTATCATATCAATTCTTTACTTATACGTAACTAGCTGTTTCCCGCGATTTCGTCCGCGTGAAATTCGGGACAATATGTTAAAAGTTTCCAGAAACGTTACCAATTTTCAGGCAATTCCTTTATATACACTCCTCCCACAAAAAAGGAAGGATACGTCCTCGATATAAATGGAGCATCAAAATTCAAACAATTTTCATATTTCTCTTCTTTTCGTTTGTATTTGTTGTTTAAAGTCCCCCTCAAAATTCTATTCCAAATTATGAAATAACCATCAGTAAGTTACACATTATTATATACAAGAATATTTTTCACTTAAAGAAAAATAAGCGGAGCTGGACATTTCCGCTCCTAATTTGGTATTGTTATAAGGCAAGTTTTTTACTGTGACAGTTTGGCTCGTCCATTCATTCAAACATTTATTATTAAATTAATAATAAACAAACAATGTTTTTGTTCGCTCTGGACACCCGCACTAGAGTGGGCCGAAAAAACACTTTATTTTTTTTCTATCGCTATACCTCAAAAAACTTGCATATTGCCTAGCTAAGCAAAATGAAAAAAAAAAATTCAAATAAAAAAAATATCTTCCGTTCGCGCATGGCGCTCAGTTTTAAAAAAATTTCGAAATTTCGTTTTTTTTAATTATTTTTTTTATAATTGCTAAACTCAATACTAACTAAGCGCTATAGGTCCTAATGTGAAGTTTGGGGTATAGGGAATACGAAAAAAAAATTAAAACCCTTAAATTGAAAATATTTAGTGTTTGCGCAAAATGCTCAAAAAACTGGATTTTTTTCTAAAAACGACTGTATTTCGTAGCTTATCTATTTTATGTTCAGTTTATAAAAATGATAAACAAATTTTTTATTTTCAACTTCTTTATTCAATAATCATTAATCAATCACTTTAAAGTTGATTTTTGGGAAAATTCGGGCATAATACTTCGTGACAGGAGGGTAGCTCGTATTAATCCGTCTCTTGTGTCAGCGTCACACACTTTTTGAGATACTTCAGTCACAAGTTTGACACACCGTTCAACCGCCTGGGTATGACAAGGGAAACTTTGGAAATCTGGTTGTGGCGATGTGTCTGTCTTTATCATTTTTATGATGTCCTTATCCTTGATTTTCATTAGTAGTGGAGGAGGAGAGATTTTCAAACTATCCCACCAAATCATATCGACATAGTCTGTTGCTTCAAAGTTTAGTTTTGGCGTGGTGAAATTTCGAATGGTCTTTCCCTTGTAAAGTGATCGAGCTTACAGTAGTCTGCGTAGTCCAAGTTCTCTGATAGTTCTTCTTTCATCCACTGTCATTGCAAGAATCAAATTCTCGGGATGACCAAAGAAAGCGTTTCGCTCCATTACTGGCTTGATAACTTGCAATAAACTTTGATTTAGGTACCGTGATGTTCTGATAGCTTCAAAAAGTATCTTTGGACCATCTGTGAAATGTTTGCTGATTTTGATTTTGAACCATAGAGGCATGTAACAAATTTAATTCTTGCAATGACAGTGGATGAAAGATGAATTATCAGAGAACTGGGACTACGCAGACTACTGAAAGCTTCATCACTTTACAAGGGAAAGACCATTCGAAATTTCACCACGCCAAAACTAAACTTTGAAGCAACATACTACGTCGATATAATTTGGTGGGATAGTTTGAAAATCTTTCCTCCTCCACTACTAAGAAAAATCACGGATGAGGACATATAAAAATGATAATGACAGACACATCGCCGCAACCAGATTTCCAAAGTTTCCCTTGTCATACACAGGCGGTTTGAACGGTGTGTCAAACTTGTAACTGAAGTATCTCAAAAAGTGTGTGGCGCTAACGCAAGAGACGGATTAATACGAACTACCCTCCTGTCACGAAGTATTATGTCCGAATTTTCCCAAAAAATCAAACTTTAAAGTGATTGATTAATGATTATTGAATAAAGAAGTTGAAAATAAAAATATGTTTATCATTTATATAAACTGAACATAAAATAGATAAGCTACGAAATACAGTCATTTTTAGAAAAAATCCAGTTTTTTGAGCATTTTGCGCAAACACTAAATATTTTCAATTTAAGGGTTTTAATTTTTTTTTCGTATTCCCTATACCCCAAACTTCACATTAGGACCTATAGCGCTTAGTTAGTATTGAGTTTAGCAATCATAAAAAAATAATTAAAAAAAAACGAAATTTCGAAATTTTTTTAAAACTTTGAGCGCCATGCGCGAACGGAAGATATTTTTTTATTTGAATTTTTTTTTTCATTTTGCTTAGCTAGGCAATATGCAACTTTTTTGGGGTATAGCGACAGAAAAAAAAAATAAAGTGTTTTTTCGGCCCACTATAACCCGCACCCAGTGCTAGCCAAACATCCATGTGCTGACTGCACCGTGGCAAGTGAGAGGTTGGCTGCAGGGTCAGCTCGGACATAATAACTAATTTATAAAAAAAATACAACTCCTAATACTAGTCAGTAAATATTTGTATATACAATATAAAATAGGTTTATGTATATAAAATATACATATTAACAACTTAAACTAATTAATGTATATGGGTAAAATAAAAATTAGTGTAAAAATAATGTGCAAAATATATGAAATTTACTAAATTAGACAACTCCGAATTCCAAAGCCGAAGCTGTCTAGAAAGGGTACATCGAAAAAAAAAACATTTCTACCGACATTGCCAGTACCGATGGCTAGATTCAAACCCGCAGCTACGTTAGGAAGATTGCTAGTCATGGTTGACCTTGCTCGCTTTGGCCAAATATGCGAAACATATATATGTTTAAACACTATTAACATAAGTTGGATACCTACGCGACATATCGAAATAAAATACAGAAATCGTACGTCTACCTTGTACAGTGCATAGATTTACACTGATATGTCGAATGCCGAGCTTGGCGCGCAATCTATTCATGTCCTCTATCTGATCCCTGCCCGATGCATCTGACTCGTAGCGCAACTTGGTAACTCTGCTTCGAGTAAATAAAATCTTATTCCCCAGAGTATTTCTTCTGGTTCTTGATAAAGCAGAACTCATCAATGTTCGAGGAGTTTAATGCAAAAAAAATGTTGGTACTAATTAATTACATCTACGACGGACATGCAAGTGACGTATTATTTGTTTTAAAATGAATAATTTTTAAACAAATCTAATTTTTTTAGAATAATCAAATACAAACCTGCGCTGTTTTTTAAGCATGTAGACATATGGTTCTATGAACAGGTGCTATTTACTACAAGTCAAAGCTCTGACTAAGACAAGACGTCGGATAAATGAAGCTACAAAATACTTGCCATGTTTGAGAGATTTCTTATTCAAGTCACGGTAAGATGTCTTTAAAGTGGCATCCATCTCTCTTGCTGTCTCTCGCTGTTGGTTTTCGCGGAATAACCAAACACGTCAAGTAATATGTTTAACAAAATAAAGAAATGCCACGCTGACATTCCTCGTGGACCTTTATTGCGGATCCTTTTTCCTGTTGGTTTTCTACGAAAAACCGAGATAAATAATAAACGAATCGTTGGCCTGGCGAGAATGCAAATAGTTGCTATTTTGATGTTGTCAGAATAAGAATATTAAAAAATTGCGTACTGTTTAACTCAGATTTAAATAAATCATTTCTTAGATAACAATATGGTTTAATACAAATATTTCCTTGTCTTTATCCCATATCACGAATATGAAATACCAAAGAGCTAATTGTGGATGAAAATATACAATCTGATGCCCTAATTATTATTATATGATAATCAAAAAGGCTATATTTTCATATTTTTTAAAAAATAGTATACACAGGATGTAACATAAAAATGTGACGTAAATTGAACCACAAATATTGGGAAATTAATTCGAATAAATTTATTTTCTTTGCTGTTCTGCAATTAATTTTTAAGTATTATTAACCCATATGTAATAATTGTGTCTAAAGTAAAGTTATTTTGTTAATAGTAAATTGGTTATTTACTAAAAGGGTATTTAATTTCATTTGAAGATCATAATATCTAAAATTTATTTAATACATGATCCCAAAAACCTGATATATTTTTGAAAACTAAAGGCCGTAGAAAAAATGGTAAGAGTAAAAAAACTTATACAAACTTTAAAAAATAATTTTATTTCATATTATGTAACCTAATTGTAATAGGCGTGCGGATAAAAAAAATGGTGATAAAAGATTTTAATTACCCCCAGTTTTAAACTTTTAATTTTGAAGAAACTGGTCATAATTTGTGAAAATATTGAGTTACTGTTATTATTTTATTGTACCAAATTAAAAGAGGTCTCAAAGAGTTGAAAGATACAGATACAGAGATGACCCTTTTTAATTTTAAATTTAGAAGTCTAAATACTTTTAAGGAAGAATTTTTTACTAGAAATAATTTGGACCATATCGTTATTTAAAGCTCATATTTCCTACATATAAAATGTGATTGACTCGGTCGTGAATTTGCCACAGCAGCGCAGCGACCAGCAATGCAGTTTCATAGAACAGATTGAGAGTCCAGTTCGAACGAATCTGCTTCTCTATGAAAACATTGTATAGTAAATATGTTTATGCAAAACTTCGCACATATTGAGGTGCTAATTTATTAGAGCAAGGCTTTTCCCCGCTCATCAATGTACGAATAAATTTAACTATACGTTCAGCATTTAAAAATTGGTTCACCATCTGGGAGTCTTTTGGCAGTAGGTCCCCCCAGTAGGGTAGCTCTTTATAACAACCAATTAAACATCTATAAATATTCCAAATTAAACCTGTTCACAAGATATTACGATATATGTACGCGTACGTCACCATCTTAACATTTTCAGCTACAAGAAGGCTTTAGATATGTTGATGGTAGCCACATAACCCTACAAGAACTGTTTTACACCTCTACTATGTATTTTCTCAGACGCCAATATGTTGGTTTCCCACGTTTCAACATGTCATATTTAAAGCCATGATTATAGTACACTGCAATTTTTATTTTAATCGCAAGTATCACTTCTCCTTTGTATGACGCAAGAGTAATGTGTCGTATCATTATAACAATTAGTTATTTAAAAATATTACATAAAAGTAAAGCCGTCTCTGGAATGTCCTAAAGAATTCGCTCTCTAATTGATGACACTCGAAGAAATATGACATTGTTAAACCTCAATCTGATCAATACATCAGTACAGTCACACTATTCTGTTAAGGTTTCATTCATGAATTCGAACCAATACCCCTCAATGCGGTGGGTAGCTCTATATTACGGGCTTACCAACATTTTACCTACTGAACTATCTAATCCATCTATAATAGGGAACTTGCACATTTTTTTTTACTTCATAAAAAGTTCTACAATACTAAAAAAATAAGATATGCAAAATATGACGCCTTAATTCCCAATAATAAATTTGTTATAAATTATTAAAGATTCGCGCGCGAGCGAACCGTTTCAAACAGGTTCAAAAGCGCGGGAGTAGTCGTGACATCACACCATACAATTTACAAGCGACGACGGAGATCCCAGCACTCGACCGCTTGATATTAGCCGTAAAAATACCAGCATCGTCATAAATTTTAAGTGTATACTTAAAATGGAAACAAAAACTTCTTATTTTAAATATTGCATTGTACCGTTGTGCCAGATAAAATATTTATAATATTGCTAGACGATAAGATTCGTCGATCAAAATGGCTAAAAGCGTGTAGAAGAAATGAAAAAGACATTTCACAGAGCAGTAGGTCTCTACATGTGTGTGAAGATCATTTTAATGTAAGTACATTATTAAATACTATATGTCTATCTACTAGTTTTTCGCAGGCGGGCAATAAAATATTAGGATTAGGATTGTAGGATTAAAGAAAGAATGTGTATACAATGTTAGAAAATAAGATTAGTAGATAGAATGTAATTTAGTGAATGATACTAAGTAAAGGTAATTTCCTTATGCGAAAGTAAACAGCTATTTATTATAATACTCTTCGCAAATACGATTACGAAGAGTATATTGCATTTGATCGGGACATTTCTAAAATCGTTAATATCGCTCGTAGAGAAAAAATCATTTCGTTCGTTATCGAGTTCTGAACAACTTTCAAAATGTCCGTCTGCTCATCTGTCCGTCCGTCACGTTTCTTGTAAGCACGATAACTAAAGAAAGAAAAGTCCGATCGAATTGAAATTTGGGCTATAAGTTAGTGTTAGCTAGAGGAAGAAATCCATTGTTTTTGAAAAAATCAAATAGTAAATAAAAAAGTTATAGGACATTTTATTTAAAAATATGAATCTACAGAGGGTTGCATTTTCAATGTGCTACTAAAATTAACGTAATTTTCTATAGACACCAAAATGCTGTAAAATATGTTACCACAAATTTTGCCTACGCAGTCGGCATCATCGGGAGATGAACAAAAATTGAAAATTAAATATGTGATCAATATATTAGGTATTGTAAGAATGAATCTTAGTTTATACTATAAAATATACTGCCACGCGTTTCGCCAATACAGTCAGCACCATCGGGAGAGAAAGTTAAATATGTAGTCAATACATTAGGTATTGTAAGAATGAAGTTTATAAGACAAACACAAGATTCATTTCAAAAAACTGCGAAGAGTATCCTACAGAATTTGCAACAATTATATAAAAGTTCAATAACACTACTGTCTGCGAAGAGTAAAATGTTTACCTCTAGTATATATAGTATATTGCAAATACCTTTCCCTTGCCCTTTAGTTTATTCTATTCAAATCTTACATTTATCTATTATGTGAATGATAACACGACACAATCACTTATTTCCCTTGCCCCAAAACATAGTAGGAAAATACCTACGATAGGTAATTGTACATTTGCGCAACATTTCCTTTGCAGCAAATGTCTTCTATAGAGACACTTTACGCGTGTGTACAAAAAAAACACGAAAAATATAGAAGTGGCTGTTGTAAAGAATTAACCTATATTCTTTCAAACATAAGACTAAGTCTGCTAAAAATGCTTAGTTGCGACTAAGCATTTTGTAGTTATTTCTTTTTATTCCGTGATCAAGACATAACTATTTTATGTTTATAAATTATTACTAAAAGCTAAAAAAATACATACTTCTCTGCCTTGACCCCGCGGACCTCTCCAAGGGAAAAACTTTCACTATTTTGTATAAAAGATGCCACCATAAACATATCCACTTTAGGCAAATTATCAGATTGGCCTTTTGAAAAACCTTGATCAATCATTTTAAAATATCTGTACAACTACAATAAGCGGTACTATAAAACACAATTATATATTTATATCAGAACAGTCACTAACAAATCAACCACACCATATTGTACATATGTTTATATAGAATGTCATACTTTGTTAATTTGTTTGTATTATTATTTTTAATTATTTTATGAATGAATTGATTTTTAGTTTTCTTTTTTCTGTACATATGTATATTAATATAAATCTTACTCTGTACCCCATAAAAGTTGTAAATAATCTACTAATTGTGAATAAAGATTTTAAATTGGAATTGGAATTGGTAAACGATCTGATTGTGTTGCTTCCCGGCGCGACGACTACCGAATATTGTATGGTGTGACGTCACAGTCAATAGTAGCTCGTTTCGGGCCACTTCAATTTTATCGCTGTTTAGATCCTTCATACTCGCGTGGAATTAGAAATCTTATTTTTTTGTGAAGTACACGTCTTATTACAACGTTACGCTATGTTTTTTAGTATTATTTTTATTTTTAAAATTATAGGCAAGTTCCCTATTGAGTACTAAATAAAAAATACAGTCCACCGTCTCACCTCTCTGATGATTGTCGAAAACAAATTATTACCGCTCTGTAGTTAAAAATTGACAGAGAAATCAATTAACTCTCGATATACAAATTTTTAATTGGCCAACTGCGCTCAACTTCAAATGTACCTTTTTTCGTATCGTATTTGTATTTTTTTGCCCGGAAACTTTGTGGAAAATTGGAAACTCAGCCATCCTACAGCCGGTTTATAACATACGCATATGATTCCTCGCTCCACCGAACATGTAACTCAATTATGTTAACAGACATTTTCCAATATACCTCGGTTCATATAAAACGGAGACGCATCTTTCGACCTTTCCGGAATCAATTGAGTTTCATTCTTATTACCTGTACGGAAAATATTCAGATTCAGTAATACGCTGGCTGGTTAGATTGGTATATACATTTTCAAATCGGTAACGATAAAAATAAAAACTATGATAATCATTTACTTGCCAGTCTTGTGATAAAGTCAGGTATATGTATATTAAAAGCTGGATAGTTATTTTAAACTTGTTTACATTTATCGCCAGAAATAACAATTCCAATTTTCTTAAAAACTTACTGTGTAGTTCATTTATTTAATAAAACTCATGAGTAATATTTTCAGTTAAACTTTTATTTAACGTTTAAATTGAGATGTTAAGTGAAATCGTACACACAGGTACACAAATTGTAAAGGATTTGGAAATCTTGGTTGGATGGTATTGATAGGCCGACTAAAACACGTAAAATATGGACCTAATAAGTAAAAGGAATGGTATGAATGGATGAAACTAAACTCAAAATATACAAACACAGTAAAAAAACTGGCAAACATTTGTAAATGGCAAATAAGACGAAAAGTGCTTTGCAAAAAACGGGAACGACGCCGGCGCATGAGAAATGTTCCGCAATTGTTCTTTTCTATTAGTATTAAATGTTTAATGTTTTTAATTTTATTTTTAAATACTGTCTCCTTTTATAGACAATAAAAGATTTTCAAATAAACTGAATTCATACAAGTCAACAATGAAATGAGAGACAAACATTTCCCTGCAAGAAAACAATACCCACTTGAAACTAATGAGTAAAAGATTTAAAAATGCTTTTTGTTGACGCTGTGCTTAAAAGTGATAATGTTTCCGAAGGAAAAATTATAATTATAAAAGCATTTGTGCGCTTTAAGCTTGCGATATAACTAGGTTAACTAAAGCTTTTAGATTTCATTCCGACATCGCGTTCATTCCCGGTACTCCAGCCAGAATGCATCTCACGTATCTCTAGCATAAACTTAAGCTCTAAAAGTCACATTCAGAAAACGATCGACTATCACGTATCTTCAAGAAAACTACTTACTTTCTAACGTATATCGCTTCGCTATTCCTACTCAAACGTTTATACAAGTCAATTAAAACTTACTTATGAACAAACTTTTATTTAGAGGGTAAATTTTCACACATGATTTATGCATGTGATACTAATAACAACACTCAACAACAAAAGTTCACACATATATAGTTCATTTCTAGAAAAAATGATAAATTAATTATTTGGTTGTTACATAAGCAAAATATAATTAAAACATTTTTTAAAATAATATTTTTATGCCAATGGGCTGATTTAGAGGTGACCTATACAGGGCTGGATATATAAGGTGCACGCTGAGTCGAGTAGCTCAGTCTAAAGGGTATAGCCGGATAAGCATAGTGAAAAATGCCCTAGAGCCAAATTGGACTTTCAATACATGGCTTGTTAGCTCTATATTAATAAACAATTTCTGCCGAGTTTTAAATTCGTACCCCTACAGTCGGGCCAGTTATGGAGGGAAATGTGATTTTCAGTTTTTATTTAATTTCGCTTTTCCTAATGCACTGAAAATTCTGAAAAAAAATCAAGGTCCATATAGTCTCAAGGCTGCACGTCAGGAATTTTTTTCATATTTTTTAGCTTAAAATTCAGCTTGCCTAAAATTTTTGAAATAGTGAATTTTCTTTTTTTTTATGATTTTATCAAGTGACTATCTTTATTTTTTTACAGTAATAACTACTTCATATGCTTGTTAACTTATAATTTTTTTCAGATTTTTAAAAATGGTGGGCCATGGTGTAAAAAAATTAAAACTCGATTTTGGGGTGTTTGGGGTCTTAATCTTTATTCTTGAATATATTGTAATTTATAATATTATCAATAGTGAATAGTGCATAAGTATTGTAGTAAGTATATATGTATACAATGGTATTACGTCTTCAATCTTCATCGCTATCATTGTTGATTACTGGATTTATTTGTTCAACATCGAAAAGTTTACTTAATATCTCTGCAGGTCTTACAATTTTGGAAATATATCGAGCGTGAGATAAGTAGTAAATTATTGCAGCAATATGTGAACAACACCCGACTGTGCGTCTACCATTTGCACACTCGCAGTAATATCGCCTCACTCCTCGGAAACCAACGGAATTTGACTCATAATCTATAAAACATTTATAAGTTTTACTATTAATATGTCGCGACCTCACTTCTACTTTAATTATATTATTATTGTCTTTAACATAGGCCATATTGATGTTTGACATAGGCCATATTGATGTTTGACATAGGCCATATTGATGTTTGACAGTGAGACGTACCGGCAATTGCTTCTTCACGTCTTTCCTCGGGCTCCTTTCTTCTATATACAATCATGCGGCACTTGGAGCACAGTGTGTTACCAATGACTATTACTTTCTCCAATACTTGAGCATACTTTTCCACTTCAACATCCGTAGTGATTGTCTTCGTCTGACCACATGACTTGCGAATTAATGTGTCACATTTCACACACCTTTTGCAACTTCTTTTCTTTTGAGGACTTTCTTCCTTATCACTCAACATACTAATAGTGAACTATAAAAGTTATCCCAGGCTGCAAAATGGTGCACACAATAATACTTGCAATGTTGGAATATATTAAAACTCACCTATTTTATGAGGATGGCTGTTTTCAAATATTTGAGTCACAACACTCTAATGATAAAAATATACAAAAACGAACACCGTAATTTATTCTGATTTACTTTCGTAATAAACATTCACTAAGCTCTGCTAGATCTAGACTACTTCTGTCTGTGTGTAAGCGCAAATCAGCCAGTTGTAAACAATGGTCCTCTCTCAACCTGTTCGAACCTGCACAGACGGCATTGTTTACGTACCTAATGCTCTGCAAAGAAACATACTACCCAGAAAGAAGTAAAGCGTGTCCAAGAACTGCGATTTTTACGTTAGCTGCATATTTTTATATTTCATTTGTATTTTTGGTTTGTGTAGTTTTTTACCATAATATAGTGTAATTGTATACTGATTACAGCGTCTATTTCATTAATTATCGTTTCTTTATTCTTAGGTTCTAATTGTTTACAAAAAAACCTGTAGTGAACGACGATAGCGCTAAACATTGATTATTAAATACTGTTACGTACATATTATATAATTACTAGAATGTAGGGAGAATTATTGATTGTTTATTTATGTACTATTTTCTACATAAATGTGTTATATATTGAAATATGTTCAAAGAAATTGACTGACTGAGATACAGTATTAAGCCAAAACGTCCCACCATTTTAAAAAATCTGAAAAAATTACAAGCCAACAAGCATATGAAGTAGTTATTACTGTAAAAAAAATAAAGATAGTCACTTGATAAAATCATAAAAAAAAGAAAATTCAATATTTCAAAAATTTTAGCCAAGCTGAATTTTAAGCCAAAAAATATGAAAAAAATTCCTGACGTGCAGCCTTGAGACTATATGGACCTTGATTTTTTTTCAGAATTTTCAGTGCATCAGGAAAAGCGAAATTAAATAAAAACTGAAAATCACATTTCCCTCCATAACTGGCGCCACTGTAGGGGTACGAATTTAAAACTCGGCAGAAATTGTTTATTAATATAGAGCTAACAAGTCATGTATTAAAAGTCCAATTTGGCTCTGGGGCATTTTTCACTATACTTAATTCTGCGAGTAAAGAAGAAATAAGCTGGAGAGTAAATAGTGATTTCCAAGTGTCTAATTGTAATCCTAGTTAAATCCTTCATTATGTCATTGTTTTTAATTATTATTTAGTTAATAAAGTAGTAAGTAAGTGTTACCTGGACTTTCAATCAACGAATCTATGGTTCCAATATCTTCTTGCATGTAGTTAGGAAAAGTAATTGTTTTAATAGTTTCTGCGATAAAATGTATTTGATGTATTGTGTTTATTTTCTACTTAAAACTTTCACATGCTATTATACTAGCACATTCAGATAATGTGACGTACTAAGCACCAAAATACTTATTTTGTGTGTGTGTCGTGTCACTTTGGCGACCATCAGCACAGTAGCAGTACTTTTGAACTTTTTATTTCGGTATCGATCTCAAACGCCAGTTCCTGTTTTAAAGTGTAGGACTGTCACTTTATTCTATCAGCGGTATAATAGAAGCTAGGGTAACTCAGTGAAGAAACGGAATGGCAAATTGTTTGCCATTTATTTGCGAGCCTTTCTGCTCCACCACTCAGATGTAGTGGCTACAGATGGGCAATTACACCCCGGGGTACGGTAAGGTCCTTTTCATAATTCTAGAGAAAAACCTTACTCGTACTGAACATACTAATGAAGTCCAGATATGCTTGATGCTCGTCATTAAAATAGATAAACCCGGATATACTTAATCAACCACGATATTTTCTGAATATCTCGAACCGTTCGGTATTCGTAGACAATTAATGGACAAGAAAATATAGCACAAATGATAAATGACGGAAATGCACCAAAATTAACAATAAAGCTATAAAATCATGAAAAAAAAATTCTTACCACTCGGCGGAGCACACTGGAGTTCTGGAGCTACTTATTTGATGCGGTCGGTGAATCTGACCACTTGTCAGAAGTGTCTATTCTTGGCTCGTGCGTGCGGTTTTATTCTCAGATACCCCACACGAAAATCACGTGCCTACGTGTTTCAAATGATTCTGAACTATTTCAAGCAAGTTTGGCGTACGGTGCATAAACAAATTCCATGTGTCATTTAACATAAGCAAATGTTTATAAAATATTCCGACGCCGGGAACAACTTTTTTATAATTTTAAACCAATATTTACAAAAAAGAAATCTTTAAAAACGGTCATGAAATAATATTTTGCTATAAATCCAACAATAATTTATTACATAAATTATAAACAAAAATAGTAGCATACTATTTTATCATTAACAACTACTCTCAACTCGGCTTTGAATTAAACTAAATTAAATTTAATTTTCAACGTCTTAATTGGCGGCCGTTTAGTAGAAACACAACAATGGGTTTATCATTGAGATAATAAAATAACTTAAGATTACCCTGAAAATAAACCGGTCAAACAATTATGTTTCGTAAATAATTATTAGTCTCCATATGGGACTACCAAAAGAACTTGAACTTTGGTTCAAAACGGTTTTAAAGGAAATGTTAATACTAGTTATAGTATACAGGGTGTACCAAAGTGAAAGATGAACCCAATTAGGTCTTATTACAATCAAGAATAGTTACTGAAAAAAGCACTTCATTACAATAAGAATGACATTGTAAAAATAGAGAAAAGTGTAGGTAGTTTTTTATCACATTTGATTTCAAAAGATGGTTATGTAATACCTGGTCTGGATACCTGGCCACTCTAGTATGGAAGGTAACGAAATAGTCGACTCCTTGGCCAGAAAAGGAGTGGGATCATGACTCATCGGACCAGAACCGACACTTGGCATATCTTCAAGTACTGCTAAGATGGCTATCTCAACCTGGGTTGAAAGGACAACTCTCCAGTATTGGCAGGATTAGTTCATTCGAAGGCGTTTATAAAATACCCTTTGAAACTAAGAGCTAAGAAACTTCTAGAGTTAAACAGGGTAAACCTGAAAACTCTAACAGGCCTATATACCGGGCACTACGACTAAACTACCATCTGCATAAATTCGGCCTCGCGGAAAACGCCGAGTGCCGTCTATGCCTGGAAGATGATGAGAAGGCAGACCACATCCTATGTACCTGTCCCGCTGTGGAGAGGATCCGATTCTCAATATTTGGCAAAGGGCAACTACTGCCAGAGGATCTGGACACATTCTCACCCAATAAAGTTATCAGTTTCGTTAAAAGACTGAACTTATTGGGTAAAATATAACTAGGTGTGAGCTACAATAGGCCTGCTGGAGACCGCAGTGTAGGGTCCACAGGGACCCACTCACAAGAGACCTAACCTAACCTAATACCTAAATAATTAGTTTAATATTTTTTTCTAGAAATGCATAATATGAAGCAAATAAAAATGGATTTTATGTGCAATTCAGTTCTATAAAGTATACAGAGGTCTATTAAATAAGTACAAAATTAAAATTTGGCTTGTATCGTTTTAAACTGACATTCAGTTGATTTCATTTTTTCATATTTAGAATAATAAAAATATTCATAAAACTCATATAAATAATATAACCCTGTACGTTGATTTGTTTTTAAACATACTGACATACCAAGGTTAGAAAAGTAATGGTCATGTTTAATATACAAACTAAAATAAGTATCTCATCCTAACTATATTATGCTAGAAGAAATTTGACCGTATATTAAGATATTATTGGAATTTGAAATAAAATGAATTGGTATTAAATTATATAAAAAGTTTAATCGACTAATCTTTATTTTCAAAAATAACATCTTACTCTGATTACAAATAATAAGAAAAACCTATAGACATCATACTCATTTATATAAAGACAAATCGAGGTAGGCGGATTTTCCTGTAATTTTGCCATAATATTATATCCGGTGTCCCTCTTATGATTTTAAGGGCTTGTAACTCGGCTACTATAACAAACAACTAAATTATAACAAATTTTAGTGTCAAACGCCCATAATTTTTATAATCGTATTGAAACAAATTAACATAAGTTGACTTTTCTTACAATCTGACAAGTGTCAACAATCTGTCACTGCAATACAAGTGACGAAAAATGTTTATATTTTGTAATACTCACTTGTAAAAAAGGGCCATATTATGGTTCAACACAATAATTCCGAAAAACTGGATATGATTATTATTTATGGTGAAGGTGGCAGAAACTCAAGAGAGGCTGCAAGGCTTTACAGGCGACGTTACCCAGATCGAAGACAACCAGATCATAAAACGTTTTTAAATTTAATGAAAAATTTGCTACAATATGGAAGCTTCGATAAAGGCAAGCGTGAACGTGTACGAAGAATTAGAAATACTCCTAATATGGCGGAAGTTCTACAGTGTGTTGAAAACAATCCTCATATTTCAATAGGAAGTGTTGAAGAGGCCACTGGCATTTCATTTTCCTCTTGTCAAAGAATTCTTTCTGATAACAAGTTTCATCCCTATAAAGTGCATCTTGTTCATTATTTGCGTGCTGAAGATTCACAAAGAAGATTAGATTTTATCTCCCGCTTATCAATACTGTATGCGCAAGATAATACATTACTACGAAATATGGAGCGATGAAAGTCGTTTTCACAATAATGGTATGGTAAATATAATAATTGCCATTATTGGTCAGATGATAATCCAAAATGGACCAGAATAACCCATAACCAAAATGTTTTTGGTATCAATGAGTGGTGTGGCATTTTAAATGGGCATTTAATAGGACCGTATTTATATGATGGTATATTAAATAGCCAGCGATATCTAAATTTCCTGCGTAACGAGCTTCCAGCATTATTAAAGGACGGCCAATGTGCGGCTTAATATGTGGTTTCAACAGGACGGTGCACCGCCGCACACGCAAGAATTGTTTCGAATTATTTAGACACTGCTTTTACACAGAAATGGATAGGAGCAAATGGACCACTTCGTTGGCCCGCCGGTCACCTGATTTAATCTCACCTGATTCTTTTTTTGTGGGGTTACTTAAAAAATACGGTTTATGAGGAACCAATACAAGATATGGCTGACTTGCAAAATAAAATTTATGCCAGTTGTGCAGCAATTAGCCGAAACACTTTATTAGCTGCCTGTGATTCGGCACTTAGACGTCGTTATGACATGTGCATTTATCAAAACGGGGGGAACATTCGAAAATTTGCTTTAGTTTTATTTCTTTTGAAATCATAAAATTAAGCCTTATGTTTACGTTTTTAGGAATAAATGTTAAAAAAACGTAGTCATTTTATCATTTTAGTGTTGTATTAGTGTTATTAATGGTAACAATAACAATATTATAAGAAATTCTATTCAATGCGATTATAAAAATTATGGGCGTTTGACATTAAAATTTGTTATAATTTAAAAACTACTTATTTAAATGAAAATGTGCGTAAGACAAAAAACCTTAGAATTGAATGTATTACTAGAATCATATATTTTCAAATTTCCTGTCACCTAAACATTTTTTCTCAGCGTCGCGGCGCGACGCTCATACTGTAATTGACAAGCATGTCGCGTCGTTTGAATTTCAATATATAGTCATTAGGAGTATGTATTTATTGGCGTTTACAGAAATTCAATATGTTTCTTAGTTTCCGAGTAATCGGCCTGGGGATTTTAGCTGAATCACCCTGTATATCCCTAATATCATTGTTTCCATATTTGATATAAATTATGAGATTCACTTTAGCCTTTATATGTCATAAATATTAATTCGGCTTATAAAGCTATTTAGAATTAACGTCAGATATCTAAACTTAAATTACAATTAAACTACTAATTGCATTATTACATAGCAAACGAGGCAGAGGTGTATTCCATACAAGGATAATACCGAATTGATTTTTTATAACCCTATTAAACATGAATGCGGTTAAAATGTAATTATTTAGATAATTCTAAAGTAACTGACAACATAGCTTTATATTCAGCTGGATCAACGTTACATATATTATTTGGATCTTTTCAAATTCGTTAAAATTATCAACGAAATGAAGAAGAGTTATTATAATCATGAATGAGACGAATGTATTTGGAACGGGGTAACGAAACATGCGGCATGTAATGAAAAAAGTTCTTTCCCTGAAAACTAAGATAATAAATAATTGACTCCAAAGTATGGGGTTATCATAAAGTAAGGGTCTATTTTAAATTCTTATATAGTTTTAAGAAATTATGCTAGTAGCAGAAAGTAAACAGAATCTAGTTGCCTCAATAATTCGATATTAGTGTATCTATGGAAAATAAAAGAATTGTCGTGACAACTATTGATACAAGTGTCAATCGAAATAATCGTTATTTAGAGAATTGTTCTCAAAATAAAACTCGCGTAACGTAAATTGTAACAATTTCAATATGGATGTGCAAACAAGAATTGGTTTAGTGCAATGTTATTATGAAGGCGGTAAACATTTCACTACTGGATTACGAAGTTTTCGTACGAAAATGGATTTGAGAGCAGGGCCGTACAAAATGAAGGCGTATCGTAATTTGATTAGCAAATTTGAAAAAAAACAGGGTCTGCAAAAGACCTTCCGAGGTCAGGAAGACCTAGGATTAGTGATGTCCAAGTTCAGAAGTTCTTCAGGAAAATCAAACCGTAGCCAATACTAATCCGCTAGCACTCAGTAGTGTGAATGTGATATCAAAACGATTACAAATGCCATACACCACGGTTTGGAAAATTTTACGGAAAATCCTAAAAATGTATCCCTATAAACTGCAACTGCTATTTGAATTAAAGGACGTAGATTTTGCTCTCAGGTACGATTTTTCATTACACGTAATGGCTCAGATGGAAATTGAACCCGAATGGTTGTACCGTATTTTATGGACAGATGAGGCTCATTTCTCTCTTAATGGTGGAAATAATCCTCAAAACTGTCGAATATGGTCAACAGAAAATCCACATGAAATCGTTCAGCAAGGCCTTCATGACAAAAAAGTCACCGTTTGGTGCGGTTTCACAGCTAATTTCATCATTGGTCCATACTTTTTCGAGGAAATACAGAATGGGGAGGCCGTACCTGTAACTGTTACTGGTGAACGATACCTGCAAATGTTAAAGGAGTATGCAATTCCATAGTTGCAAAACGTGCACGAAGGAATTGAAAACATGATTTTTATGCAGGATGGAGCACCTTCGCACATTTACCGACCAGTTAAAGAATTGTTAAATGCGGTTTTTCAAGATCGTGTTATAAGCAGATATTTCGCAAATTCATGGCCACCAAGATCGCCTGATATTAACTCAGCGGATTACTGGCTGTGGGGTTATTTAAAAAAGTTGGTGTTTAGGACACGGCCAACAACGCTGGAGGAATTAAAGGACAGTATTAGAGCGCAAATTCGTGTAATTCAACCGGAAATGTTGAATAGTGCTGTATACAATTTGGAGGAATGGTTGGTAATTTTACAACAATAAAATGGAGGTAATATCGAGCATCTGCGGTAACTAGTGTTCGACATCAGAAATCTCATTATGTAAACAACTAGATTCCATTTACTTTTGGTTATTAATTTGATCTGTTAAGAATATATAATAAGTTGAAATATATCCCTTACTTTATAATCACCCGTTATATGCATGTCAAGTATTATGCATGGTAGATATATCTTTTTACTCATTTATTTGTCGGCCTATTTTCGCTACCGAACATCTTCTCTATCGAGAAATAGGAATTTTTACTTACTTAGCATTTATTGAGCAAGGGACAGACTGCTTTACATCCCCATCGAAGGATGGTATTTCACTTACATAACCTTCGCCTAAGATTTCATAACTACTGCATATACACGCTGATATACATACATACAATCCGTTGCATTTTATACACGAAGTTCGTTACTGTAGGTCGACCCTTCATAAAGCCATGCTGATCAATAGATATTAAACCAGATACGTGAGTGTGCATAGAATCGTGAAGAAAGATTAAAAAAGAAATCATATGATTTTCAGAGAGCGGAATAAAAGCCAGTTACGTATAATATTGCATGCAATCTATCTCGGCTTTCTTCCACAATACTGGGTGTCGACGTGGTGTATATATTATAGGTATATACTGACGAGAACATAAAAAGTTCGAAACCGGTCTATGTCTAGTAAGGAATTGACAAATGATCTTAGCTACCAAACATGATTTGCAGGTTTAATTCAATGCAGGGCGGGGCTTTTATCCCCTGAGTAGTTGTTTAATGCACATTTTATCCAGTATATAGTTTAGCCCATCAGGGTTAGAGGTCGAAGCTCTTGGTACCTGCTTTGCAGGTCGCTATCAGTCACTAAGACACAGTGATGTTTGACAGGTAGTAGGATTGGCCACCAGAGGGATACACTTATCACTCACTATGACTGGTATATAAATAAACGCATGAATGTAAATTAATTCAATTATATGAAGAATCTTTATAACCGCTGATTTAAAAAAATGGAATATATTTCCGGTCTGATATTTTAATTCAAAAAATGTATATAGTTATCTGAATTTTCTGTAATGTACCAAGCCTTCTACTTATAGAAATACGATTTGTCAAATACCAATGCTTAAGTAGTCAGTCAACTACATCTTCTGGAATTTACCATCATATGGTCCTAATGCAAATCTTTTTTTATACAGAAACTAACATATTTTACAGAACTTAATAAGTATTATAAATTAAATCAAGTAGATTAGGTATAAACTCTTCATTTTCAGTTTATGCGGAAATTAGGTTTTTACAACCTCATTTAAGTATACCATCTATTAGTATTATCAAAAGCAGGAACCAATAGACTAACTAGTATATTTGAACAACGAAAATTCTTTAAAATTTACCATCACTTGAGTAGAGAAATTATTTTCATAGCCATGTGTTCTTAAATATATATCAGTTACATCACCCACATTATTTCAAATTATATCAAGAAAAATGTAACCGTACATATCAAGGCAAACATGTTTTTCTAACTATTATATAGTTGTCAACTATTTCAGGTGTTACCTTTAATATATGAAATTATTATTACAGGTAAATCATGTCTTTAACTACATTTCCCTAAAAATGGTCTATGTTCATGATCATACCCTAACATATTTTTAAATATAAGCTAGTGTTATTGATCGACACTTCACGAAGGCGGTTATAATACTCCCAAGGGTGTCATAGTATGACAAAATTGAAGAAACCTACTGTTTTGTTTGACTATACGCTCTGTTGCGTTGGACGGGTATAAATTGTTATGTGTAATATAAACGACAAAACTACTGAAAAAATTAAAACGAATTCATTCTATATGCTCTAAAATTGGATCATCAACGTAGCAGCGTAGTCGATGTTTCAGAGTAATTGATCCTTGTTAGTGCCGACTCTTCTCATTGGGAACCTAAATGTGATATATGGCAGTCGATTATAAAATTGAATACTGTGAAATGTGGAAGCTTTCCACATATCCTTTGGTTTTGTGCTAATTCTAACGTATTTTCTTAATGATAAGAGGGTGTGGCAAAATATAGCCAGCTAAGTTTTTTAAAATAAAAAAAAATTCAGCACAAAAAAAATTGTTTATGAAAACTATTTATTAAAACATGTAAAATTATTTATGAAAAATAACATCGAGTAAATGACCGCCACGGCAAACCAGACAATGACCAACTCTACTTTAAGCGTGTAGCATAACTTTGCGCAATATTTCAGCTGGAATTTGCGCAATTTCTTTACGAATACTTACCTTTAAGTCTTCTAACGTTTGTGGGCGATTAATATTGTCTTTATTTTTAAAATATACCCACAAGGAAAAAAATCTGGTGCCGTCAAATCAGTGGAATGAGGCGGCCACTCAATATCTCCATTTTTTGAGAGCTGCCTGGCAGGGAAAATGTCTCTAAGAAGAGCAACTGTTTCACGCGCTGTGTGACATGTAGCGCCATTCTGTTGGAACGAGAAGTTTTCTATGCCAAGTTCTTCCAATGTGGTTGCAGAAATTCACGTATCATTGTTCGATACCGTTCTCCATTAACAGTAACTGCAATGCCCCTGGCATCTTCAAAAATGAAGGGTCCAATGATTCGTTCGGAGCATATTGCGCACCAAACAACGACTTTTTGATCAAACTGCACGTTCTCTTGAATAAAACCAGGGTTTTCTGTTTTCCAAAACGATCATTTTGCTTGTTGACACGACCAGAAAGGCGAAAATTTGATTCGTCGCTCATTATTCAATTTTGTCAAAAATTGGGTTCTGCTTCCACTAAGTTTGTAACGATTTGTGCGTATTGCAAATATCTTTGAATATCAGTTGGCCGTAGTTTGAAGATAGTTTTAATTTTGTATAGATACATATGCAAGTCTAAGTGCAAAATTCTTCTTAAAGTCCACTCAGACAATCTTAATTGCGCACGTCTTCTTGTGGAAGTTATTGGTTCTGCCTGAACATCAGCCCGAACAAGATCAATATTTTCATTTGAACGACCAGAACGAGGTCTTCCAGTATGATTTACATCAATTACTGTGTCATTCTGTAGAAACGCGTTTGCAAATTCAAAAACTCATCGTGGGTGCAATTTAAACGCGGTGGCACTTTTTGATATAAGAGAATAACTGACATTACTGATTGTTTCTTATCATGGCTAATTTGATAAAATATTTACTAAAAATTCTTGAATTTCTAAGAAAATCGCAAATATTTCCAATAGTTGTAACTTAAACCCCCACAATGCTTATATTAGAAAAAAAGGAATTTAAATATACATAAATCGATGTAAAAAAATACAGGGTATTCTACTTGGCTTAAGCAATACATCCTGTATATATATATATATATATATATATATATATATATATATATATATATATATATATATATATATATATATATATATATATATGTATATATATATATATATATATATATATATATATATATATATATATATATATATATATATATATATATATATATATATATATTGCAGTAATCACCAAAAGTCAATTTTAGCCAGTGAAAAAGCTGCATGAAAAATAATTTATTTAACGGAAGTTATTCTGGTTTTTCATCAGCTACATAGAGTCAGTGAAAGATGAAAGAATTCAGTTTCAAAAGCAGCTCCACCATTATTGCAGAATTTTCACTGGAAATGGTTCGACTGCCTTTATATCATATTAATAGTTAGTTTTTCCCCAATTCCTTCTTTTATGTGTATAATTATGATGTTGGACAGTGTTAAATGAGCCAAGCGGAATTGTTGTATACCCAAGCAAGGGTTCCCTATGTAAATATTGCCGGAAAACGCAGAGCTTGTCGGTTGTTAAACTAGATAACACAAAAAGCACGTTCACAGCTTATAAATTTTCAGGTAAACCATAGTATAACGACGTGGCTTTTTTAAAATAGGAGATAAAGTGAAGGTTTTAAGCGCTAGAGTGTACACCTAAAATGCCGCCTCTACTGTAAATTGAAAATGCTCGCAAGCGGATTTCACTATAAGCTTATCTGTAAACAGCAGGTCGTTGCACCGAGGACATGTGAGCTTATCCCCTGCGGCCCAAATCGGAAGGGGTTGTTTGTTTGTGAGCCACGTTTTTATTAAATCATATAACTTAGTTTAACTTATAACTCCTAACAATTTCATGACAATACCTTGGCAGTTTCTAGAAATTCTATAGAGTTTATATTCCCCTATGTTTATGATGAAAAGAAGTAGAAAAAAATGAGAAGGGGGCGGTGAATAAGTATCACGAAAGATCAGCTAAATTTTTTTCGTTCTTTTCCACAGAAGTGTACAAAAACCTAGCTAGATTCCACTATAACATCCTCAAGAGACTAAATTTTACACGTTTAACTTAAGTAGATTATTAGTGATACTATGTATTGGCCAGTTTTCATTGCACCAACATACACGAAGAAGTTCTAGATCGAATTCGCGTCGCATAACCTAAATAACTTCTTTACAGTTGTTTTCCGAGCTATCTGTGCAAATTTAGTTTTTCACGAGTATTTCAGCGTGAGTTTCGCTTCGGAACTCTAGTACATTTTACATTTACATGTTTTTATGTAAATGTTATGTTTGTGTCACATCATAGGTTCCTAGCCACTTCAGGATTAACATGATGGAATAATAAATTTACTACTAGAATATTTCAAATAAACATTAAGTTAATTTTTTTTAACGACACATCAACCATTATAACATTTGCCAGCTGCCGCAGCTGATACTCGAATTCAGGAGAGACAGACAGTATTCTGCCACACGATAACTGTCTAGCCAACTATGCTACCCTCTCGGTATTTTAAAAACGCCTTTGTACATCCATGTTCTAGTCAGGATTCGAACTCGGGAACCCTTGATCTCAAGTCTAACATATACGCAATGTGACACTGATTGTGAGCCGGTTTCTTTAAGTTAACAAATTCGTTATAATTTAATCTGCTTTTAATGATACAAAAACAATTACAAGGCATATTATAAGTAATGTATAATTTTATACCACTAGTACAGCTAAAAGCTATGTTGTATAATATTTAATATGCGAAAACGTCATAAGATTTATTTGCATAAAACTATGCACTTTTCATAAAATCTCTGCAAGCATTTATTTTCGAGAGCAAAGTTATGTACCTACATTAGTTTCTAATTTTCATTAAAAACTCATAATACAAAACTGTTAATACAACATTTCTTTGCACTCAAACATTTATTCATGGGCGTCGCTAAGAGGTACCGCTCCCCTACTCCCCGTTTTTTGGCAGATAATAAATATTTTTCATTAATATATAGATAGTTAAGTCCTATAATGAATATCGATCAAATAAAATCCTAAATAATTAAAAAAAAAATGGCTAAAGTAACATTGACAAATAAATTTTATTGCAATTTTCAGTCATCCATCAGTCCAGCTATCCTTTATTTTTAATGGCAATTTTAAACTTAAAAAGCTTTAGAGATGATGCATATAAAAAAATATCAAATAAAAAGCTCTCATTAATATAAACCTTATAGTCTCTTATTATTGAGTATCAAAAATGATTTACATAATAAACTGAGAAAATTCGACCTATTAAAGTATCTTGCTAAAACGATCCTAATTATTATTATAAAAAATTGTAACCACTATCGCAATTCTAATATTTACAACATATCGAAGTACTAAGATTAATTAAAATCATTTTCCTAAAACAGTTTTATTATTACCATCGCATCGGTTCCCTAGTTACTATAAATAACACATCTTATTGGAGTAAGTCAGACAGAATTAGCACAACCTACAACTTCACAAAAACTTTCAGGGTAAAAATACCTGAAAGGGATGGAGAAGGAGGCAGGATACAGAGCCAACAAAATGACACCATCTGGTATACTGACGGATCAAAAACGTCAAGCAGTACCGGAGCAGGAGTTGCGGGAGAACAACCAGGGACAGACATCAGCCTGAACCTTGGAAGTATCGCAACAGTGTTCCAAGCCGAAATCACAGCAATGGACGTCTGTGCACAAGAAATGAGGGCATACAAAAATAAGAGAATCCGCATCATCACTGACAGCCAAGCAGCCCTCAGAGCTCTGGAAGCAGTAGAAATACGATCTAAAACAGTAAAAGACTGCCTGGAGTCCCTGGAGAAACTTACAGAACACAACAGTGTACAACTGGAGTGGACACAAGGATACCAGGGAAATACGAGAAACGAAAAAGCAGACATGCTAGCCAGAAAAGGCGCTAAATCAATTCTAACAGGCCCCAAACCGACCTGCGGGGTATCTTACAACACCGCGAAAGGATCGGTAAAGGAACTATTAATACAGAAACACTATTCGCACTGGATAGAGACACCGGCCATGAGGCAGTCGCTTGTTCATCGGAGAAATATCTAGAGCAAGGACCAACGAAATGCTAAAGCTGAGCAGAAAACAGCTGAGGTGTGCAGTGGGAATATTAACAGGACACTGCACACTAAACAAACACCTAACCAATATAAGGGTGAAAGACAATCCAGATTGCAGGATGTGTAGTGAAGAGGAAGAAACTCCCCACCACATCTTATGCGAATGCCCAGCCCTAACGGCAATGAGACTAACACACTTCGAGGGACCACTTTTAACCCCGAAAGAGATAGCCAGAGCGCCCATAAACTGTATACTCGCCTTCTGGAATAGAACGGATCTTATGGAGGAATGAGACTATAGGGTACAATAAGCTTAAGCTTCAGTACAGCGGGTAGTCAAAACCGCAACCCGCAAGGAAAAAAAAGTCCGTATTAAAAAAAATGCTGCTGGTGATTTGCTATCATAATAATCCTTATTACCTATCTAACAATCGTTATTAAAGCGTCATATTAAAATATTCCCTCTCATTAGTCTCCTCACTAATAGTAATAAGGTATACATTTACCTCTAATGCGCACCGAACCAGCATTGGGTTTTTAGTAGAATTAGCATTATTAAAGTGTTTTGTTTTCATTGTTTTCGGTTATCTGGGGAAATGTTTACTATCGGAAGATATTCAGTACTAATCGTCTAAGTGTGTAGTTACGTTATATTGCAATGATGTGTGATGTGATTAATTTGTGTACGTGAAAGTGAAAAACATCTTCATTTTCGCTTGGGACTTGGGAATGTTTATAACCATCATTTAGGACAGATTTAAGTATGTACTATTTCTTGATTTGTTGTAGGTATTTGTTGTTATAGAAGTTTATTTATGTTTTTCTGTAAAGTGAATATTTATATTTTCGTCAATAAATACTGTTTGTAGTACCTATTTGTATTTCTCACAAAAACTATTCTTTTCCAAAAGCAGCTGTTAATATACATTCCAAAAATCTACTATTTCATTTGAGTGCTCTTATTGTGCAGTAAAATTAAAAAAAAAATAAGATGTCTGCTGAATATTTCAGGAAACTTAGGTGTATAAATTTTCTAGTGAAAATTATGGTGATTTCCAGTGTCAGAAAAAATGATTCTTTGTAACTTTTTTTACAGTAGTTATTATTGAAGATTTTTTTCTTACAATTTGCGTATCATTTATTTGTGTGATTATTTCCAGTTGCCATCGTTGGCATACTTCAAATGCAGTTGGAAATGAAAAGACAAAACTATTCCCCGTATCATGTATGACAATAAAAGAATTCTGAATCTCAGTAATGAACTGAATTTTTAGACATACTTATTAAAGTTGATCATCATCATTTTTGCCTTGACATGTACTGTTGCTGTTTTTTGTCTCTGTCTCTGCATTGACTGCAATATAGGTGTGAATAACAAATATTTTCGAGTCAAAATATGATGTTTGGGGATGCTATTCGCCTGCTATTCTCTTAGAAAGTAATTTCTGATTTATTTTTATTTTTGAAGCATCAAGTAGACCTCAACAGGATCCAAAAATGTATTTTCTGTGTCGGTAACGTGCCTTTTTCTTAAGAGATATCGACAAATTTTACTTGAATAAGTCCTTTGGGATTTAAAATTATGATAGTATCACAAATTTGAAAGTAGCATGCCTACTTTGATCTTTTTCCCTTTCTATGTAGGCAAAGTACCTTCGTAAGAGATAACTAAAAACTTTCTTTGTTTAAGAGAGTTGTTCAGAATTAACTTAGCGCTAAATTTTAATCAATCTGGTTATATCTTACGAAAAAGGATCAAAATCAAAGTAGGCTTGTTGAAATTGGTCATACTGTCACATTTTAAAATCTAAGCGACTTCTTCAAGTATAACATTTATATCGATATCACTTAAGGAAAAGGTAATTTAATACAAAGAAAATAAATTTGTTGATACTGTCGTGACCCACTTGACCTTTTAAAAAGAGAAATAAGTTACAAATTATTTTTTAACGAAGCAGCCAAACATCAAATTTCAAGTCGAATATTGTTTGTCATTCACGCCTTTATTGTAGTCAATACGATGACACCCTGTACATATGTATTAACTATTCCTGCTACGGTAAATAGAGTATATCAATAAAGATTACACAGCCCCACAAAAAAAAAAAAGTTTTCTGACCTAGCAATGAGACGAGTATATCCTTATGTATTTTTGATCGCTGATTCCGAATCCGGGGTCATAAAAAGTCGTACACCCCAAAAAAAATTTTAGAGCCAAAAAACACCCCCTGAATCGTTTTGTTTAATATTTTCGGGAAAAAATTGAATGTATTACGATAAAAATAAAGGTGAATTGCAGCGTTCACCCTAACGGTATGAAACGCAGCCCCATAGAGGGTGAGAACCACCCTCATCTGCCATCAAACCAATTGATAACGACAATGACTGAAAAATATCTAAAAATGTTTAAGTTTCGTTAGGTTTGCAATGAACTGACGTAGAATTCACGTAATACCCCAAAACTACCCTTATATCGTTATGAAAAACTACCCTTAACTTCAATTACAGAAAAAAGAAAGGAAAAAACATAAAATTTGATAACGATTTCATTATATGGATGTTCTTATTTGCAGAGATCCTTATGATTAGGATATTAGCAGTCATTTGTCACCAATCTTAACACCATTTGGGTATAAATCTCATCCCTGAAGGGGGTGAGAAGTACTCTTACGTTAGTAGCTTTTAATTCTTCTTTTTTTTAATCTTTTTTTTAATGGTATCTTTTAACTTTATTTTCAAACGATCTTCTTACTGACTGTCGTTTGTGTTGTTCTTTCGTGTCTCTTTTCAGAGACCAACAGTAGTCTGCTATCATGTGTTCGTCCCATCTCCCTTGATATCGTTTTTCCATTTCATAACACTATAGGGGTAGTTTTGGGGTATTACGTGAATTCTACGTCAGTTTATTGCAAACCTAACGAAACTTAAACATTTTTAAATATTTTTCAGTCATTGTCGTTATCAATTGGTTTGGTGGCAGATGAGGTTGTTTCTCACCCTCTATGGGGGTGCGTTTCATACCGATAGGGTGAACGCTGTAATTTACCTTTATTTTGATCGTAATACATTCAATTTTTCCCGAAAATATTAAACAAAACGATTGATTAAAATGATAACATCATTTTCAGAGCGTTATCTTATATACCCTATTCAGGGAGTGTTCTTTGGCTCTAAAATTTTTTTTGGGGGTGTACGACTTTTTTGACCCCGGATTCGGAATCAGCGATCAAAAATACATAAGGATATACTCGTCTCGTTGCTAGGTCAGAATTTTTTTTTGTGGGGCTGTGTTATTAAAGTCGCTAATTGTCATTGTTTAATAACTAGTAACTGCAGTTAGGTACTTCAGTTAAATCAATTAAAGTATCTAGTAACAATTACTGTAATGTTATCACAAATATTGTAGTGCTTACAAGAGAGTTTGCTACCCCAGTAATTATTTCATATACATGCTATTAATGGGGTCTAATGATTATAACAAAATTCACAAGTAATGGTTGTACGAACGTCATTGTAGGAGATATTTATTTATTTTTAGTAACCATTATTAGAGCTTTTTAGGAAAATGACTTTAATACTTGTAGTAACTAACGTTGACTGTCCCCTATTTAATTGAAGTTTTATAATTCAATTTTTAATAACGTCTAATAGATTTTTCTCTCAGTGTGTGAATAACAAATTTAAATAAAATGATAAATATATTTTATTATTATTATAGAATTTGAAGCGAGTTCAGCCTTTCACGAATCATTAATTTTTGAATAAACGTGTATTTCTTGTCCAAAAAATTGAGGATGCTTAATTCGTGTAGATCATTTAAGCAAAATTAATAAAATAGTGACGTTAGCTAGTTGATTGCCTTATTTGTAGAAATTTGAATTTGGTCAATTAATATTTTTGAATATTTATTAGAGAATAACCTTAATAGTGCCATCAAATACCATCACATTATTTTATACACTGATCCATTGACTTTATAAACGCTTACTAACATTTAACAAAAAAATGATACACAGTGTGGTGTTATCAGCACTTAGAGCAATATTACAAAAATTTAGTCCGGTCCTGGAATTTTTCTAAAGTAAATTATGATTTTGATTGGACTAAAAAATATTTGCACCAAATTTCATTAAAATATTTGGAGCCGTTCCAGAAATGTGGCCGATTACAGTTTTAGTCAACAACGGCTGTTGGCGTACTCATGTGCGTTTACCCTAACTCAAATCGAGGATGACGTAACTGAGCGTCCCCTGGCGAAGAAAAGAAAAAAGATATGATGGCGACGACTGCAAGCAAGTAGTGCGGATTAAAAAACTGGTAAAAGCTAATTAGTAATTACATAGCACACTGGCGAATCTTAAGTGAAATGTAAAGTTGCATATTAAATTCAAGTTCAGTATCAGTAAAATAAACCGTGTATTATTATCTGGGCCACCAGGTTCAACAGGAAAATATAACCAAGCACGAATACACAAACAAAAACGTGGACGTGAACTTAAACAACGGCATTCAAAGGTAAGCTAGGTGGGATCTATCTCCCATTACTCTATGTCACCTTAAATTTGGGACACCCTGTATACATGAAGGACAAATTTAAAAGTGATTCTTATTTTTGGACAATTGTCAAAATTCTTCACGTAGAAAATTTTTCATTTCAAAATCAAAACATACAGTCAATTTAGTTTTATTTTTAAAATTAATAAATCTCAACATTCAATATTTTTACGTACTGTTCTCAGTATCTTTAATATTTTCAGCTCTCTCACATATTTCAAATAATCAAGATTTTTTATTTTCAATGCCTGTTTGAAAATTTGCAATTTTAATTCTCTAAACAATGTTTTTTTATATTAAATTAAATATACTAAAGTTGACTGATCCAACATTTTAATGTGTCGACTTTGAAACTCATCAAATTTGCTTGGAATTAGTTTATAATCTGATCGTTTCGATAAATGAATATCCTGATAAGTACACGGGTTTAAAATTTACCAAAGAGGGTAGAACAAGAGGAAACCCTTCTGCAACTATTAAATCGAATTCAGTCGCTTCCCATTTTTCGCTGATCACCCGGGAACGGATCTTGGTAAATAAGATGACACTTAGTGTGCTTCAATACTTTATGGTGATTATGACTTACAACTAACAGCATATTGAGCACGTATTTCTTAATATAATCTGGATTTCTCATTCAGTACTAATAATATGTCCCCTACATTAGGGTGGTCCAAAAAATAATAATTTGGATTTTTCTTTCTCCACAAGGCTTTTTTTGTTCCATATCACCTCAAATAACCCTCTGCAAAATTTGATCGAAATCTAATAATATTTAGGGGTCGCTATGATTTGACACTTTTTTGGGTATAAAGATAAATCAGGCATTTCTTGTAGGCAGTATGTTTTAATAAAATATTAAAAATTTAAATTAACATTAACATTTAAATTAAATTTAATGTAATATTTATCAATTAATATCCTACCCTTTCGTATCCTTATCTTCCGAATTTATTTTCAGGACGTTAGACTTATAGGCCACTGGGTATTTCTTTCTGTGAAGATCGACGACACGGATAAGATATTGTTTTTGTTTTTCATTTTTTGTGATGCTGGAATTGAATTTTTGTATTAAAGCAATCCCTCGCTCTACGCAGTCATTGACAACTTTCATTTGACGAACTTTTTCCTGCATTTCAACGTAAATTTCATCAGTATGCCATTGTGAAGAATCTTTTACTAAAAATGCTTCTGACTTTTCTTGACCATCATTGATTAGCAAGTCAAAAAGAGTTTTTGTTCGTTGCGTGAAAAAATTCTGTAACAGCAACGGTTCTTGTATGTTAAAAGTTTTTCCATCTGCTCTTTTCAAAGCCTTTTTTGTTGGTGGTTTCTGAGGTTTTGAACCATTGTTCTTTTGGTCTCGGGACTGACTCTAGGATCGAATAAAGAAAGGCCAATCAAATGCTCTGAAAAGTACCAAAGGTGGCGGCGAAATGCTTTCAGGGCACTGGTGCTGATCTTCTGGTTAGGATAGTCTTTGACCTGTGCTAGGAAATTTGCATCATTTAGAGGGGCTTTTGCTGCCAGCGGGGCTTCTTCCAATATCGCCCATAAATAAGACTTACAAACAAACATGATTCTGTAACAGATCGTTTTTTCTGCTGCAGTCAGCGTGATTTGGTCCTGAAATAGATACATTTTCAGGCAGTAAATAGCTTTCGCCATCCAGCGAGCTTGATGTAAGGTCCCGGGTGCACGAAACTTGACCTCAGCCAGTGTTTCTGAGCTGCCAAGGAAGATACGACACAAATTCAGTAGTTCGAGTTAATTATCTCTGGGCTGTTGATTTTTTATTGCTTCACTGTAGTATTTCCTCATTTTTTGGCGGAGTGAAATGAGTTCCGCGGTATCATACAAATTGTCACTGCCAACTGTGAATTTTTGTTGATCTATTTCCGGCCATTTCTTTTGGAAACATTTGAACAGATTGATGTCTGGTTCACTGCTTGGTCCGAACAACGCTTTAAAAATGTCAGAGAGGATAACTTCCAAAACATGGTGTCGGCAAGCTATCCAAACAAGTTCTTTATCTAGAGCTTTTTCAATCAAAGAAAATGCGCCAAAATTTAACCCAGTGTTAGAAGCAGTCGTGTCAAAGTAGAGGCCACGCACCTAAGCTCTTAACTGCCACTCATCAAGGATCTTTAAGCAAGCGGTAGCTTGTTCTTGTCCAGTACCTGTTTTGATTTCCGAAACTGCCAGAAGCTTTTCTACTCCACCTCCACTGACAATGGCGGCCACTCAATCTTCTTTTTCTACGCCACCGACAATATCAGTAACAGGACAAATCACACGCGCTAATGTAAAAATTGAAAACCAATGTACGTCGTACTTGGAAAAATAATTTTATTTGCAAATCATAGCGACCTCTAAACGTGGTCGGAAAGGGCTCATTTTTGATACATATACTTTTTTTGGATAAACGAACAAGATAAGCCCTGTGGAGCAAGGAAAAAAAGCAAAAAAAAAAATTTCATACAAACTTGGACCACCCTACCCCTACATATAAGTTGCCATACTATGGACAATTTATATTGGCTACCTGTTAAGCAATAATTATAGAAGGTTATAAGACCGCGGATATTTAAATTGTGTTTACCACACACAGTCTATTTTCATGATTATTTTTTAATGTTTTTATTTTCCAGTCATTTAGCAGTATTTTTGATCAAGTGTTTAATTTTTTCCAATAATATTGTTATTATAGTGAGAATAATCTAATTATATTATTCCACTGAGAATATTTGTTTTTGTACATTGACGTGTTTCTGGATTTGACAATTAGTTTAGCGTCAGTGAAAAAAATTATCATACAAACTAAAGAAAATGCACGTAAAAGTACTATGGTAAGTAATAATTCGATACTGAAACATTTCCCAATCATTTTGTGACGAAAGAGGTTACAAACTAATAGAAAATATACCAGTCAAGGACGAAACATTTACAATAATTGTGTTTTTATGTTCAAAACTTTAGAACAGTTTAATTTTGATGCACTCTAAATTTATTTTATTTAGTTTAAATTGAGACAATTGTTAAAAAAAAAGTTAAAAAGTTATATTTTTGTAGTATGTTACAGTTGTATTAAATTTAATATGTTATAAGAAATACTCATATTTATATAAATTTGGCTATTGAGCCCTGAGGAGAATTATACACAATAAACGAGACGTAGGCAAAGTGGCATTTTGATATGATCTATCGTCCTGTTGCCGACAATTTGTTGGACAAAAAAAAAATCAAAATTGAATTGGAGTATAAAAAAAGGTTTTATGGGGCCTGCTTTCAGCTTAAGTAATACGTATCAACTGTTTATATATTTTTATTGTAGTTATTATAGCATTGTTGCCCAATTAAATTAAATTAATCGATGTTACTCGATGTTTAGAATATTTTTTCGATCATCTTCAGGAGAATGTTTAAAATTATGTAAAACGCATGTTTCGTTTTTTAGTTTCGTAGAAACTCTAATATACAATTACTACTGGGATTTTTTTCATAACCAAGGTAATTAATATATAGTGTTTTACTTATATTAATTATATTTAATTAATAAACCCGGTGTAATTCTTCTAAAGAAGTATTTTTTTTTAATTTAAAACTAAAGTTTTAATAGTCAATTTATGTTTGTGTTTATACATAAATAAAAAACGCGTTTTTGTATACAAAAACCGAGACAAAGGCAATGTTTACGTAAAACGCAACTATAGAATGTGCAAAACATTATCAGCAAATGTACCTAATCGCTTTAGTTAATTATTCGGCATTTGTTGGTGATGGATGTGTGTGAGGATATTTACCATTTTAATATAGTTTTAAAGTTCTACTTATATAGCGTGTTTCATTTTATTATATTTAGAATATCTAAATTTTTAGTGAATTTTAAATAGGATATTCATAAACTAGAATAGGACATGGGTGAAAACAACTCAGAAGGTAAGAATTACATTTGAATATAATGGGTATACCAAAATTAATGATGTAAAGTTTAATTCTTGGTTAAAATTAAGAAGAGGATGGTCCGTTTCTCCTGCAGAGAAAAATTCGGTTTCACATAGCTGAATTTAAGCAAAAGCAGCAGGATGTGATATAGATAGCTTTTATATTAACCTGCTAGACGCCTGTAGTTGTAAAAAAGCGTCTAAATTAACGTCTGTCGCAAATTTAGATTTTATTAAACATTGAAATAGTACAGGGTATTTCACTCAGGGCGGACCAACTGGCGCAGGGTGATAGAGAACCTCAATACGCATCGATTTGACCACCATTTGTGTTATCCGAAATTTGTTAGTTTAGAAATTATTTGGGTTTTCGTATATTTTTAGCTAAACTCCAGTTTTGCCCACAAATTTCGTCATTCTGGCTTAATTATTAGCACTAGCGTCATGATTTTTTTTTGTGAAAGTAGTCCAATAGTGGGCCTATCATCCTGTGAAAAATTTTTTTGAAACCGAAACTATTTGAACAAAAAAAAATCCTTAAAATTTTATTAAAACAGATATTATTCCTTAACTTTACACGGCTCTAGCGAAAAATAAAAAGATAGAAACAAATTATAGTAACCAGATTAATAATAACTTCTCTATTTTACTGACAATCAACCCGACAAATTTCATTCAGCTAGCTCCATGAATTTTGAATTTGGTGCAAAGGTTAAAAGGTGAAAATCCCCCTTTTTAATTAAGAACTAGAAGGTATCATGGGTGAGGCCCACATAAAGGATGCAAACCGTTGACACATATGTTTCAAACTTGTGGTCCTTATCAGCACAGTGTCGCTAAATTGAAAGGATGAATACAATTTAGGACCTTGTGTTTGCAGGGTGACAGACAGTTTTGCCAGAGGCAACTATAGCTGCCTGCATGAAATTTCCTACCCAAGGAATGTAAAATAATAGGGAATATTTTTCCCCGCAGTAACATCTTTCATCCTCTATTATTTTACATTTCATGCAGGTAGCTATAGTTACCTCCGTGGCAATATTGTCTGTCACCCTATAAACACGGGGTCTTTCAATTGCAGCCACAAATGAGCGACTAGCTGCCTGCCAGTGGTTTCCTTTTGGGTCGTTGTACTAAGTTGTGCCCATCCCTTCAACTCAGAAGCACCATACTGATGAGGACTATAAATCAGAACCACATGTGTCCACGGTTTGCATCCTACATGCGGGACTCACTCATGATACTTTCTGCTTCTTAATAATTAAAAGGTGTGATTTTCGTCTTTTACACTTTTTGCACAAAATTTTAAATTTTCTATTTGAAGTCATGTGGCTAGCTGAATAAAATTTGTCGGGTTAATTGCAAGTAAAGTAAATAAGTTTTTAAGCTGGTTACCAACATTTATTTCTATCTTTTTTATTTTTCGCTACAGTCTTGTAATGTTAAGGAATAATACGTTTTAATAAAATTTTAAGAAGATTATTTTCATTGTCCAAAGAGTTTCGGTTTCAATAAAAAAATGGTTCTCAGGATGATAGGCCCACTATTGGAGTACGTTAAAAAAATTATGACGCTAGTACTAATAATTAAGCCAGAATGATGAAATTTGTGGGCAGAACCGGAGTTAAGATAAAAATTCACGAAAACCTAAATAACTCCTAAACCAATAAATTTCGGATAACACAAATGGCAATCAAATTGATGCATATTGAGGTCCGCTATCAACCTGCGCCGGTCGGTCCGTCCTCAGTGAAACACCCAGTATAAAATTTTGAAACATTTGTAATATTCTGAACTAAATTTCAAAAGGCAATGCGGTAACAAAAGAACATATCAGACGTTTTTATGTATCACGGCATCTGCAAAAATATTGTTTATAATCATAATGTTTGATACACATTTTTACAAATTATGGTATACAGGATGTTTCAAAAACATATATAAGCGGGTTTTCTTACCCAAAAATAAGACAAATAGTTCCTATCAACATGGATCCACACTTGCTTCGTTTCTGAGATACACGGTGTTAAAGTCTTCTTATTTTTTTAAGTTTTTTTTAAAATATCTCCGAAACAACTTTAGCAATTTGAATGATATTAAATGTGAAAAAAATTTCACATATTTTAGTATTAAAACGGTGTGGATAGGTTCATCAGGGACGTGCGTACGGGTTTGCAATTTAATAATTTTGTTAAAAAATAAAGTGTTACTTAAGACATGAATGCACGTTCATGTACGCGCATTCATGTACGTGATGAAATATTACCTACACACTTAGTTTTATTCGAGCAACAACAAAAGACAGACTTTTGACTGAAATTTTGTCTACACACAGGAGTGGTCCCATCATGATTGAGAAACTATTTGTCTTACTTTTGGGCAGGGAACCTCCTATTAAGCGATGGAAAAGTTTTTGAAAGACCCTGTATATTATAATGGCATTTTAAATAACAAGCTGTCATCCTCATTAACTCATCCAGAGTAAATATTTGACGACAACACATTATTAAATCACATTTAGCATTTTTTTTATCATATTTGTCACATATTACATTATATAGCTTAAAAACTTACAACATATTTTTTTCATAGGTTAATGAACTGACTACGATTAACGCTTAAGTATTTTTGTTAGTTGGTTTTGATATTTTAAGTATTTTAACTATTATTTTCCTGAAATTAAAACTTTTTGTTAATAAATGTATAGTACAAAAATTTTTATCCATGATAAAATATTTTTATGATATGAGCTCGCTTTATTTTATAATTATAACTTATAAGTTATTATTAGCAGTAGCTGTTATTTTCTAGACAAACTTTCATACTTTGGTAAGATGTATACTGAAGATTTTAGGTTGTTTACAAACTTCTGTGCAAGGTTCAGGAAATAAAGCATATTACGTCTTTAATAGTCTGTTACGCCAAAAGTTAGTTTTATTAACGCTAAAACTATTGTTATTAAAATGTAATTATATTACATATTATTTTGTATAATAAATATACATTTATTTGCAAACACAAAACATTTATTTGCAAATACAAATACCATGTTGATATTATCACACAACAATGAGACGTGATATTTGAAATTTAAATTTCCTTCAACAGTATTGTATAAAAATGGTGTTATTTGTAGTTTCTGTACCAGGAATCGATTATCTTTGGGTCTTCTGGTTACAAAATAGGTATCCTCAACGCTAGATGACTGGGAGGTAGCTTCCAGAGAAAAGGGGTGACACCCCGTTTCTTATTATTCCCATATTGTCATGTCCTACATACCTCAGTTGTTTTATTAATTATATTTTGATGGAAACAACTTATGATGTAGGTAAATCGTACAATTTAAAATAATTTAACAAATTGAATTTTTGAAACATGCTAAAATAGTTACATTTTTTAAATTTGTCTAAGTTCTTCTTTTCTGGATACCAACAAATTACTTAAAATTTAATTCTTGTAGTACTTATGCAGTTAGAATTTTAGCAGTTTTTTACTTTCTTATACGTAATATAAGGAAGTATAGTAATCGTGATTTTTTTTCGACCTCGAGATTTTCATTGATATATACGTTTTGAACCCTTCCGAATCCATTCTGACTATTTTCCGAATGATGTCTGTCGGTGCGTGTGTGTGGATGTGTGTTTGTGTTTATGTGTGTATCCACGATAACTCAAAATATTCTAATGGGAGACTTTCCAAATTTGGCAGTTAAGATTGTCAACAACATTTTAATTGACACATTAAATGTGGTACCACCAAAAGAGACATAATGAATGAAAGAAGAAAAAAAGGTATAATTTCGGGAAAAAATTAAAAATTTTTTGCATTTCTGGACGAATCTCGACGAATTATAATGAAAAAACATAACTTTATGAAAAAAAATCTGTTCGCATGTCTGTAGTATCGCGATAGCAGCCACAGTTTTTAAGATAAATTCTAAAGGCCAAAGATAATGAAAAATTCGGTGAAGAGCAAAATTGGCCAGCTGAAACGGGGTCCACGGGACCCAAACTTTTTTGTGTTCGACTTTACAAAAAAAATATACTCTCAATGAAAGATTATAAATCGTGTCTACTATATCAAGCGAATAAAATATATTTTCCAAGCACTTAAATAAAGCTGATGTAAACTGAAACATTTTACACATTTGGACTTATAAAATGGGGTTAGGATAAATTTAACAGTTTGACACCTAATTTAGTTACAAAAATGTCAATGTCAGCAACAAAAAATTAATTATTAAAATATAACCCTTAGTCCAATACACCTACTTTCATTCATCTGAACTCTTCACGGGTCTAGTCCGCGTATAAATTATTTATAAAAATATTTAAAATAAATATATCAAATTATGACCATTAGATGTTATGAATGTCACTTTGACTATAAAGTTTCAATGATTAATTTGTTTTTAGGATTCATTTATGGATACGTGTTCATATAAATGTGTCTTCTTATTTTTGCAAATAGAATTTGCTCCCAAATTTACGTACAATAATTTAGAAACGAGAATAGCGATGCGAAATTATCAAATTAGAGTATATATATATTGACATTACACTTTTATGTGCATTCTGTATTTGGAAAATTAATGAACTATGCTGTTGGCATTTTAGTGAATCGACTACTTGATTTAGTGACTGCTGGTGTAACGAGATCATCATTATTTAGCAAAAATTTTAAAAATATCCTCGCCGGTTCCGTACATCATCAATCAATGTTGTTTACACAATAATTGTAAATGACATACATACACATATATTCCGAGTAATGCAGAAGAGGTTATATACCATCCAATACTGGCATTTGATACATGAATAGATACTTAGGTTACATCGTAACACTAACAGAGTTGCAGATATTTATATTTGATCTGATTATTAAACTGTATCTAAATTCACATGCTTAAGTAAACTAGATATCGTATAAGGGTTGATGATTAAACAGTTTGGCAATTTACTATATTGTATTAGGATACCCCGCAAATTAACTATTGCCTAATTAAATATATTGACATTCGGTAAACTCCCGCTTGCCCCATAGTCTTTTTTTCAATTCAACCAACGAGGTAAATCCACAAAATTGATTTAGGTGTATATACAACTTTTTATGAGACTGACGGTTTCGTGTCTATTTGGTAGATGTTTTGTTAATCATTGCTGGGGACGTGACTTACTCACTTTAGTTTACTGGATATTGACTGAACTGGAACTTGCGTTTAACTGTACGCAGCAAAAGGAATTTTATAGAGGCAGTTATCAGGTGATTTTCGTTACGTTTCAGAAGTCGGTTTCCAAATATTAACGAGAAGTATTACGAAATAAGCTACTGGGCTGTTTTATAATTATTGCTGATGTTTAACTGTTTGTTAACAAAAATTTCATAACATAGTTTTATCCTCAACATGTCACATTCAGGATATTAGTCACAGAGAAAATAGCTCGGCATTGGTGTTTGGTCAGGTTCAGACTGACAAAATGGGCAACTTCTATGACTGGCTTCAGTTCCAGTATAATTCTTTATTAACAAACGTCTTTGTAAACTTTATAAAATAATTTTTAAAAACATTGCCTTTAAAAAGCAAAACAGGTTGTTTTTACATCTGTTGATATTTTCTTGCATAAAGTAATTTTTTTTGTTTTAAAAGCTTATAGCGAGTACAAAATATTTGCAATTTTATATCGGTGAAGACAGAGCACCAATCTACACGTATTTTATATATATTTTTAAGCCTGCATATACAGGGTGAGTCAGTTTTAACCTGTTAAACTTTAAAGATCGATAGAATATGGCAAAATAATACCAGTTTGCTCTATAAACTTGCTCCCAAAAATGAACCATTTTAGAGATACCTGTTAGTTCATTTATAGAAAATTTGTTTTGTACAGATTTCAAAGAGCAGCGTCAGTTTTAATTACTCTTTGGTGTTGTCCCTATGAATGTATCTACTATTTCCATTGAATTCAAAATTATTTGACCATTATTGTAAGTAGAAATTAACAGGACACTAAATTGAATTTTGTATCATAACATTAGATCAAGGCAAACCATTGTAAATTTTCAAGAGATATAAAAATTGAGGGATATCCTGGGTATTTTGATCTATAATCAGTGATGACTTTTGGTGTAGTATGCAAATTTTCTAAGGGATAAAAGGGGTGCAGACTCAAAGAACTAACACCCAGTAATATCGGATGATACCAAATTACTATCAAATAATTGCTTGTGAATAAGTAAATGTGCATACCAAATGTAAAAGCAATATCTTTATTATTCTCAGATATAATGAAAATAATTTGAAATGATTAATTTTTGGGAGTAAGTTTATAGAGCAAACTAATATTTTTCGACGTGTTTCAAGTTTGAGAGGTTAAAACTGACTCACCTTGTACATATTTCCGAATTTTTAAATTTACGCCCTTGAAACAGTTTTCTTTTTTCCTAAATAATTATTGGCCAGAGATAAATGTAAAGCCAACTTACTTTCAGTTCTATTACAGCCACCTATTGTGTGTGATGTCTCCAAATTAAGTATTTTATTTTAATTCTCAACCGATAGGGTCGAGTTTAAACAATGTGACTGAAGGTTTCAATAAAATTATTGTAGCTACCTACAGCTTACATTAATTAATGTTATTTATTAAGCCCTGAGGAAGTTTACAGCTAAATGGCGAAACGTAGACAAGGTAACATTTTTGTTATCCTTGGTTCTTTTCTGACAATTGTTTAGGAAAAAAAACAATATCTTTTTCTCTATATCAAAATAACGATAATAGATATTTCGCTACTATATTCGGTTGCACAAAGAATAAAAACCAAAATTTTGGATTTAAGTTATTGAAATTCTGTGAAAATCAAATAATTCTGATGTAACAATGTAAACATTTTTAGCTTTTTCGGTTAATATAATTAGTAAAAATACAAATATTGCAAATGAGTTATTTTTTTATCCACTTGTTTTATCCACTTGTTTTATCCACAACGTAGTTTACTGTTTTACTTAAAAATTACTCTTTCCTATTGTTTGAAATTTTTAATAAATGTTTTATCATGCGTGTCTAAAATATCTTTAACATAAGAATAATTGTTAATAATATTTTGTATTAATGATTTTCTGATTCTGTTTAATAAAATAAACATAAAATTATCTTAATGCAATCGCTTACAAGTTTGTGATATTATACAAAGAAAAAACATATGAGAGGTTTTCATCAATAAAATATTATTTTAGAATTTTGAAGTAGGAGACTTAAAGGTGTTTTTGGTGTAAGAGTGGGTTGTTTTTATAAATTGTTCAAGTGCTCAAGTTGTGTAACTCAAAAAAAATGTACGTCGATTTTCAGTTAGTTTGCGGAAGCAGAAAGTTCCAATCTTTTTTTCTGTAGGACTGTCTATGTGAATTTTTTATCACTTTTTAACAAGTGACGATCACATAATGTGCAATAGCCACTTATTACTATAGAGTTAAAAAAATTAAAAAAATTTATTTAATTTAATGAAATTGAAGAAAAATTGGTAAATGAAAACTTTAATAAACTTTTTCGTAACAAACGACAAACGCTACATAGGTGAAGGAATTAATCAGTAGACATACAATATACCCACATCCTTAAAATTATCCTTATTCAAGGATACAGGGATACATTTTTTTTAATTTTCATCCAAATCGCAGCTCGGTTTTTGAATTTATTGCAGTTTACAGCCATCAAAAAACAACTACATATCAACAGAACAAAAACAGTTGTAGATGTTCTAAAAACCATAAGGAAGTTGTAACACAGTAACGATGAATTTGATGAAGACTACACTGAAAATGAGTCGTCAAAATTAATGACACTGTTAAATTTTCTTGCGATACTAGCATTAATTGAAGAGTAAAATAAAAAATAATCCACCAGTACTTTGTTAGGCCACACAGTGGTCCCGCTCCATGTAAAGCTCTGCCAAAAAGGCATTTTACGAACATATTTTCTGAGAGTGCAAATTATACCTACACTAAAGTAATTAAATTGAAGTTTCATTTGCCCAAATGAAAATAAAGCAGAAAGGTCTTACGGATGCATTTTTGAAAAGATACACTGAATGGCTTGATGAAGATTTTCATGTACAGTTCAATGAAGATGATGTAGAAGGAGGGGCCCTTCTACATCATCGGAAGCAAAAAGAGGAAGACCGTGTAAGGATTATGAAGCATCATCCGAGCGAAGCAAATACAGGAGGGCAGTAAAGGCAGAAATTGAGTCACAAAATCCTAACATTGGCAACTTCCGCCGTAATCAAAAATGAAGTAAGACATTCTATAAAACACATCTTATACTTTACTATGATAGACGGTAAAGTGGTTCAAATCTTAACAAATACACCATAGAGTGCTACATGTAAATCAACAGAAATGAATAATCTTGCACGTATGACGCAAAAATCAGAAAGAGACAAACATTCAGATTTGGGCTCCCTCCCCACTTTACATGCTTGAATTAGATTTATGGAGTTAGTTCTTCACATATCGTATAACATAAGAAGCAAAAAAATGCTCCAACAAACTTGTACAAGAACATTTTAGATATTATTTGGGCTTAATAGTAGATAAACCTCGTCAAGATAGTGAGACTAGCAATGACGAAAATACTGCAAGGAGTTTTTTTAACTTTACCTGTACGTCTTAAATAACAGGAGTTGAAGAATAATTGATTAAAAGGTTTTATATTATACTTCAAAGTATGTCTTGTGGTAAGACCATTAACGCAAGAAAGTTTGGTAACTACACATGTATTACAGCTAAGCTTTATGTAAGAAAATATAATTGATACTACATGCCCGCTTCAGTTCACAAAGTTTTGAAATACGGAAAAATATAATTAGATACAATTCATTTTACCCCTTGCACAATTATCGGAAGATGCTCAAGAATGTAGAAACAAAGATTACACAAAAATGAGTCTTCATCATTCTAGAAAGTGTTCCAGATCAGCAACTAACGAAGATGTTTTTCACAATTTATTGTGCACATTCGATACATTCATAACAAGCATTAGATACCAACCTTCACAGAATTACATGAAACTAGATGAGGAAGTTTTGAATTTACTGGGCACATCAAATTATTATTTCTTGTCTGTAATATAATGATGTAGTTTACTATATTATTCCACAGTAAACTTTAATTTATTTTTTTAAGGCAAGTTACTCAATGTATCACAAATTATATATTATTATTATCTATATAAGTCCACTCGTTTATGTTATACCTGTATTACTTACTACTTACTTATCAATAAACATTTTATCAACTTTTTCATTTTTATTGTTAAAGCCTTCATAATATCAAATATATATATTGTAAAACAGATAATCAGGGCCTTAAAGCATGAAGTACTAAAATTCACAATAAATTGTGGAAAACTGAATTTTCGGTCCGATATAATAAATTCACCATGATGAATCTTACTTTTCTGATGTAATAATCGGATTCACCGAAAAAACTCTTATGTATCACATTTCATAATAATTGACAGAAAAATAAAATTTGCGGCACAAAATGTTAAATATAATTTTTTATATATTTTTTAAAAAAAATAATTTATAATATTTTTATAAAATTTCTTTGATCACATTACACTTTCACCTTTATCTGATATGAATATCAAACTTTATGTAAACTGGTCTAACAATAACAAAGTTACAGATTTTTGGCAGAGAAATGTCCGTTTTGCACCACTGGGGTTCGCCTCTATACCATAAAACACTGACTACTCTGAGGAGCATACTAATCAAATTGTTAAGGCATGTTGAATAGCTTCCCATTCTTCCTGAATCATATTAATTAATTCATTCATATTTACAAACACTTTCGCCCATTTGTTCAATCGTAGTTTCATTCGACTCCACACATGCACTATAGCATCCATATCGGGAGACCTAGCAGGTCATTCCATTTGCTCAATATTGTGGTTCCTCAGCTTTTCATTGATAATTCGGGCCCGATGATGCCGAGCATTGTCGTCAATGAGAATTAAGGCTTACCCAAAGTCACGAGCAAAAGGAAAAATAATATCTCTTACACACCTATCCCTATATCTTTATGCACTCATACTTCCTCTCATCAATATAACCAATTCAGTATTTTCATTGATTATTATGCCACCCCAAACAGTTGAAAAAAAAATTCCTGTAAAAATGTACCCTGTATAATAAGGATGGTGAAGAATTCGAAAAATTTACACAAACAGTATTATAGAAGAAGATGAAACTTTCTGCATCCGCAAATTAATTAAAAATCGAACATAAATTTTTTGAGTTACTCTACTTCAAAATGTACCAAAATTATTGTTTGTTCCATTTGAATTGTTGAGCACTTTAGTTATATTTCTTAGCAAATTTTTTTTTGAAATAAAAATATTCTGCATAATACATCAGTTTGACCCAGACAAAACATATTTGACGTTTGCATTAGAGAAACGAACCTTTCCTATATATTATATATTTATTATTAAAATACTCTTAAATATTCAGAAGCTGAGATCCAAGAATTTTTTAATATTTCATTTGGAATAATGGTGAGGAAATGTGTCTGTTAAATAAAAGTCAAAGCGGATAGATATTTTAGAATGATTCTGTATTTTAAGCTTAAAGGTTTCCCTTATTTCTTGTGCCATATTCCACATCTGTTATATAATTTCAAAGTAAGAAAATGCCCGTCTTTGTTCTTTGTGACAGATGTTCATCCAGAATGTCAACTCGGAGGAAAACAATATCGTGGAAATCTGGCTTTACCGTTTAATTTCAACATCGACTTAATCCTGCAGCCTGGAACTTTACCATGTTATTTTACACGTTATTAACTTCATGAAACATTTACTTTACTTTCGTGTAATCACATAATTAAATATTTATGTTGGTATATACCCTACCCACTTTATGCTACCCAAAAGCTGTTGTTGTGTGTTTAATTGAAGAGTTAAATGTGAGCTTTCATTAATAACATTTGACGAATGTTTAATGCTAGCTACTTTACTTTTCACATATACCCGAACTTTATTAAAATTGTATTAACTGTTCAGTAACCACTCGGTCCATTAGTAAATTTCACCATGAATATCGACGTAGAATAAGGCCGCATTTTCAAGCTAACCTAAGTTTTATAATCCCTCCTTTTGCCATTAAAAATGGATAAAACAAAATATTGTTTTAAACTAAAACTGCTATATAATATAAATAAAAATTTGACGACATGCATTAATTTATTGATCATATAAAAATACGAAATTCATAAGCAGCCTACGTTTACATATCTTTATATTTACAAGAACGTACAACATACCTTCTAATTGATTTTTCTTACATAATCTATGTATTAAAAATACAGATACAGGGTGTCTCAAAAGTCGAGCACCACCTTGAAGGTATGATTTCAAGGGATGTAAGAGAATGCTGGAGATATGTTTAAAAAATTCTTTGTCCTTAAGGAACTAATCCTGGAGTGAGTTGGAAACTTTTTTTTTAATAATAATAATAATAATACTTTTATTGCCCAACAGGTAACGCCCAATAACAGAACAATTTTGCATAATTTCAATATATATGTATACACATAGAAACGATATATAAATACACCTGACTGTATACATTAATTTATATAACAAACAAGAAAGCAGAAAAGAAGAATAGATTCTTATAATATACATTATACAATATAAAGATACAATACTAAAAAAATTCAATGATGATTGTTTAATGATTATTCATGGCTATGTTTAAGATTACATTTTTTTTACAATTATTAATATCACATAAATGGCAAATTTTGTTAAGGTTTATACACATTGTATGAATAGGTGATTTCAAAAGAACATTACTTCTAGCATGAGGATGAAAAAACGTGGTATTACGTCTAGAATTGTAATTTGGTACATTAAAGCATATTTGAGACAACAATTCAGGACAATCAATATTATTATGTAATAAATTGTATAAAAAAGAAATAGAACTGCATTCTCTCCTTAATTCTAAACTAGTCATTTCAAACCTAATCAAAAGAAAATTTTGATCTATACCTCTTTCTGGGTACGCCGTATCAGTTCTGAATGACAAAAATTTAAAAAATTTCCTTTGGACATTTTCTAAGGCTAATTTATGATTTGAATAATATGAATACCAAATAAGCGACGCATACTCGAGTTTAGATCTTACATATGAAAAGTAAAGGATTCTTAATGATCTAATATTAGTAAATGATTTACAATATCTAATTATAGAGCCAAGCATTTCTGTAGCTTCTTTTACCTTTAGGTTAATATGATCAATAAATGATAATTGACGATCAAATGTGACTCCAAGATCTTTGATGGAGCTATGATTAGACAATATCCTGCCATCAATAGTGTAAACATTTTCGATACTAGAGTGCTTCTTTGTAAACGTGACAACCTTATATTTGGAACCATTAAGATGTAACCTATTACTTATACACCAACTTTGAACACTGTCAATGTAATTTGAGGTTGTGCACAGTCTTCACAACAGGAGATTCTCTTGTAGAGCTTGAGATCATCAGCGAATAATAGTTTATTGCAGTTGCTAATGTAAGAGGTAATATCATCGATAAAAAGTAAAAAGAGAAGTGGTCCAAGGTTAGAACCTTGAGGGACACCTGAAGAGGCTATGAATGATTCGGATTTAAATCTATTATATGAAACAAGTTGTTCACAGTTAGAGAGGTATGACTGTAAAAATGATAGTAATGAATCACTTAATCCCCAGTTGCCCAATTTATTTAATAATATGACATGATCAATACGGTCAAAGACCTTTGAGAAATCGGTAAAGATCACATCTACCTGTCTAGCCTCATCAATAACTTGAGAGATAAATTGTGTGAAAATGGTCAAGTTGGTTATTGTTGAACGATGACTTACAAATCCATGCTGGTAGAGTGATATCCTATTACTAACCGACGCGACAGGTAGATGCGATTATAGATGGTAATCTCAAAGGCCTTTGCATAATTGGAGAGAATTACAATCGCTCTATAATTACTAATAACTGTAGAATCCCTATTTTAAACACTGAGTAAATTTTTGCTCTTTTCCAAATATCGGGAAATGTTTCTGTCCTCAAAGCTAGATTAAATAATATTAATAAAGGTGCACTTAGTGCATAACTGCAATCTTTGACTAGGAAAGAGGGTATTAAATCGAGGCCATAGGTCATTTTGTTTTTTTAGTTTTTTAGCTGCTATTTGAATTTCAATATCGGTCACAGAAACAATATTAATCGAACAGTTATTTTGCACAGTTAAGGGGTTCACAGCAATGTTATGGTTATCACGCTTAGGTAAGTATACATTTTGGAAAAAAAACAGCAAAAGCATTTACAATAGACAGTGGATGTGAAGATACTGAAATACTGATGAAGTTTTCCACGAGATGATTAAAAAAACTGAGGATTTTTAATCTTCTTCAGATGATGCCAACGTGATTGGCGAAACGCGCGTCGAGTGCAGTATATTGTGTTTTGGGGTTTCGTGGAAAAGTACGTCAGTCTTAAGGAACTATAAGCAATTTAAAAGTATAAAAAATGCAACACTGCTTAATAAATATTCGACGCACTTAAACAATAATATGCAAGACTTATTTATTATAATAAATATTTAAAATATCCCCTAATTACCCTTCAATGTTAACCGTTTTTAAAACAGTGTATTTTATGGTTGTTAATTGTAGTCGACCATATTTCTGGAACAGCTGTATTTATTTGGATATAATTTGGTAAAAATATTACACTCTTTTAGTCCAATCAAAAGAATAATCTACTTTGGAAAAATTCCAGAGCCAGACTTAATTCTTGCATTGCTGCTCTCAGTGCCGATAACATCACCATGTGTATCATTGTTTGATAAATGTTAGTAAACATGTTGCCTAACATGCGTTTTAGAACAATCTTAAAATAGGTGGTAGCAATTTAAGATTAATTAGGAATGTAACAAATATACAGCTGGATGCATTTGAAAACTTCGAAATTACAAAGTGTAAAAATAGCATAAATAGTGACAGAGCGCCATTCCCATATTATCCACTCTATTGGTTAGTGAGTCACGGTTCACAGAACCGTAACAATGGTTTAGGTATAAATAGCATAAGGTTACACAAGTAACAATTTTAGTTTTAAAGTGCTCTATAATATATTCTCATAGCTTATTTCTAAGAGTATTTATGAACGTAAATAGTCTGAGAGAACTCCATGAAACTGATTTAAAACCCTTATAAGAGTACAGGGGCTCACCTAGAGAAGGGCTTACATGCCTCTGTTTAAAACAACTATTAAAACTTTCAAGTTTTAATGAATTGTCCAAATCTATACTCGTAGAGTAGGTATCTGAAGGGTATTATAAAACCATACTTGGTTTAAGATAAGTACCATATTAAAACTTAAAAAGCACATACAAATGCTTTGAGCGGACGCTTTGTATTTAATGAAGTAAACATAAATGCAAATAAATATAGTGCTACGTACTTGACCATGCATGGCATTGTATATGGGCCTCATGCGTAGTTATGAACATATAGCGACAACTGAGAACTATTCAGCTTATAGATGGACTACTTATAATGCAACACTGGGATTCCCTCAGTGGGCTAAAATTTTCAACGACGTTTTACTGTAAAACATGGGTTAGATAGTCCTTAAAATTTCGTGCGCTCCCTAAAAACACAAATTTTAAATACATATGGGTAATTTTTTTTATCGGTGATTTAAAAATAAATAAATCGGTAGCATCCTCCCATAATATGGTTCAGTGTTAGTAAATTGTTCTTAGAAAACATTTTTATTGCGTCCCTGATACAGAAAATCTATCTGCATAAACTGGATAAGACCTAAAAGTTCTAAGAAAATAATATATTCTTACCGAAAAACATAAATAAATTCCTCATTTTACGTTTTCCTCAACTTAATATTCATAATAAAACAGTTATGAATCAATCGAAAGGAAAACATTGAACTCGAGACTCGACTCGAGATGAACATCAGTTTATACTAAAGGTGGAGAATTATTTCATCCGCGAAAAAGAAAATGGTGGGCCCTTGTTTCCAGTTTGAGCTATATAACAAAAAAAACCTGACCTGCGTGGAATTTCGAATTGTATAATATTGTTTGTGTACCCCTGACAATTGAACCCAACATTATTTATGGCTTTGACTCTTTATGACGAAAGTTGCAATCTTACAGTGGTCCGACTATAGTGATATTTTAAAACATATTCTGGAAGAAGAAATTCAAACTCTTTTATGCTTAAAATTGTGAAAGAAATTGTGAAGGTTTAACCTAAAACTTAGAATCTCAAAGCATTTTAAATTTGCAATCGGGCAGTAGCAACTATAAAACCACAACACGCCCTAAATTTTCTATAACACTCAATACTTCTAATTTGGACTTAACAGCTATAAAGTTTTATTGAAGGCTTGACAAATACCTTGATAAGTCAGTCATAAGCCAATAAAGATTAAAAGATAATTTAATTTTCATATAACTATTTGAGGACTTTTAGAAAACTTTCTTTAAGATTAAACTATATTTAAGTGCACTTGGCATATAATAAATTTGGTATAAATCACTAGTTTATGAGCTGGCCACTATAAAGCACTGATAAATAAATCTAAAAGGTATTTAAATTGTTACTTGAGTAGTTTTAACTTCCAGATGATGCCAATTTGGTTGACGAAACGCGCGTAGAATGCAGTATATGGCGTTTTGGTATTTTTTGGAATGTCAGTGTTGTTTATATATAGATACAATCATACGTATCGAAAACTTTATCATACTATCGTATATCTAGATACGATCTTACCTTTCTTCAGGGTTTCAAATCTGATAATCGAATAGTTAGATTGAATATTACCACTCCCTAATTATAGTTTTACAGCATGGTAATTGAGCAAAAAAAATAAAAAAAATTTCATTACAACATACCTGAAAATGAATAAAATCTGTAATAATTGCATCGCGGCCATATGCCTGAAAATATTTTCAGGCAAATCGACAGACAGAGTGAAAAGCCAAAATATCGAAAATCTCATTCCTATATCTAAAATATTAGTATTTAAAAATGGTGAAAATATATTGGGTCATTATTATATCAACGTGTTCATTCGATCTGAAAGAAATAACAATTCGCCATTGCAAGTCTCACATGATTCAAGCTGTTTCAACATACATAAATATTAGCAACGAATTTCCTTAAAATCTATAATCTCGGCTTTGGAGATAGTTGAAATGCTAGTAAGCCGGAATCTGCGGATTTTCGTTCCATTTTTACCGAGACGGCACGATTCAATTTCCTGAACGCTGATGACGTTCTTCATGGGGAAGTTACGTCTCACTTTTATCTGATCAACACGAGGGATGCACAAATAACTTGAATCGTTTTGCTTTATATTATGCAATGTTAGTTTTCAAGTCAACTTACGTTGACTTTATTGGATTTACACAATGAAAGTGTGTATGTATAAAATACGTAGGTAAATACAGTATGTTCCACTTAAGGTGGAGAGACCTGAACAACGTTATTTTTTATCGTATTCAAAAAATTGTTTTGTGGTTTGTAGCGTTCTACAAGGTGTATTAACGAATTTGTTAGTCATATATTCAAATGTAAAAACTTGACCTACTACGATCAAGAAATATCCCAAAATTCCAAAAAATAGTGTTAGGCATTTCCTATCAAAAAATTTAGTTAATAAAAGTCGTTTGAAATCACTCCAGAGAAAAGGCTAAAGTCAAAATTACCCAATTAGTAAGTTAATTTTGTGGTAACTTAAAGATTATCATTTCCTAATTTCAAAATATTTTGTGTCGTTCAAATTCACTGAAAAGAAAACATTCCCTTTTGATACCTTATACACGCTGTGTTAAAAAAAAATGGAGCAACTCGTAGCGCCGTTATTTACCATATGATTCCAATGACACAGAAACAAATGAAATGATTCAATTGACATTAGAAATTGTCGTTAACAAAATACCATTATATGTAGTATATGAGTAAATTATCTAGTAAATGTACATATTTTCCTACTCTATTGGCAAATGTGGAAATAATCCATTTTAACCAATATTTTATGCACATTCGCCAATTAAATTGGGAAATGTGCACATCAACTAGCAAGCCGTGGTAAAAGTATAAAGTTTTGTTCCACTATGATAAGTGAGGTTCGGTTAGGTTAGGTTAGGTTTGTTGTGAGTGGGTCTCAGTAGACCCTCCACTGCGGCCATCAGCAGGCCTATTGTGGCTCACGCCTAATTATATTTCACCCAATAAGTTCAATCTCTTAATGAAACTGATAACTTTATTGGGTGAGAATGTGTCCAGATCCTCTGGCAGCAGTTGCCCTTTGCCAAATATTGAGAATCGGATCCTCTCCACAGCGGGACAGGTACATAAGATGTGGTCTGCCTTCTCATCATCCTCCAGGCATAAACGGCACTCGGCGTTTTCCGCTAGGCCGAGTTTATGCAGATGATAGTTTAGTCGGCAGTGCCCGGTATATAGGCCTGTTAGAGTTTTCAGGTGTATCCTGTTTAACTCTAAAAGTTTCTTAGCTCTTGATTTCAAAGGGTATTTTATAAACGCCTTCGAATGAACTAATCCTGGTAACTCTTGCCAATACTGGAGAGTTTGCCTTTCAGCCCAGGTTGAGTTAGCCATCTTGGCAGTACTTGAGGATATGCCAAGTATTGGTTCTGGTCCGATGAATCGTGATCCCACTCCTTCTCTGGCTAAGGAGTCCGCTATTTCGTTACCTTCCATACCAGAGTGGCCGGGATCCAGACCAGAGTCACTTTGTTGTTCTTGCTCAAATGATTTAGAGCTTTCTGACAGTTCCATACCGTTTTGGAGTTACACCGGTAGGAGCCAAGAGCTTTTATAGCTGCTTGGCTATCTGAGAAAATTTTTTATTGATCTGCGTGTAAGATGCATATATTCCAGCCTTCGTACACACAGTTCAATGGCATGAACCTCAGCCTGAAAAACAGTTGCATGAGTACCTAGGTTTGAGACTATCCTCACCCTTGGTCTGTAGCTGTGTACTTCGGCTCCTGTTCCCTCGGGAGTTTTGGAGCCGTCTGTAAACCAACAACTGTCTGCCTTCAATAGGTCGGCTTTATTCCGATCCCACTCATCTCTTTCTGGAGAAAGGATGTTGAAAGTCAGCTCGTAGTTGGTCATAGTAGGCATAGTATCCGAGGGCATTCCCAGGATGCTGTGATTCTCTATGTCATCCAGCAGCCTGTTTCGCTCCATGATACTAGTCTGCGGCATATTAATGGCCGCTTGTTGCAGTCTGTAGGTTGCCCACCTGACCTCTCTCTCCAGATATATATGAAGAGGGGGTAAATCCAGGAGGATTTCCATTGTAGCTGACGGTTTGGTGCTAATTGCTCCCGTTACGGTCATGCATGCTAATCTCTGCAGTCCAAAGAGTTTGGATTTGGCCGTCCGTTGTAATCCTTTTGGCCACCAAACAATGGATCCGTATGTTATCATTGGTCTGATGACCGTGATATAGATCCAGTAAATTTGTTGGGGACCCATGCCCCAGGATTTGCCACAAATACGACAGCATGTCCATAGGGACAGCTTTGCTTTGTGGATTACCTTCTTAAGTAAGGTTAAGTATATTATTTGTTTACAAGTTGTAGCTCTTTTTAAGTGCAGGCAACTGTTTAATATTGGAATAATAATTAAATAAAAAAGAAAAGAGAAAAGTTTATAAAAAGTTGTGCCTGCAAGAGAAAATGTGGTACAAAAAAATGTGGCTGTAGAATTGGAAATATTTTATGATATGTAATGGTAGCAGACCATGTAATAAGAAACATTGAGAGAAAATAGTTACATTTGAATTTCTTTTGATTTCAGGGATAGAGATCCTAAACTTTGCTTTTAATTAGTTTTCTATTATTATATTATTAAGCTTTTTTAGTTATCTACCTACATTAAATAAACATATACGATATATTATAAATTATGGCTGTTATTTTCGTATATATGTTTACTTTTCCTAAAATGCATAGCTAACTGTGCACATTTACCGGGTAAAGTGGACAGAACGCCTAATTTTTAAACTTTTTTCTATATTCACCAACCAGCTTGGTAAATGTAGACATTCACCGGAAAATGTATACATTTACCAATTATGTTATTTGACCGTAATATATATTTAACAAGTTCACATAAAATTTGTTCGTAAAAATATACCCATTTGGAATTTTTTTGTTACTGTTGTATGTCAAAAAATATTGATGTTGGACACAGTCTGTGTATTATGTAACTTTAAAAGTAAATGTTGTTTAACTAAATTAGTTACATTTCGCATATGAATCCATTGTGCAATGTGAATTTTAAAACAGTTGCATTTATTTCACTGCAATATTCGTAATTGCGTTTTCCGGGATATGCTAATATGACTTTTCGTTTTAATAAATAATATAATACGTGAACCACAACTGTTTCGTTCGAAATAGTGGTGTAACATTTTATAACGCTCACCTTCAGTTCGGGCACGTTACGAGCACGGAATGTTCATTTTAATGCATTTCAGGAGTGTGCTTGCAACATATGTAGCAGTAGTTTACTTATAATAATAATAATATACCTATGCTAATATGAGTAGTAATATCAAAACTGCATATGAAATGAACGGAGTCAATTTCGTTTACTAAAGGAAACGGGTTTAAATTTTTGCTGTTATGAGCGCGTTGTACTTGTAGAAAAAATATTATGATGTCTACTATCACAAAATCAATTATATGTGTGCTACTATTTTTACAAAATTTTAATTTTATTTACTTTGTTGTTTAAAATTTATTACCCAAATAAAATTTGGTAGTCTTATTAGAGACACACCATGTTATCAAATCTGGGACTATAAATTTGCTGGCATTCTTAACGGCTTAACAACGAGAAATCCATTAAGTACAATTTTAGCAGATATTATTACGGACCGTAGAGATAAACAAATAAATCAAAATAAATTAAGTAAAAGTTTTATATACTGGAAATATGAAAAAAGATAACAACCATTAATTTTTCACAAACAAAGGCTCAAATGTTAGCCCTTTGGCAAGTTTTACTTTTAAAATTATAAATACCTTCAATTATATTTTAACAATATTTCAATTTACATTTACTTGAGGATTTACATGATAGACATCTAAAATATTACCAACATGTTCTTTCTCTGTTGCCATACATATAAACATTGCAATACTGAAGTTCACAATCCCTCCCCTTCTGATGCTTTCCTTAACAGAGTGTAGTGATTCTTCATTTGATAGACCTGCCCGTTGCCTAAGTTTTCACAGTCGGAATCGCCAGTCTCTCTTTTTCATTCAATCGTCCAATTTAAAATTAAACAAGGCATGTTGTTGTCTCAAAATATATTATGTAGCTTAAATATTGTAGTTTCTTGAGTCCGATTGTCGATTCTATTTCAAGTAACTTCCTCATTTCGGACCTCTCCTTTCCATGATACTTTGAGTATCCTTTCTCAAAGCCACATACCCTTCCTTTGATTATAAACATGGTTTAAAAAAATTTTTAGTCGTAAAATATATCTACCATTTCTTGTGTTGCTGCTCCGAAGTGCATCTCGCAGAAAATAGTACAACTTTGACTTTTTCAAATTTCCCTCTAACTTAATACAAACGTTGTGGGCTAAAGAACAATACTAAATACATTGTACAGGGTGTGCAAATTTCGATGTTTGTATAAGGTAACTCGGTAACTGTAAGAGATACAAAAAAATGGAAGACACATTCTCGATCTCTTTTTTTTGAGACAAATTCACTGTCGAAAACAAAAATTTGTTATAGTCTTTTGTTTTCGAGTTATAAACAAAAGTTCGATTTTTCGACTTTTAGACATGTCAATATCCTGGTTGTTTGTAAAATTATCTTTTACATTCTTCAGGCACTTTTTTCTGGATAATACAGTGGCGGCGAGAAAATTAGACTATATATCATATGTAGGGTCGCTTTTGATGTGTAAGTATTTAATAGCGAAAATAATCTTTTAGTAGATTACTTTTTTGCGTTTTTTTATATTTATTCCAAATAGACGTGTGTCATCTATAACAATGTTTATCCGTTTGTCAATAAATTGTATATAATAATTTTATTTCCGTCATAATTACAGCCCATTTAATCGTAAAAGTAATAACAATTGTAATATTACATACGAAATATATTTCAATCGCTATCCAGAAAGAAGACAACCTAATAAAGCTATTTCCCAAAAATCAGATATTTATATCTAATTATAATACATTACAATTACAAAATAAAAATTCAAATTAAAGTAAATGTTCAAACTGATGTCCGTTATGTTCGATACATAAATTACACCTCTTCATAACACTCTGAACTGCATTATAAATATGAAGATTTGAATTGGAATTCACACAGTCTATAAAATTTTGTCCGAGTTTATTTATGTCGGTACTGGTTTTCTTGTAAAATTTGTCTTTAATGTGGCCCTAAAAGAAAACATTCAGTAGCGATAAGTCAGATGATCGTGGTGGCCACCTCACTGGTCCGTTACTTCCCATCCAGTTATTTCCAAAATTGGTATTTAATAATTCTGAAACGGTCCTGATATTATGATGATGCACCATCTTGTTGGAGGAACTGATTCGTTGCCTCAATTAAGGGTAGATGGTCCATAAATTTCTCAATAATTTTCTGGTTTTAGATTTCGTAGTACCGTTGGCCATTAAGATTTTCTTGATATAGGTGATATGTTAAAACACGATTGCCACGTAGAGCACACCAAACACTAAAGCCAAAGCGTCCCTGAGATCGCACATCAACGGTACAGTGAGGATTCATATCAGACCAATAGTGCTCGTTATGCCTGTTGAAAATTCATGCACTGCTAATGTAGGTTTCATCTGTCCAAACTACATTTCTAGAGAAAAATGGATCTTGTTGACTTTTTTGACGATACCATATGCAAAACTCCAATCGTCGCTGAGGATCAGTTGAATGCAGGTGATGCTGTTTCCTTATTATATAAGGATTGAATTTGTGTGTCTTCAAAATACCCAAAGCTCGACGTCTTGAAATCTCAGAATCAGCTTCAATTTGACGACTTGAAATTGAAGGATTTGCAACGGCCATTCCAATTACAATTGCAATTTATTGTCAAACGAATAAACACTGTCATAGATGACACACGCCTACTTGGAATAAATATAAAAAAAAATGCAAAAAGTAATCTACTAAAAGATTATTTTCCTTATTAAATACCTACATATCAAAAGCGACCCCACATATAATATGTAGTTTGAAAAAGAAAAAATTCCTTTCTAACTAAACCATAGCCATCTATGCTTCCCAATTAAGAAAATAACACTTTATGTCATAACTCGAAATTGCACCATTTTTTAAATTTTCTCGATGCTACTGTATTATACAAAAATAAGTGCCTGAAGAATGTAAAAGTTGTTTTCTCATAACTTTACAAACAACCAAGATATTGACGTGTGTCCATAAGTCGAAAAATTTAACTTTTGTTTATAACTCGAAAACAAAAGACGATAGCAAATTTTTTCTTTTGCCAGGGAATTTGTCTCAAAATAATAGATTGAGAATGTATTTTCCATTTTTTTGTATCTCTTACAGTTACCGAGTTCCCCTATACAAACATCGAAACACCACATACTGCACTCGAAGCGTGTTTCGCCAACCAAAGTGGCATCATCTGGAGATGATTAAAACTAACTTTATGCTAACAATGTATCCTATTTATACCTAAACTATTGCTATGGATAGTAAAACGTGACACACTAACCAACAGAGCAGACTATATGGGATTGGCCTTCTGTCATTATTCATACTATTTTTCCACTTTGTCGAAGCTTTCAAATGTATTCAGCTGCCTAGTAATTGTTACATCCCTAATTAATCTTAAATTGCTACTATCAATTTTATGCTCTCAAGCGCAACACTTGAGTTATCTGTTCTATCACATTTTAGTTGAGCCATATGTTCCTTGACTCTAGTTTGATTTGATTGTCTAGTTTGTCCAGCATACTTTTGATTACAGTCCTTGCAGCTAATTTTGTAAATCCCCGACTTTCAGTTTGTTTCAATTTTGTCTTTTGGATTGCGTAAAACTTGTTGTTTACTTCCCGATGAATAAACCACTGTCATACCTATATCTTAAAAAGTATTATCGAGTGTTAATCGACGATCGTATGGAATCAATAAAGATTTCGGATTATCTCATTCAAAAGGTCCAGGAATTTGGAAGCGTCTCTTTAAATTTACGTTTTCTTATTATGTTATTAATTAAACTTACAGAATATCCATTACTCGCAGTTATATCTTTAATCAATGCCTTTCCCTTTTCAAGCCTCTCCTTATTAAAATAATAAATAAAAATCTTCGAAATTTCTCGACCTTTCAAAATGAAAGAGAAAATCCGAAATTTGTATCGATTTCATGGATCCTCGATTCACACTTGGTATTGGTAAGATTTTTAAGATATAGGTATGACAGTGGTTCATTCATCGGGAAATAAATTACAACAACTTTTAGCAAACCAAAAGGCAAAATTGAAATCAACAATAAGTCGGGGATTTACGAAATTAGCTGTAAGAACTGTAATCAAAGGTATGTTGAACAAACTAGACGAGCAATTCAAACTAGATTCAAGGAACATATGGCTCATCTCAAATATGGTAAAAAAAGATAAGTGCAGTGCTGCCCAACATGCGTTTGAGAGCCATAAAATAGGAAGTAGGCATTTGTTTTTAATTTCTTATAAATTTACAAACGCACACATAGTAAGATATTAAAAATGGATTCAGGACTTTGCGATTGTTCTAAGACTATAGTAATATAAATTTTTATTCGTTAATATTCATAGTAGTTAAACTTATGACCTGTCTATCTAACAATAAAAATACCCCTTTGTATTAGTTGTTATATCACACATTTCACTTATAAAAGAAAAATAACAACCAACATTTAATATTAACACCATCGCTAAAATAGTAGTAAAGTCCTAAAACCAATTTAATTATCATATCATGTTTGGTTCTTTAAATATTTACCCAAAAATAAATGCCTACTTCTCATCAGAGTGAAATCCTATCCCACCACGCCTCTTCCGTAATTTTTCTTTTTACCGAATACGTTAAAATAAAAATCAACAACTATCCTCAATAATTTAATTGGTAGCTAATAAAAACGTAGACATAAGAAGCAATAAAATTCTTCAACGTGGTTATATGGGTTTATTGGGCAGATGGCACCCCCGATGTTTGTCGTAAACTTGGAACAAACTATAATTAATCTATGAGACAATCCCTGAATAGTTGTAAAAGAAAATTATTAGCCAATCCATTATATCTGCAAAAATGCGCAGGAATATGACAGTTTGGTTTCTATATCAATGTGATCTAATTAATTTTCTACATTCTCTACTCTTTCAAGATTAATGTTACCAATAAATTCAAATTTAAATCGTTATTATTTTCGGAGTGTATTTATCACGTCATAAATGACAAGCTAGGGTTCTCTGACTACGAGGAAATCATCGGGCATGTACAATTAAATAATGTCATAATATTTTACGAAGAGAATATTGATATGTCGCGTATAGTAATGAGATCCCTTCCACCAGCAGCAGTAGACATTTTTCGTTCTCCTATGAATTCATCGGTATTACAGGCTGAAGGAAGGGATGACATTAGACCAATATTCGTTGAAATTCTTAAGGATTTAAGCCACAGGTGATACAACGCTCCATTGCTTGATTGAGAATATTCCACATCTTAACGATGTTTGTCCTAAACATAATAGTAGTATATGGTGTGACGGCGCAAGGACTATAAACGAAGAGGATAGCCGAGTTCGCCTAATTTTTTTAGCCGTAGCGGTCGCAATCCGTGACATCACCATCATGGCATTTTCAGACGCATTTAAAATGTACGGCGATACATCGCCTTTTTTTAAATTACGCTGTTTAACTCTTTTTTTATTTTTAAATTAAAAAGTGTATTAGATTTTTCAAATGAGTATTTAACCAGTAAAAAAAATTAAAATAGAATTTTAGTTTTAGTCAGATGACTATTATGGATGTCCTCTTTATTAAATGAAACTTATATTTGAGAAATTATTTGGTCTATTAGTTTTATAAAAATAAGTCCAAATGTATATTTTTTAATATACAGGGTGTCCCATAATTAAGGTGATAAAATTAGACAAAATAAGTTGAGTTTTGTAAATAAATATTTGCCTTAAATGAGTTTATAAGGGAGCTACAACCCCGTTGCCAATAAATTCGAAACGTCTTAAGTTGTAAAAATTAAATTTGGACCATTTATTAGTTTAAATAGATTTTAACGTAAAATATGTTAAGCCTAATTTTATAATTCGCAGTAAATAAATATTATTATTATTAATTCGTTAGTAGTTTGTTGAACATCCTGTGTCAATCTTGAATCCATATTATTACAGATAATATTAAACTCAGTTGAGCGAGAAATCACTAAATTTGAAACAGTAATATAACGGAAAGGGATTTCTACTACCTTTATTAAAAGATGTAATATTATTTTTTGATTGCTCATTCCCTTCTCCCGGATATCAAGTAAAAAGAGAAAAACATTTCCGGTGAGGAGAAAACATATCATCGCACGCGTCTCCACCAAAATTCCTTAGCGAATTGGTTAGCTGACCGCCAACATACACGAAGACGACATGAAAGAATTCAACGATTGTCAGTTTTGGGATCACCGTAACAGAATCAGTGGGGTAGAGTGATGTCTTAAGGAAGGAAATAAATTGCGGTAAGACAAAAAATTTAATACAAATACGGCATCTAAATTATAACAAAAAAGAAAGATAGAGATTTATATAAAAATTGCCAAAGAATAACAAATATGTGTAGGTGCCAGTTTTATTTAAATTATATATAAGAAGATGATAAATACACGTAATTCCATTAAAATTTATTATTAATAGCATTATTCGAGTTGTAACTTCGTGGTTCTCAATAAACTTTTTTGCATCTGTGTAAAAACATGGTAATACACTATGAAGTACGAAATACGAGTATCAATGTCACCTAGAGATACACAAATCAAATTTTTTCTAGATCTCAAATTTTTGAAGGACTGATTTACACTGCCTGATTAAAAATTGTATGAAAACATAATTTTACTACGTTAACTATGAAAGTTTCATTACGAAGAATATCAATCTGTTCATAATAATACATATTTCAAGAAAAAATTAACTTTCTAACTTACCGCTCGATTGTCAATCACAACCGAGTGAGTGAAAATGCTTATTAAAGTGATTATGCTTAGTTTATAAAACAGGCAACGCTTTGCCAATTTCCACACCTTTGTTGCCTATGCAACTAGGACGAGACCCCCAACTCCATCTTAACACTTTATTTCCCTCATATCCTAGTTAATTAAGCACTAGTCGAGATTCAACGATGAAAAATACATGAACGTTTCAAATGCACTCAGAAGTCTATCTAGCGGCATTTGCGTAGATAATATAATTGTCAACGATGTTTCAAAGACATAATATTGAGTAGTTCTAAATAGCCTGACCTTCGTATTAAAAACTAAATATTTCCTACAATTATGATATTTTATGAGCCTATAAGCTTTAGAGCCGTCCCTGTACAGGGTGATTTTCTTAATATGGATGGGGCTCCTAATTTATATTTGAATCATTTCGCTTTACGATAATTATAGTCTAGAATTTATGAAAGGAATAAACTGAAGCCATCCAGTCATTAGCTATATAGAAGGTACTTCTCAATATCTCACCAGGACGTCCACTGGCGTTGTCTTTGTAATTTTGATTATCTCAGAATTAACCAGGTTTACCTTTGAAATAAATTTATCTCGATTTAACGTAGATTATCAAACCAGAGACGTATATCACAGTAGTAACTGGATGAGTTACGGCCAATATAGCACTTTGAGTCTTAACCCCAATATGTCCAACACAGTTTTTTCTGCATCTCCATGGAAGAACTCATTTTCTGAATTATGTTTTTCTAATAGATCAGGATAATAGAGATACTATAATGACAGGAGTATGTGTCTCAGAAACTTAATTTCTAAACTGGTTCTGAATTTTGGAACAAAATATTCTTAACAATAAATGAGTCCGTTATGTTTTCTATTGTTGGTGAAGAAAAGACCTGTATTTTATTAGGATTGACTGACTACTCACGGTATTTGCATCGTTTTCCACTACTATTGTATTGTTATTATATTCCAATTTTTGCAACTGTTATTTCGCACGCCAGTGGTCAGACTGGGGCTGAATTATACCTATCTAACATCGACCCCTTATAGACCTCACCTCAATCGCTTTATCCGTTCATGCGAAGAGTTATAGGCCAATGAAAAGAAATTGCAAATATTTTGCGGCATGCAACACAACAATTTGTTTTCGGGAAGGTAGTAATTCGACGTGAATGAAACCAATTTGATACCGACTATTTTCGCAGTGTCTTAGTGTATCATGCTATAAAATATCTGTTTTATATTAGATGAGACAAGGTTTATACCCTCCCTTTATCATTTGGAAGTTACACTGAAAGAACAAGACACGTGATGTAAAATTTAACACAGTTATTACATCATAAAACTCAAAAAAATATATAATTGATGATTTGATTTGACTTGTCATCTATTGAAATCAACATGGCCATCTGTATATAAACTCTAAAATTTTAGCCATAGTGTTAAAAACTTAATGAATAAAAAATATAACAAATTTATCATGAAGTCTTTGTTGAAATTTAGGTCATATAAAAAATAAATGTTTAAAAAAAACTACGTTAATTTGCCCATACCAATGAATACGTTGGGCTTAGATTGATGTGTTATTTAAACCGTCACTGTCGCTGTTAATGTAAGATATCGTGTTTAGCATTTTGTAATAGGATTTTCTCAAGGGTACAAAACTGTTCGAGTCGTACTTCTGCAATAGACGAAAAGTTAATGGACAATGGCAATGTGTTATAGAAGATTGTTTAGAAGAATTTAGGAACGAATTTCCTAATGTTGCTTTGATTACACGCACGCGTAAACTTACTGAAAATGTAAGAAAAAATCACGGAAAATATGTGTGTGTGTGTGTGTTCTGGCTCAAGTAACTCGAGTGGCAGTTGGCACATGACTTGCACTGTAACGGTCCACTTTTTGATCGCCCCGTATTTTGACAAAATTTAAGTTAATTTATTACCCTGTTAGTTATGCAATACCTGCACACTTAAAGTGTTGGTTGTCTATAGTTCTATGGTTTTAATCAATACTTCCATAGTCAGGAGGTGCGCAAGAGCGAGATGGTTTAAGTAGGGGAACTCGACAAGGCATTGCGGAGAGAGGTTGCTAAGTATAAAGCATAAGTGTACTTATTTATTTTGTATCTGAATAGTGATTAATTATTGATTAATGAAAATCAATATTGTTTAATGGTATTGTGTATGGCTTAGTACGCTCAGTAAAGTGCTAATTTTTGGTGCTACGCAGGTAAAAATTTGTTTCTTATGGAGAGGGTTAAAGTACATAAGCACCTGTAAGTACCACCATTTTTATTTCAACGACAAGATTCCAATGCGGGAGGTGCAAGCAGTAAATAATGTATAACCTCACGTTTGAACGTATGTGAGAGCTGTTATTATTATAATAAGGTATTAGCACTGCCCTAAATGATATGATAATGGTACATTACGTGCTCCTTCCTATCTGCAGCGACGTATGTTTTGTTTCCTCTCAGTGTTATTTTTTCTGTTTTGTTGCTTTGTTACCTTTACGGGCTAGTTTAAACTTAGCGCAGCCTTCTGTACTATTTGACTTATTGTTAGATTTCACATGTACTTAAATGTTATAAAACATTCCACCTTGCTATCTTAATGCTTTAGTTTTATTTCTATTAGTATATACACTGTTTACTCTTTTATGGTTGTATCAACCATAGTTGTAAACTTTTAGCCAGTATGGAGAGTTAATATATTATGTAAATTAGTGTCATGAATGTATTTGTTTTATTTTTCAAAAGTCAGTATGTGGTACACACAGAAATTTATGAAAATTCAAAATTAGTATCAGTAATTATTATGTAGCTTATTTGTAGTACATTGAAATATGTGTGAAACTTTACGAGTAAGATTTCCAGCTTAAAACTAACTCCACTGCTTTTTAAACTTTTAGCAAAGGACATACATACCTACGTTATAGTTCCGTGAACAATCTCAAGTTAGTATTATCAGTTATAAACCAATAAAACTTGTGACGCTCAACACAAAAACAAATAAAAAATATTTTAATTCTGATTCCACCTACCCGTACCGTAGCGATTTCATGTTTGCCTTCAATGCTAGTTGGGTCATTCTTTTGAATAACTATCAAATTTGTACAAATTAAAGAATTTGAATTTTATAGAAAAAGCCCAAACTTGTAGTACCTTTCGTATCACCTTACTTGCGTCCAGGAACTCCATAAAGTCAACTATCCACGTAAAACGGTATTCTGTCAATGGCTTTTGAATAATTTTGATGACAAACTCTTCGACAAACCTTCTCCAGCGAAGCCTGGTTTCATCTCAGTGGTTATGTTAATTCTCAGAATATGAGAATTTGGAGTCTTGAAAAACCAGAGAGCTCCTCTTCATCCGCAGAAAGCTGTTGCTTTGTGCGTCATTAATAAGAGGGAAATTAATTTTTGGTCCAATTTTTTTCATGAAGCTTTAACCCGACAGAGATGTCTAATCCCCTTCATTAATCAGCTTGATGCCAATGAAACGGCTTTTGTTTTTTCTAACAAGATGGACCCCGAGCACATACAACAGCTACAACAGTCACCATGTCGCAATCCATTTTCAAGATAGTTTAATTAGTGTTAATGCTGTATATGAATTTCCTCCCAAATCATGACAGTACTTGATGCCACTTCTTTTCATGCCCTTTTTTCAAAAAACTCTATCTTTCTCAGTTCCTATTCCTGACACTAACCATCTTCAAATCAGAATTTCTGAGAAAATCGAAGAAATCAACGACAATCCCATTCTTCTGCAAAATGTTTTCGAACTCCAGAACTCCAAAATTTCAATAATAGTGTTAAAAACTAAATGAGTAAATACACCAGTCTTTAAAAAAAATTGCATACATTTTAGTTATTAAAATTTGCAAAGCATTCATCAATGCTAAAATAAATATATATATATATATAATGCGTTAATTATTGTAAACAATTTTCATTAAATTAATACCTCGTTATGTAATGAATTTCAGAAAAACAAGGATTTAATGTATATTTTTATTAAAGGTACCATTTTCAGCACTACGTTTATGTAAATTGAAATATAAATACCCTTTTTCCCTTTATGTTCTAAATAATAAAAACGGAAACATCATTTCATGTCGCCCTATATCTAGCGAGTAGGAAAAGGAAAGTATTAAAAGTTGAAAAGCAGAAGAGTAAAAACATCCGACAGCCTGAAGTGAAGTGAAATTGAACTGACAAACAAGTGCTATGGATATGAGAAGTGCTCTTAAAATCATGCCACTGCAAGGGCATAGGATTCGAGTCTCTCAGCCGACGCGGCATTAGCCTGGGGCAGCCTGATAATTAGTGTCGCGGTATTGTATTCCACGACACGATGTATCCCTGGAGAGCCCAACAGCCCTACTCTCTCTTGTTCCTTGTTCCGAAAGTTGTTAGACGTTCTCCCTACAAGCACAGTGGCGAAGACTGGGTCTTTTAGAGGCAAAATAATCACATTTGTTTTAATTTGATGGAATTCCTGATTCATTTGATAAAACCATATAGAAATAAAAACAATGTAGGTAATTAATTTAAGATATCCCGCATATGCGAGGAAAGTGGCACAAGTTGATATAATTTGATCATAATCATCATTATCTATTTAAAAATAGGTTAAATTTAGAGTATGAAGCTGTCAACGACTTTGTAATAATAATAATAGACACGGTGAGCTGTGAAATTTAGCAGCCAATTATGTTAGTGAGAATTAGGGGTTTCTGCTTCTTCTTTGGTCGGTGCAAACAAGTTTATTGTTTATTTGTTTTGACGAAACTGTCACAATTCACAATTATTGAGCCGATCGACTTGTCGGATAAATTAACAAAAGTTTATATTAGGACTGGTCGGCAACATTTATGTCGGGAAAATATGCAAATCGTCCTGAACTGAATTTTCCTCATGCAAACTTCTTCAGTACAATCTAAGCCCAAGATGAAGGATGATGCCATAGGGCATATTCACACAACTTGTCCGTTTGTTGTTTACGTACTGACAAATCAAGATCGACTGGATATGTTGGGCTGGTTTTTAGAGCCAACACCAACTGGTCGGTGGACTACGACGGCATTTCTTTACATTCGTTTATGCGACCAGTCGGCCGACTTGCCGACTGACTAGTTATGTCTTTACGTATACGCGCAGAAACTTATCTGAGTTAAGTTTAAGGTATTTCCAACACCAATTTTTAATGCTAGTTTCGTTTATCTCAAATGAAACTCCTTCTGTCGCTGTGTCTGAAAGAATTTTTATTTTCTCCAAAAACTCTAATTTTTTTCCATCTCCCATTAAATATATTTGACAAATAAGTTGCATGGGAACAATTAGTACCTATTGTATCCAAGGAAACAAGCAGAATATCTTTAATTATTTTGCATTTATTTATAAATTCCGAGGTTGTTACGTATTGTTACATATCGTGTTCTAACTACGTCACCGTGCCCGATAAACTACATACATAATATGTATAAACATCATACAATACAATGTAATAGTTCGTTTAACTAGTTCACTTATACTCGTAATTGTAAAGAAAAACAGCCTTTTGGTACACACTTGTTAAATATGGAACATATTCCATGAAAACGTATATGTTTGGTATACACAAACATCCCCATATCATCCATCGTCATAAGATATCACACGATTTTCCCACGCATTATTTTCTTTTTGAATACAAAATTGTTATCAGATCCACAGGCTGTTCCACATGTGTTGTAACATTTTCTAATACAACAATTTTACCACCATATTATACTTATGGTGTTAAAAGTATTGTTAGTTTTATTTAATAAATTACTTAAACAATAAATGTTGAAACTGGTAAACTGGCAAAAATATTTTTGTACTTTCTTAATTTAATTGAATTATTTATACTATTTCCATTTCTCATCATCATTATTTATTGTATATATTGCATTCTTAATAGTACGCCATTGTCTTATCTTCAGACATTTTGATTTTTTTAAATAAGCATGTGGGTAAAACTAGCCCGTCCTAGATGAACAAGATAAATTCTGTATATTTAAACATAAAAACCGTATCCATTAGTTTAGATGTCATCGGAGGCTGCTCATAATTGTTTCATATTGCATATTTTCGTATTGATTTTATCATTTTGCCCACTGGCGATTTAGATTTTTTTTTATTTTAGAAAAAAATTGTAAGGACTTTTGGAGAAACATGACTAGGCAATGAACTTTATTAAATATGATTTGAACGAAACAACTACTCAGCGGGCAAATACCCCGACCTGCATTGGATTATACCTTCAAATCATGGTAGATCGGTAGCCAATATCATTTGTCAATTCCTAACCAGACATATACCGGTTTCGAACTTATTAGTTCTCCTCAGTATGCCATAGGTTATGGGACAGACAAATGATAGTGGCCAACCTGCTAGTCATATACTGACTAAGATAAATTGAGTAGTGTTGAGAGGTATGTGAAACTTCTCAATATGGTCCAAATGCTACTATCCGACCGACATCATAGATGTCTCTGTGGCGGATAGCGACCTCTAACCCAGGTCGACTAACCACTGTTATTAAATATGTTTTGAACGAAACAACTACTTAGCGGGCAAATACCCCGACCTGCATTGGATTATACCTTCAAATCATGGTAGATCGGTAGCCAATATCATTTGTCAATTCCTAACCGACATCTATGATGTCGGTCGGATAGTAGCATTTGGACCATATTGAGAAGTTTCACATACCTCTCACCACTACTCAATTAACCTTAGTCAGTATATGACTAGCAGGTTGGCCACTATCATTTGTCTGTCCCATAACCTATGGCATACTGAGGAGAACTAATAAGTTCGAAACCGGTCTATGTCTGGTTAGGAATTGACAAATGATATTGGCTACCGATCTACCATGATTGAAGGTATAATCCCATGCAGGTCGGGGTATTTGCCCGCTGAGTAGTTGTTTTGATCAAATCATATTTAAAAAACAGTAGTTAGTCCACCTGGGCTAGAGGTCGCCGCTCTCGGCACTTGCTTCGCAGGTCGCTATCCGCCACAGAGACATCTATGATGTCGGTCGGATAGTAGCATCTGGACCATATTGAGAAGTTTCACATACCTCTCACGACTACTCAGTGAACTTTATTAGCACTTTACTGATTATGGCTGATAAAATGGTTGGTAACACGATACCAGAGAGTTGATTCAAAGTTATAATCTCGGTTATAATGCTACTGCTACTCTGTATCTGGGGCAGCTAGTATAAACCATCTGATTTTTAGTAGGTGATTTATTTACAGTTAACATCAATAAGTAGATGCTTGCATCTATGTTATGAATTTTGTTTTTCATCAATAAAAATGTTACATTTGAAGTTATTTTTTATTCAGCTTTGATAATGTCATATTTATAAAAAAGGCATAAATGCTTTGATACCAAGGTAATACGATAAACAAAAACAATAACGAATCAAAATTTACTCATCGGCCTGCTATCTGGACCATAATGGTCGCATACGATGCCGTAGAAAAAATCCTTAACTAAACCGTCTTCAAGCAATAGATGGCGATAGTATAATAATATAATAATAACACCACATGAAATTACAGCCCTCTTTATCCCTGAAGGTCTGGAATGAGCTTGTGTGGGAGAGGGCTACACATTTAGAGACAATGGACACACACCCAATATCCGAGTATACTACGATCAACCTTTCTCACAGAAAAATCCCAGTTCCTCGACCGGGAATCGAACCCGGGACCCCGAAGTTTCGAGGCACGTACGTTACCTCTAGACCACGGAGCCATAGTGGAAGTTGTCTTCAACCATCAGAGGCGCTAATGACAAATGTGATGTTAGAGTCTAATTCTAGTTATTGCCTTCAACCAGTAGATGGTGACAGAAATTACCGACAACACTATGATAATTTTGTCTCTGTCTTATTTATTAATTACATACATTGCCATATCTCTTATTTTTCTAAGGATTCAGGAAAGCTTGAATTGGATCGAATCCACAACTGGTGTAGTTTTCCAATCTCATAATATGGAAACAATATTTTAATCCAACACGTAGCTCTTGGGCTTTATATAGAAATATGTAGTTACTATAAAAAATGGACATCCAGTTTTACTGATTTATCAGTTTTAAGAATGAATTATTTACATTGAATTTAGATAAGTATTTCCCAGATTCTATTGGTCCAAGCGCAAGGTAAGTTCACACTAGAGCCAGCTCTCTGCGGTGTATTGTCAACTGGTTGGGTCTATGATCAGTATTAATTTTGTTTTTGGAAGTGAAATAAGGTTCCTATTAGGTGAAGTAACTATGCTAGATGGGCAGCTTGCTTGAGTTAAACATGTTATAGAAGAAAATAAATTATATATATGCTTTAACATCTTTCACAGTAATACGTCATAGTATTAATAATAATAATAATAATAATAATAATAATAGTACTAACACATATAATTATAACCCCCTTTATTAATGAAGGTATGGAAAGACTTTGTGCGGGAAAGGGTTACACATTAAGAAACAACCGACACATCCAATATCCGAGTATACTGGGATTAATTTCTCTCTGAAAAAATCCCTGTTCCTCGACCGGGAACCGAATCCGGGACCCCGAGGAATCGAGGCAAGTACATTACCTCTAGACCATAATATATTGGAGAATGGGACGCAAGTGCTACTTTAAGTTAAGGCATAACTATCAACACTAAACGAAAAAAGTTTTGCAGAGAAAAAATTGCACTGAAATTTGCAAAAATTGTACGACTCGATGTCTGTGTCCCTTCACGAGTTATAAGTATTTTTTGGTTTTATTAGTTTATGCTTTACATAGTTAACATCTATTTGATCTTTTAAGGAATTTTTATCAAAAATTTTTTTTGTATTTGAACTTCCCGAGGCATCGGCCTGCGGGTGGCAGATGTCACACCTGAGATGACCTTTTAAATGGCAAAGATGTAGGCCTTTTTATACAAGATATAAATGTGGAATATGAAAAATTTGGGTTCCTTTCACAATTTAAATGGGGCGCTGAAGATTAACTCCGGCATATTTTTAACAAATATTAGTAATATACTTTTACTCTTATGATCGCTAGTATGTATGTGTGTTAGTGTTACATTCACCAATACTTTCAGCCCTCTTCGTATTACCAAAATAATCACAAGGTATGATAACTGTGTCATGTATGCATTAATATATTTACGCCATGTAGTTGCATTACTGTAGTTTCACTTCGCGTTCTATTAATTATCTCACAACAGATATTCCTGCTGTCTGCACGCAGACCATCCTGGAGCGTACCTGTACATTGTGTCTTTTTTGTTGTTTATTGTTATTATTTATATTAAAAATAAAGTAGCTATTCTAATTTATGACCATAGATTTATACATATTTCACAATGAATAATATACATATATAATAATGTTTAAAATCTATATATTTTTTTTGGGCTTTTGTAGACAGGGTTATGTTAGAATAACTAAATTACAAATAACAGAGACCAAAATTATTACCGAATAAAAAAAACACTCCCAGTCGAATTGAACCGTAACCGGCGCCTGTGGCTGTGTAAACCGGTATTAGGAGTACTTCATCAATCAATTAATATGACACTAATACTAAAGCAGTTTTCAGGGAGACCAAAACAAACATACTCGACTCGTGTATTTTGTCAACCACGTTGGCATCATCTGGAGATGATTAAAACTTCAGTTTTTAATCATCCCCTAGGTGAAGCCAATGTATGCTTTTTAATCATTTCCAGATTATGTCAACATGGTTGGCGAAACGCGCATCTAATATATTATTTGATGTTTTGGTGACTGCGGAAACTACTTCAGAGTTTTTTGAAAACTGCTTCAGAGTTTTTTGAAAACTGCATAAGCTTCTACTGGAGCGGAATTTAATTTTTTATCTTTAAAGATGAAGGTTATACTTATTTAATATTCATTGTCTTTTAAAATCTTTTTGGGTAATATATAATAATTTTTTTTCAACCCTTTATTTTAGAGAAGGGCAAAATTGTTTTAAAATTCTGTCCTATTAATAAAAAAACCATATTATTGAAAAGTATATTCCCTACATACGTATTATAAAAATTGTGAAATATGTTACAAATGTAATTTTGATAATTTTGAATATTACAAAATTCCCGCACTTTAAATACGGGAGAACCTGGAAAAGAAACCAACTAAGATTTTATTATGTATGTGTGTAATTTTCAAGGTCAAGATTAAATCATATTTTTCAAATGCATGCAAACGCGCATAATATAAAATAAATACCAAATAAAGACTACGGAGCCATCTATACAAAGAAAATTGAACCTCAAATAGAAGTCCCATGTATGTATATCGCAGCATTGGAATAACAAGGTTGTAACTGCAATTTTTGGTCAAAATTATGTTTTGGTGTAAAATGGTTCTATGTACATGTATTTTTAACTCATTTAAATTCTAGAGACATCTGTTGGCGAGTAGCCGAGAGTTTAATTTAACCGAGTCCTATCTGAAACTGGCTGTGACTGATGTTAACATAAGAAAATTCTATCTGCAAACTTGCTTTTCTTATTAGTGTAACACGGTTCTATCTCACAAATTCTAACCTTAAATAGCACGTGCGCGGTTGCAATATATTGGTCTAGACTGTGTGTTTAAAGATAATAAAGTTGTGGATTAAATCAATCTAAATACGAAATGAATAAGTTGGATGGATCCATAGAAAATGTTTGAAATTCCAAAAGGTAAGTATATTTTAAAGTAATCATATTGTCATGTTTGCTATTCATACAAATTTTCAGCTCTCAAAAGCAGACCGTTCTTTTTTGTTGATGGAAAGTAATACCAAGTAACATTTCTACCTGACCACAATGATTCCCCTACAGTGCTAATCAACACTAATAATATTGATGTAATAAATGATCACAACGACATTATTATCGAAAATAATAATGACCTACCTATACTATCAGATACAGTAACTACTGGTTTACAAAAAGAGAGACTCCTGTTCAAATAGTTACTGATGAACAAGAAAGCAGTCAATTATTAGTCCATCAAGTTGAAATTGCTGAAGATGATCAGAGAGAAAATAATGAAGAAGTTCCACAAAATGACGAAACTGTTAAACAAAAATGAAAACCGAGGAAACGCCAAAGAGATCCAACTCAATGGAAAGTAAATAAAAGGACCAAAAGTTGTCAGGGAGGGTAGGAATATTTAAGCGTAAGAGGGAAATCGGTTAAAGCACGAAGTATTGCAAATAAAAAAGGATTGCCTAAATAGTTGTAAGTTTCAATGTGAAAAACAAGTATCTGCCGAGGAAAAAACAACAGTTCTTTGATGCATATTGGTCCTTATCTCAAAATGAAAAATATGTATTGCTAGGTCAACTGACAAAAAAGCTGATGAAAGCTAGAAAAACAAAGGGAGGGTCCATCACGTCGTCAATTTTCTTACAAGTATTTTATAAAAACCAGAGGAGAAACTATTAGGGTTTGCAAAAACTTTTTTTGGGAACACTTAATATCTCCCAAAAACCAATTTACACTGCACATAGTAACGGTGATACTCCTAAAAAAGATAAAAGGGGAATAACTAGTTCAAGGGCTATTAGCAAAAGTAGAAAAAAAGATGTGATGGACCATATAAATTTGTTTCCAGTTGTAGAATCACATTATTGTTGAAGAGTTACAAAAAAGGAAATATTTGGAATCTAATTTGAGCGTAGCGAAGATGTACGACATGTATGTGAAATGGTGCGCAGAACAACAGAAGACCCTAGTTCTACTGTCCATGTACCCTCGAATTTTCGTCACCGAGTACAACTATGGGTTCCATATGCCCAAAAAAGACAGGTGTATTAAATGCGAATCAAATAAATTAAAAAAACTAGACAATATACTAACAGAAGTGGACAAGACTGAACACATTTTAAAAAAGAATGCAATGCGGAAAGAAAGAAATACTGATAAGGAAAAAAAATTCCAGTACTCAGTTTTGACTTGGAAAATGTAATTACTCGTCCAAGAACTGAAGTGGGAGATTTTTTTTATCTTCCAAAATTTACTATTTACAATCTCACAGGATATTTCTCACTGGTATTACATATTGCGCAATTTGAACCGAACTTCAGCAAGAGCGTGGAGGAAATATTCTTGCAAGTGCTTTTCGAGCAATTCTTGACAGAGTCTTACAGGATAATAATATTTTCGACACATTATTTATGATGGTTAACTAGAATAACAAAGGTGTATATGCCACATACAACTATGTTCATCAACTGAAGAGACTTGAAATGAATAACAAAGTTTTATCTGCAAATTTACTTGCTCAGAAAGGTGTTATGCAGTACGAATAAAATAGATGTCACGTAGGTAACTCATAAATATAATTATAGTTTATTTTTTTTAACTTGTTTTCATGGAATATATGCAATAAACACATAATGTTTGACATAATGCAAACTTCAAACCTCAATATCTCAAAATGGATGTCCAACCAGATACAACTTTGTTATTCCAATGCTGCGATATGTATATTATAAAATAATTCCGTAATACTCTGCTTTGTACAGAAAAAGTATAAGATATTTACATAAAAAAATTTATAATTTATGTACTGAAACTATCTTGATTTATTTATTTGTACATGTAATTTTTAACTTATAATTAATATGAATTGCCATATCTTTTGCGTCTTTTTATATCAATATCAATGTACTATGTATATACGCATTAAAGTGAGCAAATAGTTAATATGGATAAAGTGGGAGATAAAGCATCACCAAATAAAATCGGATTTTTTTCTACAGACACAATAAGAGATTGAAGTACACGGTTTTTCTAACCATGGGATCATTGTTTTTAAAACATGAAACGTTTAATTTTATTCAAATTGTTGTTCCCAAAAATACCAACACTTAAAATACAGCCTTAATCTGTTATGATAATAAAATAACTTTAAAATAGATGTCATGAATGTGCTTGTATCAAGACAAAGATAATACCTTAGTCGCTTTTAGTTTAGTATCAAAATGGCAAAACAGAGGAATTATGATATGTTTTTACTTATAAATACCCGTATTTTCTTCTTGTTTTGACCCCTCAACTCGAATTCCTTCCACGCTGCTGTTTCCTAATGAACGCGTCACCCACCACGTCGCGTCGTACTGAAGTGTGCTTCTCACTTTCATACAAGTTCTGTTGTGTCCACCCTTTGCATATTTGGCAGTATTGTTCATGTAGATTAATTAGTTTTGCTCTGCCTCCCAAGTTTATACGCTGAATGACAAAGCCGTCATCCACACAGAAGGATCTGACCAAGGATTTGTGTTTTGTTTTATTGCTTTGTATGTACGACCTGAGATAGTTGAGGCAAAAAAGGTGACAGGAAAGCGACATCGTCTAAATTTATTACTAACCGCAATTTATCAATGTTGATGGTGTTGTGCTGTTTTTATCAAGTAGTTTTATACATTAGGTGAAAGTCCCATCCTCATTCTTTCTCGCATATTATTCAATTTGGTTCACTTTATTTTGTTTGTATTTTAAGATTATATTAAGAAAATACGATGGCTTTTAAGAAAAACTGAATTATGATTTGGTATGGAAAAAAAATTGCAGTGGCTAACAGATAAGTGTAAATTTTGACTGAATGAAATTAAGATATACATATTTAGTTTCATAATAAGGTTAAAATCATTGACAAACACTGAAGCAGATCCTATCCCAAAATATTGCTTAAAACACGACATACATAAGCCAATGCATTGCTAAAAACACGACACGAGCTTGAGATAAATTTTGAGATCAGCTTAATATTGTATCGAATCCTTTAGAATCTGACTGTTAGAGACTATTAGGTTCGGTTCATTGAGTTCTCTTCGAGGTTCTAGATGTGGCCTGACGATACACAAAATTTCAGACAGAAAAAATTTTCTGTCTGTGTCTGTCTGTCTGGTTCGCGATAGTAGCTACAGTTTTTGAGATAAAACTTTCAAATTTGGTACACACATTCTAGAGGTCAAGGAAGAGATTGAGTTCGTTAATGAGCAAAATTGGTCCCAATTTTTGAAACATCAAAGTGATTTTTTTTGAAACATCAAAATGTGACTTTTTGAAACGTCAAAAAATGTGACTTTTTTGAAACGTCAAAAATTACTTTTATTATAAACTTCACCACACGTCGAATTTTACTACGGTGAGGAAGTTCTGATCCCCAAGTAATTGGCAGCGGTTTTGTATACTGTACATTCCATATATTATTTATGTTTATATTTTGTGTACTATGGTAGATTGCAATTCATCGCAGTTTCAACAGTAAACAAATATTACGTTATCATAAACTAACCCTCACATGGTAGAAAGTGAAAATCATGCAGTTACCAATAACCCTTTATATGGGATAATTTCAACTCTGAAAACTAGTTACAAATAATTATTAGATGTATGCTTTTACATGGTTAAACGGTGGTAAAATATGATAAACGTGGTAAAACATAATGAACATAATAAAACATGGTTAAACACATCTTATCACAAAGTGCTTTCATTTCAAAATTAGTCAACCTGAATATCTCAATCTAAATCAAAAACAATTTTGAGTAAAATCATGTAATTCATTGGGTAATTCTGACTTCTTGAATACTCTCAGGTTAGGTTCTAAAACTTGTGTTTTTAACTGACTTCAAAGGAAGAAATTCAGTAGCGTTAAACCTGGAGATCTCGCCGGCCATTTCTCGCCACCTCTCCTATCAGTCCATCTCCCAGAAAACTCTTCATCTAACCATTGTCTCACAATAGGGGGAAATCCTCATTGAAAAGGCTAATATGTTTATCAAGCATCATATTCTCTTCTTCATCAACGATGATGAGTGATGATTGGATCTATCAGATGTTCTATGAGGTTTGGATATATCTGTCCATTGAGATTTTCTTCAATGAAAATAAGTCCATCTATGGCAATTAGGGTTTGTTAGTTTTTAAAAACCACGTTTAAAAAGAATTTTTTTTTTTAATAAATTTGTAAAATGGCAAACTGGTTTTTGAATTTAAAAAACGGTTTTAGATACTAGAATTACTATGTAAAAATTAATTAATTATATAATTAAAAACTTTAACATTTTAACTTGAAATCGCCTCGGGCACAAGCATATTGCAATAAAAGTTTACTGCAAAATAAATCTTCATGTGTCAGGCGAATGTTTGACATAAAAATCCACAAACTCAATCTATTATGTTTAGACATTGGATGAAAGTATCGGTTACCAACGACGACTTTTATGCAGGCATAATATGATATTGTAAGCACGTACTGAAACATTCCCAAACAACAGAAAAACAGAAATTGATACACGATAATGTGAATTTTATTTCATTTTAAAATGTTAATACGTAAACTAGTTTTATCGGAAAACGTATGACAAAAAATAAAAAAGTTATATTTTTACATCACCTAATCAAATTTAGGGATGACGTCACACTATATTTTTCCTTATAACTCGTGAATGGGTGGAGATCTCTAAATTCTGTAAGACATGTGATTGGTTCCTTGTTAAGGACTACTCAGCGATAAAAGTTTCAACTCCATACATAATGCCCTTCTGGTTCCTAAATTGTTGTTTATAGATAGAGTGATCAATTCACTAAATACTGCTTAAACAAAATATGTATAGCACGATTACGCCGATCCATCCTTTTCCATCCTTAAACTGTTTAACCGTTGTATACTTTACCAAACTTATCTACCATGAATCGTAAAATATTGAAAATTATTACTCTTATTTCTGTAAGTCATAGTCTCCTGTCACCTATAAGATCAGAATGATTAAGTGGGATCTCTCCAACCTCTTACTCACAGTAATAGGTTTTTCGTGGAGTAAATTATGGAAATGTATTTATTTACACTGTTTCAGAAATATATTATACATTAGTGTAGTAATTTTAAAAAGCAACCCAACTTATATTTCTTCCAACATAAGTTATATTATTTAATTTTTCATACGGATATATATATATATATATATATATATATATATATATATATATATATATATATATATATATATATATATATATATATATATATACAGGGTGTCCCACCAGAAACGGTATCGATCGATATAGGAAAAAGTACGAACCAGAAAATTTTGGAAATATAGGGAGCTATTAACGGCAGTGTGGCCAATCCAACTAAAATAATTGCAAGAACCTGGCACTTCCGTTTATACCGGAAGTCGATACCAACTTGCTTATTTTAAATTGAACATCCTATATATTTTAGAGTTTTCGACAAGAGCATAAAATTCTTAGTTAAAAACATGTAGGATACCCTATGCCTAAATTCAGCCGTTTCAGAGATACTTGGCATTTTAAATAAATTTTGACAGGTGTAATGGTTTACAATAACATTTATAACTTTCTTCGTGTAAAAGACACTCATTTGCTCTTTGGCATGCAGAAAGACCATAAAATGAGCTACGCTCTGCAGTTTAAAGAAATTCAATAATAGTATACCAAGTGTTCCATTTTTGACGTTACATTTTGTAAACTTCAAACCGCGAAAACTTACTTAAGACAAATGTAACACCCTGTACTTTTTTACATCAAGTTATGTATAATTAAATTCCTTTTTTTCTGATTTAACCATTGTGGGGGTTTGTTACAACTTTTTGAAATATTTGCGATTTTCTTAGAAATTCAAGAATTTTTAGTAAAAAATTTTATCAAATTAGCAATGATTAGAAACAATCAGTAATGTCAGTCATTCTCTTATGTCAAAAAATGCCACCGCGTTTAAATTACACCCTCGAAGAATTTTTGAATTTGTTTGTTATTTATGGAGAATGTGATAATGTAATATCAAAAAACTTGTAGTGCATTTGTTACTAGATATCCACAAAAACGGAAAATAACACCAAACACTGTAGCATCCCTATTAATTGGATTGCATAAACTAAAATAGTTAAGATAAAATCAGCTAAGAACATGAATCCATTTTAATTTAATAATTGTTCAAAATTTCGCCCTCGAACCTCCACACATTTTTCGCACCTTAGGATTAGTACTTTATGGGTAGCTCTTCTAATTCAATCCTGTGATAAGTTTTGAAATGCATTTCTTACTCTCTGCATATAATCTTCAATAGTTGTTAATGGGATCTCATAAACTTTATTTTTAATAGTTCCCAAAATAAAATAATCTAAAATTGATATATCGGGCGAGCGAGGAGGTCATAGGAAAGGTCCATTATTGGCGATCCATTGATCGTAAAAAGTTTCTTGTAAAAATTTATTTATAAAATACGCGTTATGCGGGGGAGCACCGTCGTGCTGATAAAAAATGTTTCTATGTTCGGCGAGAGGTAAATTTTGTAAATAGTTATTATTCAAATTTTGTAAAATAGGTATCTTTCACCTAAAAAATAAAAATAAATAAATAAAAATAACTATACATATTAGCAGAAGAAGAAATCTTTACAACTTACTGTTTCAATTTTCCTGATAAAATTTTAATGCCATCACTCTATCGTTTCTTATGGCACAGTAAACATTAAACTGTCAACTTTCTTGAAAATTTCGCTCCCTGAACATATGAGGATTTGAGTCACTCCAATAATGCAAATTGTGTCGATTAATGTCCATTTTTGGTAAATTTAGCTTCATTTGACCATATAATATTTCCCAAATAAGAATCGTCGTCGACAGGCCTTATTAGAATAAATTCACAACAATTTTCTCTTCTTAAGAAATCTGTTTCTTTTAATCGTTAAACCATTTGGAACGAAAACGAGTGAAATTTATGTTTAATTAAGATTCTGTGAACTGAATCCTTGCATAGTCCCGATTCCAGAGCAGCTTGTCTTAATGACATCATTGGAAATGCATGAAAATATCCCAGATTTGCTATTTCTACGTTTTCGTCATCAACAATAGGCTTTCGATTTTGAATTCTTGCATTGACAGAGCCATAGTTTTTAAAATTATCCAGTATGCGTTTTACAGTGTTTGGTGACAGTTTCCGTTTTTGTGGATATCGAGTAGCAAATGTACTACAAGTTCTTGATATTACTTTATCACATTCTCCACAAATAATAAACAAATTCAAAAAGTCTTCGTGAGTGTAATTTAAACGCGGTGGAATTTCTTGACCTAAGAGAATGACTGACATTACTGATTGTTTCTAATCATGGCTAATTTAATAAAATTTTTACTAAAAATTCTTGAATTTCTAAGAAAATCGCAAATATTTCAAAAAGTTGTAACTTAAACCCCCACAATGTTAATACCAGAAAAAAAAGGAATTTAATTATACATAACTTGATGGAAAGAAATATGAGGAGTTCCATTTGACTTAAGCAAGTTTTCGCGGTTTGAACTTTACAAAATGTAACGTCAAAAATGGAACACTTAGTATACAATTATTGAATTTCTTTAAACTGTAGGGCGTAGCTCACCTTATTGTCTTTCTGCATGCCAAAAAGCAAATGAGTATCTTTTAAACGAAGAAAGTTATAAAGGTTATTGTAAACCATTACACCTGTCAAAAAATTTTTTTGAATGTCAAATATCTCTGAAACGGCTGGATTTAGGCATAGGATATCCTCAGAATTTTATGCTCTTTTCGGAAACCCTAAAATATATAGGGTATTCCATTTAAAATAAGCAAGTTGGTATCGACTTCCGGTATAACCGGAAGTGCCAGATGCTTGTAATTATTTTAGTTGGATTGACCACACTGCTATTAGTAATTAGTAAATTTTCAAAATTTTCTGGTAGTTACTTTTCCCTAAATCGATTGATGCAGTGCTTGTGAGACACCCTGTATATTTTTTATTATTATTACGTTATGACCATAATAAAATATTTCTTCTAAAAAAGCACTGCTTCAAAAATAAAATATAAATCATGTTTGACAATAATATCACATGGGTTATTGACTAGCCACCTGTAAATATTTTTCTATTACCACCTACTTACTTCCGTTTCATTCCGTTTCCATTTCCTTTTCTTGCAACCTACACTCAACAGTAAAACGACGGGGCTGTCTTCTGAAGTGTTGTAAGGATGACTTTTTGTAAATCTCCCCCATACTAAATCCGTTGCCAAACTTCTTAGATCAATAGCAACGTGACGTTTGTAATTGATTTATGAGTATTGTCATCGTTCGTCTTCTTTCCTGCAATTTACTTTTATTGTCATACGGGAGGATTGATTTCGTTTTAGTTGCCACGTTTTTTACGATTCCTATTAAAGAGACATTCAAAAGCCCTGAGTGAAAGGAAACGCCAACGCCTTTAGTTGCTTTCCACCTTTTAAATTATATTGTACTTTGAGATGGGGACGGGATTCGTGATTTTACTTAAGGACATTAATACAGAAAAAATTGTAATCAACTAAATACTCTCACTTGGAGATCCTTTCATCAATATTACGGAAAGAATATTTATGAGAGTAAAAAATATTTTGGAAGATGATACTGGGCTCTACAATGCATCTTATTTAGTCATAATTTTAATTTTAAACAATACCAAATTGTACCACAAATAACAACAAAACAACTAAAACAATATTATTGAAACACAATTAATAAAATATATTTAAGAATTAAAAACATAAAATAATTTATACTTTTAATACTATATAGGGGTAGTTTTGGGGTATTACGTGAATTCTACGTCAGTTTATTGCAAACCTAACGAAACTTAAACATTTTTAGATGTTTTTCAGTCATTGTCGTTATCAATTGGTTTGATGGCAGATGAGGGTGGTTCTCACCCTCTATGGGGGTGCGTTTCATACCGATAGGGTGAACGCTGCAATTCACCTTTATTTTTATCGTAATACATTCAATTTTTCCCGAGAATATTAAAAAAACGATTCAGGGGGTGTTTTTTGGCTCTAAAATTTTTTTTGGGGGGTGTACGACTTTTTTTTTGACCCCGGATTCGGAATCAGCGATCAAAAATACATAAGGATATACTCGTCTCATTGCTAGGTCAGAAAAAAAATTTTTTTTTGTGGGGCTGTGTAATAGTTCAATTTTTATTAAATTTTATACTTATATTTACATTACGGAATACGAAACGAGATCAGAACTGGATTTTTAATACTGAAATAGTTTTCCACGAAACACCAAATATTGTACCGCAGCGTATAGTGTTTTGGTCTTTCGTGAAAAACTACGTCAGTGTTATGTTCACATCAAAGGTTCCAGCCCACTTCAGGACGAGGGTAGACTTCGTACACACTTGCAGTGGGAACAAGCAAAAAACTGCAGCTCTTGAATGTCTGATATATAAACAAGTTATTTACTGTCTACTAACATATTGAAAATTTATGAAATATGAAATATTACAATAAGAACTAAAAATAAAACAAACTCGTTTGTCTTGTTATCGGTACTTGGATCTACATATAATTTAATAATTTAATTAATAAATTTGCTTGGAAATCAAAAAACATATTCAGAACTACTTTTAGATATGTACAAATTGCATCAATAAATCAGTATTAAGTGCAAACGACATTAATTTTCCGTGTAATAACTGTAATTTCGGTTGAACTAGACCACAGTAAATTAGTTTCATTCATTGTTTTACAAGGTCTACATTAAGCAATTCAATTACTTATGCCTAATTGTAATGGTTACAGAACATCGTTGAAAATAGATTACTATTATACGAAATTTACTCACAGGTCATTTACTTTATCTCAAAACCCAATTGAATAACTTCCACCTAATCTTTCTTACTTACACACGATTAATTTTGCCGCATTTTTTCTCTACAACTCCATTTGGGCTTGTTTGCACTGCACGAATCATGCCACTCTGAAGAGACGACGAACAACAAATTATGTGGAATAAATTTAAATTTTCAGATCTTTTCATTCGAATCTGTAGCCTATTCTTGTAGACTTTTTTAAATGTATTTATATTCTGTTTGCTTTATAAATTCTGATTTTATCAAGATTTTTATATTACCAAAAATGTCAGTAACAAAATAATAATTCAAACGTTGTATTTATGCACAAAGATTTATGACTGTGCAATGGTAAAATTTGAAGCTTAGAAAGAGTAATTAATTAATATTATTTTCTATTCAAAACTGCATAAATTATAAATAAAGTGTGTTTCAATAAGAGGTAGCATTTTGAACTGCCCGCCATTTCTGTTATATCATGCAAGCGTGCAGTCGTCATATTCGAAAGCTGTCATCACGAAGCATTAACATTTTAATAATGCAACGAACATTTACTTACAGTGAAAACCCATTGGGGGAAGTGTTAAGGAGACGTGTCGTAGGTTACGTGAGTATATCGGTAGACATAAGAGTCAGTCTCGTGCAATGACGTAAAATTTTTTCCGGCACGAATTGGAAAATTTTGCAGCATGTTTTGGCATTACTGCGGCTCTATTTCAGAGATATGGCGTCGAATTTCGTCCTTGATGTCTTGAATCGTTGGAGAATCGTTGGCGTGGTCTTTGCTTTTCAAAAGACCCCAAAGAGAGATGTTTAAGGGCGTTAGGTCGCATGATCTTGTTGGCCAATACTGATCCCCAAAGCGAGAAATTACATGACCTGGAAACTTTTTCTGTAACACTTTCCCCATTTTGATAATGACTTTTTACAAAGTCTCAGGAACTCAAAATTTTTTTTGCGTCAAATCAAAAAAATTTCAAATAAAAATTATTTATAATGAAGAAATGTGCCGAAAAGAACTCTTGACAGTTTCTCGTAAAAGAAAAATGGTTTAAAATTAATTTCATTATATTAAAAAAATAAAGTCGGTTTCGGAAAAACTTTCTCATCATATCCAAATTGATATGAATGAAAAATAAATTATTTTGGTTTGTTTCGTCTTATTTAGTCTCATTTGTCTCGTTTATATCATTTTCTCATTTGTCTTATTCCCCTCATTTGTCACGTTTCTCACTTATTTCATTTGCTGAATTTGTCTCGTTTGACTCATATCTCATTTATCTTACTTGTCTTATTTGTTTCATTTCCACAATTTTTTGTTTTATTTCGCCTTCGTTCCTCATTTGCCTCGTTAATTTCAGTTCTCATTTGTCTCGTTTTTCATTTGTCCATTTATTTCATTTGTCTAATTTGCCTCATTTGGGTCAATTTGTCTCATTTATCTCATTTTTCTTATTTGACTTATTTATCTCATTTGACTTATTTCTCATTTGATCTCATTTATCCTTTATATAATGTTTCATCTGTCTCAATTGTTTCATTTATCTTATCTTATTTGCCACACTTATCTTATTTAAATCATTCCTTATTCGCCTTATTTGTCTTGTTTCTCATATGTCTCATTTATCTCATTTATCTCATTTTCCTCAAATGTATCATTTGTCTCGTTTTTCTCATTCATTTCATTTTTCTCATCTTATATTTGTCATATTCATCTTAGTTATTTTGTTTATTTTGTTCATATTAATTATTTTATATAAATGAATAAAATAAATTGAAACGGCATATTTCAATTAAAGCAATTTATTTCTTTCATGTCAGATTAAAAATAATGAGGAAGAAATGTTGAGGAGCACCTAGTCGCGACCGATTTTTTTATTATTTTCGTTTGCATCTTATTGTACCTTATTCTCTGTATCTTACTCATGATGCTTAATAATTATGCCATTAGTATAGTAAGATTCTTTTTTATAAGATGTGTAACAAATCGGGTACCTTTAATTTATTATCTGAAAGCGCCACCAACTATAAAAAGGTGACCTTGGCTGGCCCAGTACTGTTTAGATTATGCAGTAATTGTAATAATATTAACAGTCTTATTAATATTTTTAACTGCAGTTTAGTTTCGATAAAGAAATTAAACTTACAAGTTTTGTAATTACGGTTTTTACCATTAAATTGTTTTTTTCTTTTTATTTCTGCAATTTTTCTATTATGTCAGGTATTTCTCTTTGTGATAAATGTATTTTGTAATTCCTACCCAGTAAATGGAATTTGTATCTGTTTTCACACTAGTGTATAATAATAAAGAAATAAACTGAATGAAGAGGCTAATAGAAAATGAGTCAACGTTGACTTTCAGCAGAAGCGCTGACCAATTATCGTGTATGTGCTACCAGTGAAAAGCATTGCGTTCATGTGTGCAATATCTTGCTGTTTTATTCAAGTTCCGGCAAAACAATAAAAACTAAGTCAGCATGTTTTAGCAAATTATAACAGATTTTGAATCTTACTTTATTTAATTTATCATAATTATTAAACATGGAACTTTTATGGTGATTGGAAAGAAACGGGGTCGACATAAAGTTTGGGTCATGTAAACATTTTCTTATGTTCGATGACACATTATTATACCTTCATGTTTCATTTTAGTGATTGTTGTTATGCTCAAGGTTATATTGTGATAATTCATTTATAGATAACAATTAAAATATATATTGAAGAGTGTTGGATCTTTTGATGTAACACTAACACAAATAACTTCTACAAACATCTAACTACTGTAGCAAGATCTAAAATTGTCAACCAAGTTGGTGTCATCGAGAGATGATTAAAATGATAATTAGGGACCACTGGCATTACAGTTACAGTGTACAATAATGAACACATCTTCAAATATTTCGCATTTTCGGAACCTGTTAATATACTTATTTCTTATTAATAAAAAAAGAAACGCATCAATATTGCGTGCAATTTTATATATTAAATCCATATGGTACTTAGAATGAGTTATTTGTATTAATTTTTTGTTCTCATAAACAGCGATTTAAAATTGTATGTTGATAATCTTGGCGACGAGGACGTGCTAACGCAGCCTTAAATGCAGCAATCTCTCAACATTAGGATAGTATGCATATGTTAGATATTTGTTTTCTGACAAAATTTACCAAGTCAATTCTAATTTCAAATATTTTTAAAACCCGTCGTATTTCTTCTACATCATATTCCTGCAATGTGTTAGTAATTGTTACTGCTTGCTGGCTCTATGCCGTTTCGGTCTTCAAGTGGTAATCTCTATTTAAATTCCCCTTTTTTGATCGCATGTCATTTCGATCATTGTGATATTTCCTGTCTTCGTTCCTGCTATGGATTAATAATTGTTACTGCTGATTAGCTGTACTTTTCAGTATTCCAATGGTAATCTTTACTATTTAAATACCTATTTTCTATCGTATGCCGTTTCGATTATTGTAATATTTCCTGTCTCCATTCCTGCTACGGATTAGTAAATTGTTGCTGCTGATTGGCTGTATGTCTTTTCGGTCTCCCAGTGGCAATCTTTACTATTTAAATTCCTCTTTTGGTTCTACGTAGTTTCGCTCACTAAATAGTATTTACTGTCTACCCCTTTCCGTGACCATCGGACTTTTTCCTGGTATGTACTTGAGTACTAACGTTGTCACTTTCTAGGTTATTAACTGTCAGCGTTTGCCCGTAGCTTTAATAATTATTGTTTTATTGTAATATAAATAGGAGTTTTATTTGACTGCTTGCTATTTTTTTTTGATTTTAGTTTTGGTTTTGCCTAATGGTAGAATTTTAGAATACTGTTACTTTTACCCCTGTAAATAGTCCCTTAATAATCAAAGTATAATTTGTTAATGCTATTTGATTCAGGAGTCTTATTTCTGACTTAATTGCTAGACCCTCGGACAGACCGTATCTTCACTGCAGCTATCTAACACCCCTATTACCGGCATGAAAGGAAAAAGTGGTGTCCCTACACAGCAAATGTGATCGAGATCCGTTATCCATCAAAAGCACCGCCGTAGCCTTTGGCGCCATGACATCTTTCTCTTGTGTAGAGAAAAGCCCGTCACACATTAAAAGACATGTCTTTTATAAAGATATATAAGTGCCTTAACTATAATAGGTCTATATGATTCCTGCAAATTCAATTTAACTTAATATGTTTAATTGAAATGATTTTTTTATATTCTGTTAAAAAGCAATGAAAGGCACAACTTTTCTTATTAATACAAAATATTCGAGAATAGAGTGAAAATGTTGTTCTTTGTTGAAGTTCATAAGAGCAGAAATGGCTAAATGTTTTATGTTCCTTAAAGAATCCTTAAAACTTAGCCTGAATAAACTAGCACATTTCTCTTGAAACTTCCAAACTAAAGTTAGTCCCATCCTTGGTTTACCTGCTGTTCATGGCGCGGTGGAATTTTAACATGATTTGCCTCCATTGTTCACCGGATAAAATAAATCAACTTCACGGAATATTTCCCCTCATTAGGAGATGCTCATTCGCTATCTTGTCGTTTGAAAGTTGTGCTAAATATGTTAAATTTCGATACTGCTAATTAAATTTGCAGCTTTAATTTCCACGAGTTTCATTTCCCATTTCTGATACGAATAAATGCCAATGTAACAAAAAAGTTAATTAGGGGAATATGGCAGTTGAAATCAAAACGTTTCAAACTGACTTTACATTTTGCAGAAATGAACAGTGTATTATCTCATTTTTCTTTTCAATATTCCCTGAAACTAGTGTATTTTCAAAATGTCTATTATTCATAAAAATATCTGATGTGGCCAGCACATGACTTTCTTATACCAGTATATATCATCCTGGTGTAAAAAAAATCATTCTAAATTCTTCACTTACCTCAATTAAATTTTAAAACATACCTTGAAATGTTTCATAATAATTCTTTAATAATTAATTATCAGCGTCCTTCGATACTGTCAATAATAATTCATGTCATATATTTTAATAATTTCTTCTTATTGACATTGACATTTTTGTAACTAAATTAGATATTTCAAATGTCAGACTGCCAGATTTATCCTAACCCCATTTTATAAGGTGAAATGCGTACAAAATTTCAGTTTACATCAACTTTATTTAAGTACTTGGAAAATATATTTTATTCGCTTGATATAGTAGACATGATTTATAATCTTTCGTCAAGAAAATATTTTTTTGTAAGGTCAAATACAAAAAAAGTTTGGATCTAGTGGACCCCCTTTCAGCTGGCCAATTTTGCTCATAACCGAATTGTTCATTGTCTTTGGCCCTTAGAACAAGTGTACCAAATTTGAAAGCTTTATCTCAAAAACTGTAGTTGCTATCGCGATACTACAGACATGCAGATAGATTTTTTTCCATAAAGTTATGTTTTTTTCATTATAATTCGTCAAGATTGGTCCAGAAATGCCATAAGAATTTTTATTTTTTTTTCCCCGAAACAATTTCGGGAAAAAAAAATAAAAAATTCTTATGGCATTTCTGGACCAATCTTGACGAATTATAATGAAAAAACATAACTTTATGGAAAAAAAATCTGTCTGCATGTCTGTAGTATCGCGATAGCAACCACAGTTTTTGAGATAAAGACCTTTTTTCTTCTTTCATTCATTATGTCTCTTTTGGTGGTACAACATTCACCAAATTTAATGTGTCACCTAAAATGTTGTTGAAAATCTTAACTGCCAAATATGGGAAGTCTCCCATTAGTATTTTTTGAGTTAACGCCGATACACACATACACACACATCCACACAGACACATCCCCCCACACACACACACACACACACACACACACATCCACACACACATACACATTCACACACACACATACACATTCACACACACACACACACACACACACACACACACACACACACACACACACACACGCACACGCACACGCACACGCACACGCACACGCACACGCACACGCACACGCACACGCACACGCACACGCACACGCACACGCACACGCACACGCACACGCACACGCACACGCACACGCACACGCACACGCACACGCACACGCACACGCACACGCACACGCACACGCACACGCACACGCACACGCACACGCACACGCACACGCACACGCACACGCACACGCACACGCACACGCACACGCACACGCACACGCACACGCACACGCACACGCACACGCACACGCACACGCACACGCACACGCACACGCACACGCACACGCACACGCACACGCACACGCACACGCACACGCACACGCACACGCACACGCACACGCACACGCGCACGCGCACACGCACACGCACACGCATACGCATACGCACACACACGCGCACACCCGCGCGCGCACACACACACACCGACAGACATCATTCGGAAATAGTCAGAATGGATTCAGGAGGGTTCAAAACGTATAAATCACTCAAAATCTTGAAGTCGAAAAAAAATCACGTTTACTATACTTCCTTATATTAGGTATGAGAAAGTAAAAGTATTAATCACACTATTTTTAAAATTTAACTTTATAATTTTTTACGAAATTGTTATATGTTGTTGGTTTTTACCTGAGTACAGAAATTTTCACGCTGAATCATTACAGAATATCCTTACCTGAAAAAAAACAGAAAAACATATTACCATTTATATTTCTTAACAATAGGTAAAAAATTAGCTTTATTTTTTATATATTTTAGTTTTGTTATGTTTGTGTTATAGTAAATTTAGGTTTGTTAAGTTTGTAAGTAGAAAAGTTGGCTCAATAAGGTTCTGCAAAATTGTAAAGGATAAATATTGTACACAGCAAAAAAAATAGGAATTTATCCAAATTGATTGCAATAAAATGCTAAACAGAGAAGTTGTATTATAAGTAGAGTTCGGATATCGGAGAGTCATTCCAGTGCCGTCTGCAGCAAACTTGATAATAAATGCAAGTTTATTTCTTGTAAATTTGTTCATATTATATACATTTTATATAATCATATAAAAACTAATTCGTTTATAATAAGTGTAACCCTCTGGTGGTCAGTGCTGCTGCCAGTCAGATATAATTGATGTTTTGGTGGCTGATAGCGACCTGCAAAGTAGGTACCAAGAGCTACGACCTCTAACCCTGGTAGGCCGAACTATGTACTGAATAAGATTTACAGGAAACAACTGTTGACAAAAGTCCCGACCTCAGTTGAATTAAACCTACAAGTGTTATTTGGTAGCTAAGATCATTTGCCAATTTCTCACTAGACCGGTTTCGAATTTATTATGTTCTCGTCAGTATGCCATAAGTAATGGAAAAGACAAATAATAAAGGCAAACCAGGCTAGCCTAAAGCAGACTAAGCAAGACTGACATAGTGAGTGATAAGTGTATCCCTCTGGTGGTCAGTGCTACTACCCGGCAGACATCACTGATGTCTTGGTGACTGATAGCGACCTGCAAAACAGGTACCAAGAACTGCGACCTCTAAACCCTGGCGGGCTAAACTATGTACTAAATTAGATTTACAGGAAACAACTACTCAGCGGACAAAAGCCTCAACCTGTGTTGTCTATGTCTAGTGAGGAATTGGCAAATGATCTTTGCTACCAAACAAGACTTGCAGGTGACAAAGAGCAGTCTGCAGACTAGATGAAAATCGAGTCTTTGGCTACCTGCAGAGATTCTTCGGCTGACTGGGCGTTTTTGCAATTCTCTCCGTAGATTTATTTATGTAATGATGTTTTTTGTCATTTTAGAATTCGTAATAGTTTTATATTATTGAAATGCCACACTTTCTTTTATTTCAATGAGGCGCAGTAAATGTTGGACTTTTACATTACAGGAGCGGCACAAGGATAGAGGCTATTAACCTCTATTCTTGTTGTAGCAGCTTGTGAAATATACTTTTTCATTTTTAAGATATAATTCTCTCCCATAAAATGATGAATCAGTGCGAAGTAGGTATATACACAACGATAGCAAGATAAATTTCAGAATCACGAAAGCAAAAACCAGAAACCGGTCTGCGAATGATATGCACGGCGGCCTCAGGAGGAATTTCCATTTAGGTGATAAAAAATCCTTCTCCTAGTATGATACACATTTATAAATCATTAACAAGAAAGAAACTTATTTCATCTTCAAATAAATAAATGGAGAGAATTTCGACCTCGGTATCTATTTAGGTATTATTGCTAGTATTTATTACTATTTTGTAAATTAACTTTTATCCTCTCTGTTGGAATACTTTGTTATTATAATTTTTATTATACCTTTATGAGTAGATATGGCTTGCCGGGCGTTTTTCCAATTTATACATTACGATTCACACCGATAGATGGAGTTGACTTCATCTCATTAATACTATACTTTCATGTCTGACGTGATTCTGAATTTTCTCTTGCTGTCGTTGTGTATATCCTACTTCGCACTGATGAAGGCAAAAACCAGAAACCGGTCTGCGAATGGTATGCACGACGGTTTCATAAGGGATTTCTATTTATGTGGTAAAAATCATTGCCCACTAGAGGCAATCGCAATTAAAACTTTATCACTTATCCTAGTATCATAAAAATGTATGTCATTAAGAAGTGTGTTGGAAAATTTATTTAATCTTCAATTAGATAAATTGAGAGGATTTCGACTTTGGTAGCTATTTAGGTATTATTTCTAGTATTTATTACTATTTTGTAAACTATATTTTGTTTCAGACTGTACCTCTGTAACACATAACATATCGTATTTATATGATATATTGTTATTCCTAATCTCGAGATCTTGCAGATATATGAAAATATCTTTGTAAGCAGATATGCATTACTATTCATTGAACATTTTCTCGAAATGTTGCAGCATACAAAAGCTAGAATTAGCTAACTGATAGTGGTATTTAAAAAGTATTCTAGACAAAATGCACTCTACTATCGATGTTGTTGTCACCCCAAGACATTCCCCAGCTCCTCCTCGGTAGCTATGGATTTCTTGTGCTGTTGTAATGAGCGTTTTATGTTCAACGTCTTGAAACTCGACATCTCCTTGTACCAAATTAAAACGGTACAATTATATTAGTTAATAAAATGATGCGATAGATTCATTTAATGAAACGTATGACACTTTTTGTTGTATACCTCAGATGAAGATGCTATCCAAAATTATATTATTACATCGGATATTTATAGAAAACCCTTCGACATTAAGTCATGTCATCGACCTCGATCATATATCGCATAATTCAAAATGAATAAGTGGAATAATCATACACAATCTAAAACTTAAGCTTCAGTTTTTAAAATAAATTACAATTAGAACTTTTACCCGTCCTTGACAAAACTTATTGATGTCACGGTAAATGCTCTTGTTCCCATCTTCATTGTAACTACCTTTCTTGATTTTTTTTGGAGAACCCAAAGGTTAAAATCTAACTTCAAACAGTCCGTTTCAACTATTTGTTATTATTAATTCTCAACTTTTAAGCTTATTTGACAGTGTTTTGTTATGTAATTCCTGTCATTTTCCTAATTTAAGGTTTTTAATACAGGTGGTGTCTGTTTAAAGCATTATTTGGAGTCACTTAGCCCAAGCTTCCCGTCAAAATATTCATATGAGGTTCATCTGTTACAGATTTTTGTCCTCGCATATCATAACATAGTTCAGACTCATGACATCTATTTTCATTACCTTTTTTGCAAAACAGTAAGCTTGTTCGTTGCCTTTAGTTTTGTTTTCTTGGCGCCACATGTTCGCTTCCTTCATTACTGCTTTCTGACACTATTCACATTAATACTATTTTGATATAAAATCTACATAGTACCGAACTTTACTCAAAATAAAATAGATTCATCTTAAAACTACAATTCACCAAAAAAATTAAATTACTGACAAGAACAGAATAATATCTTTGCTAAATATTTAAATTTTTAATTAATACCTGCTTATTCATACTGGCCTTTTCTCAATTTATTTTGGTACTGTTTTGTAAAATATAAAATACTGATTATCTATTCATTAAAATCTTCATTTAAATCTAATCAAGCCTCTAGATTTGTTACTTTCGTTATTCAATTTTCATAATATATCGACATCAACGTTAGAATTTTAATATTCTACAGACCCCGAAGAGCACAGGAAATAAGTAAACTCAATTAAACGCGAATAATCAAATAATGGAATTATCTGTCGTCTCTATTTAATGAAGATTCACTAAAACATAAGGTCGTATATTTACTCAAAGGATAATTTCCCTATATATTGCAGGAAGGAAGAGAATTTCACATCGCAAATAGAATTTGCCAAGACAAATAGTTTAAGATACACATAATTAACTTTAATTAAAGCGGTATAATTCTAATTGCACAGTATTATGAAAGAAAATAATTATTTCAACGGTCCCCTTTTAACATGATTTAATAAGAACAAATCCATTGGGGCGTATTTTCAGAAGTTTATTTAAAATTTTTATTAAACAAACGAAAAGGAGTCTCTCTTAGAAAACAGGCTTGAATGACATAGAGGGCAATATTATTAGGAAGCTTTCTCTAATAGCCCCAAAAATTAATGGTGTACAAATTGACTTCTCTAATGAGGTTAAATATTTGGGTATAATTCTATAACAGAAAGTTACCTGGAACACGTGACAAGGGTTACTGAATGAGCAATAGCGGCCTTCAGTAAAACCAAAAATGATTTATTGGTCACACTTACCATTTGTCAGGCCCATTGTTACCTATGAATCATTAGTATGGTGAAAGAAGGTGCAGGATCACATTCAACGGACTAGAACCGTTTTGTGGAATATCTAAGCCACACAACAGATGAGTTTAGAAAATGAGAAAAGGAAGATAAATCCTCCTAGTGGAAGTTAATTCTAGGTTAAAGACAAGCGATGAATTTTATAAACTACTCTCAAGAAATCAGACATTTTAGCTTCTCTGTTCTTATATGTTTTTTTCTGTAATATTTCAGATCCTTGTTTCTAACATCCTCTGCCTCCTCAGACAATTCATCGATTGGCAATATTGCCGCTCCTATTACTTGCACTCCATAAATCAAGATTTTATGGACAAAATATATATCATAATCATGATTATGATTACTTTTTACGGTAATAATGAGCAGTCGCAAAACTATGCGACTGCTCATTCTTTAATGAGCAGTCGCATAGTTTCTTTCGCGTAAGTGCCAAATTTGTCTTCATTGATTTTGTACCCAGAAGACATTGTGCTCAATATCACGGAACATCTAGAAGAAAATAATTAAATGATGTTCAACACAAATGCAACATTATATCAATTGATCTGAACTATAGTCGAGTCTTATGTATAAGAAACATTTGATACCTATCAGTTAATTTATAACAAATCTGAACAATACTTCAACATATTAAAGCAATGACTCGACTAAATGCTACTTCGGCGCTCAACACCGGAGAGTAAAATGACCTAAAATTGCTATTGTATCTCTTCCAAGATGGACTGGAGTCTTTATATCTGATAAATATGTTTCAGAGGTAAAATTTGTCCATCCTAAACTAAAAGTCCTATCTGCAAATTATTGATTTTTAGTTTTTTATTGCTTTGGATTTATGGGTATATTACCTACACGTTTACTAAGTCACAAAATCCCATCGGATGTTTTAGGGTTACAAATTCTCATAAAATATTCTATCCTAAGTGAATATTCAGGTATTTCTCTTCAATTATAATATTTTCACTTTTTGTTTAAGGAAGGCACGGCATACGTGTTGTCTATGACATCTCATATGCAACTACAACCCAATTAATTTTCATAATAGTTTTGATAACGGAGTTGGCATTCATTTTAGTATTTTTAAGTCCCAGCTCCACCCATATCCAGCCTCTCACATTCCACGTTACGCTTCAGCACCTGGATGTTTATCTAGCTATGGACGTAGAGATCTGAGCTTATCTGTTTGTATATAATATACATTTATAAATTGTTGCGATTTTAATTGATAACGGAATCAGATTGTAATCCGAAACGCCAATTTAACTTAAATTTTACATTAAAAAATTTCATTTTCAGGTTAATATTTTTTTAAGCCAGACATTTTTTTGATAAGCAAAAACATTTTGTTCAAAAAAATCAGCCTCTGACTAATCCTTTTGGCGCAGAGGTTTATTACAGGGATCGGCAGAATAGATTTTACAATTTAAAATTGCTCTAAAATCAATACATATTTTTTAAACGTAAGACGTTTCTATCCATTAATTAAAGCATGCTTTGGAGTTTCTTTGACAGTTGTCAAAATGAATGACTGGCGTATAGACAACGAATTTTTTGTGTTGAAGATTTTATCATAAATAATAATATTATTCAAGTTCAACGTGATTTTAGAAGAACTTTTGGCGTGAGAAATGTTCCGTCGCGTCCAACAATTATGTGTTGGGTCAGAAAATGGCGAACTGGAGGATCCGTTGTCAACACTAAACATTCAGGTCGTTCGCGATCACTAAACACGCAACAAAATCAAAGGCGAGTTCGTGATGCAATTACAGCAAGTCCAACAAGACCAATTAAGCAACATGCCCAAGTTCTGGGTATATCCGATAGAAGTATTCGGAGAATGCTTCATAACATGAAATTTCACCCTTACAAAATTGTAACTGTGCAAAAACTAAGTAATCGAGACAAACTAAGTCGAATAGAGTTCTGCGTAAGATTCCAAGAATTACGACAACAGCATCCAGACATTGAACACCGTCTATTTATGACCGATGAAGCTCATTTTTATTTGGACGGATCTGTTAACAAACAAAATTGTCGACACTGGACCACAGAAAATTAACTTGAACTCAATCAACGACCTCTACATTCGCAAAGGGTTACTGTTTGGTGTGCTTTATCTTCAATGAGAATAATTGGGCCATATTTTTTTTGAGGAAGACGAACGTGCAGTGACTGTTACGTCTAGGAGATATGCAGATATGATAAGAACATTTTTTGAGCCTGAACTTCATGACGGCGAACGACAGTATTGGTTTCAACAGGACGGTGCTACCAGTCATACCGCAGATGTAAGTTTAACTGCCTGTAGAGAACTTTTTCCTACACGGCTAATCTCACGCCGTGGTGACATAAACTGGCCCGCCAGATCACCTGATTTGACTACACCCGATTATTTTTTGTGGGGTTTTCTTAAAAGTTGGGTATTTCGACGAAAGCCACGAAACATTAACCAATTAAAAGAAGCGATTCGCGATGAAATTCATGGAATTCCTGGCGCGGTGTTACGAGCTGTAATGAATAATTTTGTTCATCGGTTATAAGAGTGTATGGAGATGGAAGGTGGCCATTTAACCCACACAATTTTTTCTTAAAAATAACTTCTTCTTTTCTCCTTTTTCGTTGTAAAATTCTTTGTTAAATGTTGTTACCTTCGCAAATAAAATATTTATTTCCTTTAAATTATAAAGTGAATTCTGCCGATCCAATATTTTGACAACTGTCAAAGAAACTCCAAAGCATGCTTTAATTAATGGATAGAAACGTCTTACGTTTAAAAAATGTATATATTGATTTTAGAGCAATTTTAAATTGTAAAGTCTATTCTGCCGATCCCTGTATATAATCCAATACATCCCTAGGTCTTTTCTCCATAAAAATCAAATATTATGTAATATGACCAAACTCATCCAATTTTCAGGATTCTTTTGACGATATTATGTCGACTCATCCCTAATAATGACCTATTAAATATACCATTTTACAAAAGTGAGTCGTATATTGGTATAGGATTTCCGAAATGTCACTAGCTTGCCAATAAGATCCCCCGGCATAAGTTGTGCAGCACGTGCCTGGAATGTTAAGTATGCGCATACGTTTACCTCTTCCGAACAAAATTGTAATAAAAGTTCTTATGACCTTTCCACCGTGTGTACTACTGCAGATGTATTCATGAAATATGAAAACTTTTTCCGCCCATTACTATAAAAAAAGTAAATGTTACCAGGAAACAGCCTAGAGATTAGTCGTTAACTAGAGTATATATTATTAATATTCTAGCGTGTGTCGAGGTATATAATTGACTCTAAGATACAGCTTATATGGTGGAATAGAAAGTTTACATTTCCTAAGCGGAAAAAAAACGAAGCGTTGTAGAAAAGTGCACTAAAAAAGAATGTCTTTATTACAATTTTTTGTAAAATACAAATTTATTTATTTTATTGTGAATAAGTAGTTGTTATAACAATCTTACTCTATATTATCCATATAATAGGAATGATAATTTTTTAATTATCGATGTTTTCCACCTAAGTCGAAAGAACAATGTTTTTGTCGTTCGTTAAGCTTAAGAGTCCATAAAATTAGGATTCAGATTTCACCCAATGCTATGATTTGTGATGGTCTACAAGTTCGAATATATGAGGTTTATTATATTGTTTTAATTTGCTTAGATGACGATTCCTATGGAAAGAGGCATCCCATATTGCGAAATTTATGTAAAATTTAATGTTTTGAAAGAACTTAAGTCGAAGGTGACGATTTGAACTGATGGTGTTCCCTCGTTTTTGATTAAAGTTTGTGCTAGCATCTTTGAAAATCCGCTCACGGTATTATTTAACTTATGCGTTAAAAATTATCTCCCTGATATTTGGAAATGTTCAAAAGTATGCTCAGTTAAAAAAGGCCTATATCCATTTTATGTAATTTTTGTAAATCTTTTGAAATCTTCATGATTCAATATATGCCAGTGCCAGCAATCAGATATCGGTTGTCTAGCATGGTTTAATGAAAGACCGGTCGACAACATCTAATTTAATTTTCACGACCCAGTATATCTCCGAAGCAATCAACTAACGTAAGCAAGTTGACGTAATTTATATAGATTTCTCAAAGGTTTTCCACCGATTCGATCACAATATAGGGTTTTTCATCTTTTTCACTGTCATTATTTCATTTTCATCTTTCTAGTAGAAAGCAATATGTGACTTATAGTGAATTAAGGTCAGTCGAAAAAATGGAAATATCGGGTGTTCCTCAAGGGTCAATTCTCAGACCTTTGTATTTGTCCCATTTAGTATTTATTAATGTTATTATAAACTTTACGGACGTTTGTTGTTTTCTCTACGCTCACGATCTTAAAATCCTCAAAATAATTTCTCCCTTAAATGAGTTTTTCTACAAAATAGTCTCAAACATATTTAATTGGTTTGTTTAAAACAAACTAAACTTAAATATGTCTAAATGTAACGTTATGATTTATAAAACTAATCCTATTCTCTTTGATTGTAAAGGAACCAACTTAGTCCGTCTAAGACCTTCAACTCTTGTGGACCTTGGAGTAATTTTTGACAACTTTATTTTATGCCACATTAGAATACACACAGTAGAAATTTTTCGAATGTTATATTTTGCGTTTGTCAAGTCTGAACTTCAATATGTATCCTTAGTCTGGAATCCTTATTACATAAATCACACTAATAATCTAGAAAGTATACAATAACGATTTATAAAATTATTATTTATATACATTATTCTTATTTTTAATGATTTTCACTATCATTCTGTGAGTTTGTCTTGCTTTATAATAATCCATATCAATCTGGCAATAATTATCGAAATTTTGTATATTGTTGTCAAATTTGTGTAATATAAAATTTTCTGTTATAGTTTTTCATCATCTTAATAAATAAAGTTTTCAATCATATCGGTTACCTGCAGTAACTGATTTAATTTCAGACATTTAAAAATGCTTCCTTATTAATTTTGTTACATGTTTCTAATGGAAGATACTTTTGGGAAATTTTAGTTCGTTTCAACTATTCACGATGTGCAAGATTCAGATATAGTGACATACTTTAAAATAACTAATTTAACCTTGCACACCGGACTGTCGACATTTATATTTAATTCTTTTAATGATAATATCGTAGAGGAAAACTGATTTCTACAACCATGTTCTACATTGTGTGTAGTAGAAGTAAACTAATTTCATGTGCCTCAGAAAATTGTCACCATCTGTTAATTTGGAGCGCATTTAAAAAATTAAAAGGTGTCTTCCATACTGGTACAGAAAAACACTTCTAAGAGTCATTCAAGATATGAAAAATAAATAATTTACATTTATTTATAAAAGCTGACATAATGGGATTTCGAGCGTTGGATAATATAGGTTGGAATACACGTTTCTCTAGTATTATAGCTGTGTCTGATACAACATATAATATTCTTGTCACAGAACGATAAGGTAACAATATAGATATTAAAATAATAAATACAATCGTAATAAATGATTGTATATGAACATTAACGTTTCAAATAGTGTTAAAATAACAGCTGACAATAATTTTTGTCTAGTTTAATGTTTATTGATAAATCATATTCTGACAATTTTTTGTCACAGCGATAATCACCACGCCCAAGAATACCTAATTAAATAAATACTACTGGAATATATAAATATCAAGGCTCCTTCCTGAACTGATTTTTTCTTCACGCGTTATACTTGTTTTAATGAATATACACCGCCCAAATAGTGGTGTCTGTTAATTTAGTATATAAACCGAAGACAACCTGATTCTGTTCATACAGTTTTTCGAGGTAATCGAAATAGGTAACAGTTAATTCATCATGAAGGTAAGTGATATCTTATGTATTTTAATATTTTAATTAAGCAAAAATTATGGCAATATTTATTAACAAAGTAAAGCAATAATAGTAGTTTTGTGACCTTTTTTCTATTTCTGTTTCTGTAATATTTGTTACTGGTTATGTATTCATTCTATTCATACGCCTTTTTTATTTTACTAATTTCATTAATTAATTATTATATTCCCTATACCTAAGAAACATAATTAAAATAAATCCGTACTCTGTTTCCAAAAAAAAAAAAAGAAATAAAATACAATAAGTAACGAAATTGTAAAGAGTTTAATTTAATTTTTAATATTAGTTTTGTACAATACAAAGCTATTTTTATTTATTTGTAAGTGTCAATTTAACTTCTAGCACTAAACTAAAAATATGACATATATTAATCCAAATATTTGTTAACAAAATTAATAAATTAGCAAATGCCTACATGAATATGCATTATAATTTGATCATTTATGATGGAACAAGTCGAAATCTAATCACTTTTTCATTTTAAAATAATTGAATTCGAATTTAATTAATGTTTCCTTTTTTATTTTTAGGCCGTTTTAGTTGCTCTTTTTGCTCTCGTAGCTCTCGCCTCAGGTGGTCTGATTGTACCACAAACTTACAGCGTGGGATTAGCTTCCCCCATATGCCCTTCCCCTGGCTTATGGTGCAGCCCCAATTGCCGTTGCTCCTGCTGTACAAACCGGGTAGGTACAATTTTCATATTTCAGTTTTTAAAAGGATAAATTCTATATCCGCTTATTGGAATTTAATTTACTAAATCTCCATTGACAACCTAAATTCTTATGCCCTTACTTTTATGAATTATATTAAATGGGTATTACGATATGAGAAAATGTTAATATAAATAAGGCATAGAAGGCCATGCAACATGGCCGTTCGATCTCCCTTTTTGTTGCTGAGCTTGAAAAAGTAGTTTTTCCCATAGGAGTGTTGCAGTTGTCTTCCTAAACAACCAATAAAAAGTCTTCACCGATTTGGCCTATGCTAAGTAGAAATATTAGAAAACTGGCGATTCTAGGGTTTTTTGTCGGATTTTTCTCAATTATCACAGAAACGGTTCACTTTACATAAAAATGCATTAAACTAAATTGAAAGAGCATACAACTTCCTACAGATGTTTCAGTTTTCCTAGATTTTTTCGCATTCTCAAAAAAAAAGGTAATTTTCGAAGTAAAAAATTGTACCTATTAAAATTGGTTAATTATCACAATATTATTATTAGATAAGCTAATGGACGTAGTTTGGAACCCCTGTTTTCCTGCGAGTTCAATGCAAAATGAACACAACGGTTTTTTGTGATGTATTATACATCTCAAACTTAAACCAGTGAATTTTGCTCAATTCCTCCAAGTAAATCTCTTACTACGCCCATTTATATGCCTATTTTCATACCACGTTTTAAGCATGAAAACAATATGCTTGGGAAGGTAAACAAATGTAGTTCATAGTAATGATAGATGGTGCAACGTCCTATCGGCAGTACAGATTATCCTCTTTGTCCCACCAAGTTTTCAACGTTTTATGAATACTTTGCGTCGTACCATTAGAACAAGAATTTTAAAAAAAGTTTTCTTTTCTATCAGCGTAAAATAAATCGGAGGTAGATGAACTTTCTCTTCAGAAATGGCGACGATGGTTGTGCATGTATGATGAATGATGATTTATGCCTGTTTTTGTTTTTCATTTTTTATCTTATCAGTAGACTTTAGACCTACCGGCAGGAAAAATCCCGTCCTTCTAGAAGGACGCAACTCGTATACGAAAGTTCTTCCGGAAGCGCTTTCAGTAGGACACAGTGTTTACAATCACCATTAAAATATTTAGAGTTTCGTTCTTTGGAATATATGGACATGTGAATAAAGGAAAATATGGATTGTGGAAATATTTCAAAATATATACATACTTTTCTCAACACCCTTGTAGATACTGTTTTCATAACTTGTTTAAAAATTCACAAAAAATTTAAAAAATGTATTTATTTTTTTCAAAAAAACACTTTCGATGTCAAAGAATTAGCGAAGAAGTAATACCTAATACGTTCTTAAACAGAATACAAAATATGTATACGGAAATAGAAAAAATATCAACTGTTTTCTTGTCAAGTTGGGCTACGTTGATTATTCATTTGGCCATTCAATATAGAAATAATCTGGCAACCCTGTGACAACCATACATCAATTTCACAGAATAAAAATGAAATAAATTGTCAAGACGGAATTGTTTTAATTGTTTGACACTGATTTTTTCTTTCGTTGGATACACATTGCTTCAAAAAAGCTGCTTTTTATAAGTTCAAAATTTGCCTTTCGGAAAACAACACAAAATGAAAAATACTAAATTCATATTTCGACCTTAAAAAAAAAACAGGCGCTAGATTGAAATTTCAGTTCAATTATCAAAAAATTATTTTGTCTCAAGTTATTTGTTTTTGGTTGTCACGATGAGCTATATACATGAATAAAGACGCTTATTATTATTATTAAATTCTGATGTTTTGTATGTTCCGAAATGTTAGCTCACCGCTCGATCGGAAGGATGTTCAGTGGTCTCGAGTTTATTTTCAGTCAAGTAGTTTTGAATTATTGCAACGGGAATACGCTTTATGTGAAGTTGCTGAAAAGTTTGGGAACATATAGCATTCATTTCCTTGTTCGAACTCACTGTGTTGAGGTACGGGTAGTCTTAGAGGATCTATTTCTAGTTGAGTAATATAATAATAAATGTGAAAATACAGGTTAGGTGAATGTCAATATTTATTACGTGCAAGGTCAGTTTCACACAGTTGTAAGAATTTATTTAAGATATTTAAAAAAAATTAATGAATCTTGTGAACTAAGATTTAAGCAGTGAATGATTATCATAAATCTAAAAACGAAATTTCTATTAATTTTGACGTTTGACGTTCTTTTGAAATTAATTATTCGAATAAATACAAATATTTTTAAAATAATTATGTATTCATCATATTGCAACAAACTAATAACTAGGCAATTTATGAGACTTCTGTAAATTAGTTAGATCTCTTTGCAAATAATACATGATTTACTTATAGATTTTTTTATTTCCCTAGATATGTAGCTGCTACCCGTGGATCCCTTCACACTGCCCCATTGCCCGAAGGACCTTTCGCTTTCAGCCATCACATTAATACCGCTCCAGCCCCAGGAACTTTCTAATTTATTTCAGATGTGACCTTTAACAAATAATACATTTAATAAACACTAAAAATGAAAACAGTATTTTTTATTTCTTTTAATATCTTCCAATCTTATATGGGATATTCATTTTCATATAGCTAATTATGCTAACCCGCCTCAGTAATCTGAGTAAATAGTAAGAAATAAAAAAACAAAGTATGGTTGTCTGATTTCAAGCTTGCTGGACATATATTCAATTTGAAAATAATCGCACTCGTTTATGGGGACTCGGATCTTTTTTTTTTTGGAATATTAACCTTCTATAGTGGGAGTTTATAAATTAAATATCGTCATTAAATCGATTTATTCGCTACATTATGAATTCAATTTAATAAAATATCTATTTGCTTTTAATATTCTTTGTAACAGAAAAAGAGCTATTTATTTACAACAATAAATTTCAATTATGGGTCATGTTGTTATACATATTTTTAAAATATTGTGGTAGATGAGCTGGCAATACATTCTTTCTTCGACAATTTAACAAAAATATTCTTTGGTTCTTTACTGTGGCCAGTTTCTCTGAAAATTTCGACCAACTTATAGGATGGCAGTGCAGTTGTAACCGAATTCGGTTGTAATGTCTTCAAAGTACCTCATTGTATAGAAAACGGCTAGCTTCAGATATATAGTTTAATTGAAATTATCATCGACTTGTTAAGATGACAGAAAAAGATCAACAGCAATGCTATTTAGACAAAAGATTATTTACAATAATAAAACAAGGAACCAGAAAATATTTTTGTTAAATTGCCGAGGAAAAAATGTGTTGCCAGCTTATCTACACCATTGTTTTAGAAGCATCTAAAATAACATAACCCTTAATTGAAATTTATTATTGTAAATAAATTTTTGTTCAAATCCGTTTTCCACACAATGGGTTTCTTTGAAGACATTACAACCGAGTTCGGCTACAACTGCCTGCCATTCTAAAAAGCTAGTCGAAATTTTCAGAGAAACGAGCCACAGCAAAGAATCAGAAAATATTTTTCTCTACTCCCTACATAGAAAATACTATTTTGCTCCCTCATTTCAGAGAGCAAAGTAGCACTTTTCCTCCCTCGGGAGGAAAATACTTTGCTTCCCTAGGGAGGAAAATACTTTGGCTCCCTCTGGAAGCAAACAAGTAAAAACTTCAAATAGCTGTAATAGTAGTGTATAGACTTCTTTTATTGATACACAAACTTCCTGAAAATGAATGCTTTTCTTTGAAACAGATTTTTTGTTACTTATTTTTATTTATAAAAACTGAAAACAGTTTAAATCAAGATTTAAATTAACATCAGTAACTAAATATTGTTAAAATTTATGGTACAATTAGTTAAATTACTAATGGAGATTGCCCCTGAAGAAATATTGGCTCTGCTGGTGGAGATCAGTTCCTGTTTGTTGTTTTCCAAAGTCTTAGTCGCTGATGAAGTACTTGTAGAAACAAAATTTTCAAAAACAAGATAACGTTTTTTGGTACTCGAAGTAGTACTCTCTCCCGTAATTATTTGGCTGGCTACCTCACATTCTTTAGAAATACAATCATCTAAGTACCCTTCTGCTGAAGTACGGCGGAAACTGTGTCCAGTGTAGCCTTTCGAATCATCCAAATTTAAAAATATTGCTATTCTGTATGGAATTTTGGCAATTGTGTTTTTGTCAATTACCTGGTTTGTACATTTCCCTTTAGCATAAGTTACAAAAAAATCTAGAATGACATATTTTAGGGGACCTACAGTCCAGATATTTTCTATACATATCCAAGACAGATACTCCGTTTACAATCTCATTTGTTATTGTAAATGTTCTTTTGATATTAGTTTTTTAGTCAGGTATTTGCACCACCAAAATATCGCCTTTATCACTGATATCCTCAAGTACCATTTTAACTAATTCATCGCTACGGCATGCTCCAGCAATTCCAAATATAAGCACAACCTGCAAAAGGAAAATGCACTTATGATAACTGCCTAAAATGTCACTTAATTGTCATATATATACTTTTTAATAAAAAATGCTGCGTTACGTTTTTATTTATTATTCAACAATAACGATCAATCTTACCTTCATATGTAAGTTTCATCTGGAGCTTCTGCAATAAACTTGTTGATATCCTTCCTTGAAAAAGTATTGGCTTTCTTGGCTTTATATCCAGCAGATTTCCTTTTTAAAAAAGCTACTAATTTAGGAAACTTAATGTCGATATTGTCATTAATTTGGAGTGTAGATCGCAACATGCTGTATTTGCTCCATAATGTTGAAGGCTTCAAATCGGCGCATTTTTCGAAAAGTAAAATAGGACCACTTCTTCACATATTTTTCTTATTTGGCTAGTCTCCATCCAACAATTAAATAGCTGGTCTCTTTTTCATATTTTTCACGAGACTTTAACGGTACTAGATTTAACGAAACCACGTTTGCATCTTCCAGAATATCTTGACGAACTTCATCTTCACATTCGGAATACATTATTATAAACTTTTTGGAAGTTTGTTTATTTTGAAAACAAGAAGCAACCTTAGCAACGTTCCATGTACTTTGATTTTTAACAATATTTACTTATCTAAATACCTATTATGACATTTTGACATTTGGTTTTTTGATTGTCTTGCATAAGAAAATATAATAAAATGTATGTAAAACCAATTTAAAACACTGTTAATGGTCGTAGAAAAAATCATATGTATTACACAGGAGCAAAGTGCCATTTCCTCCCTTGGATATTGATCAAATTATCCGCAGGAGGAAATTATGCACTTTTCTCCCTTGTCATACAAATAGCTATTGTCTAATTGCCAAAGAAAGAATGTGTTGTCAGCTCATCTGCAACATTGTTTTAGAAGTATGTACAATAACATGACCTTTAATGAAATTTATTGTTGCAAATAAATTTTTATCCAAATGGCTCATGATATTTTTCTCTCATCTTAACAAGTGGATGTTAATTTCAAACTAAACTAAGTATTGTTTTATTAAAGGAAAAATAGACCAATATATTATTTTACACATTATTTTTCATGCGTTTTTTATAATAGCATCCTATTTATTATCTTTAACAATGAATAGATATTTATTTATACGGGGTATGTAAAATGTTTGAAAAATTGCATATAACTTCTAAGTAGCGGTAAAAAAAAATTGTTAAGCCGTTGCGTTGCTATGATAACCATTTTTTTTTAAATCAACCTTACACTTTTGTGGTAAATCTGTTAGATACGAGCACATTTTTTTTCGTATGGTACAATATATTATTGATAAGCTTACATAAGAAACTTTCTGAATTAAATGGATTAATGTAAGAAACACCACACGGATTATCTGTAAACATTAAAATCTTTAATCTAAATATACATTGTGTATTTCTACGAATTACAAGTCTTTAATCACTATTAATCAGTGCCAAATTTATAGCATTACAATTAACAAAAAAATTTATCGAAGAAGATTAACCAAAATTAGCGACAACAGGAGACAAAGCTCTCAATATTGTATTATTAGTCGAAAAAAAATCCTAAGATGTTGACTAGACAACTTGGTGTTTAAATAACAAACACGGCATTTCCTCAAAAATAACTAGCATGGACACGAAGATATTTTAAAAATTTCATTACATCTCTAATTAACTGAATTAATTGTGAAGGTAAATCGCACCAAGCAGCCAAGAATTTAATTAACTGAAAATTTATTCATTACAATAGCTCCCGTAACGGCTTGGAAAAATATCGTTAATCGTATTAAATTACACCTTCTGAATAAGATTCAATAAAAAAAAATGTAAGTGACAAATTTACAAAAAATTAGGTAAATTTGTTCCTGACTTCCGTTAGAAATACGTGCTTTGAAATTTCTCAGCGTGAAGTTTCTGTTACTTTTTTTTTAATTTTGTCAGTTCATCCAACTACTCATAGCAACCGCATATAAAGATCGTATCATCTACATGAAACCAGTTTCAAGTTTTTAGTAAGATTATTAAGGAGAACGCAAAACAACGAAATTTGACCTAAATTTAATTATCACCAAGGCAATCGATAATTTACTTTTCTATTGAAAAAATATATATGTATTTTTTTATCTTTATTTTACTCTATTTTACTTCCACACCACGTCATGTGAGCGTGTCGCCAATTTTTCTAAAATAACAAAAAAATGTGCGTTAAGAAAAAATACGTATATCTTACACTCATAAATTTATTAATAGAAATTTTAAAACTGGCAAACAAAATATAAAATTAATAATAATTTGGAGAGATTAATAAAGCATTTGTTTCTTTATACCTAGCTAGCTATTTTATTCTGTAACCTAAAAAATGTTTAGCAATCATTATATAATTATTAATAAATAAAATATTTCACGTTTGTGTATTTTGTTTCATTAATCTAGAGAATCTACAGGTTTTTTTTATTTTAAACAACGTAAAGTACCAAAAAAATAAAATATGTACCCTTGTAACGGTCCATTTTTAGATATAATTAACTTGCGTTTTATTTAATGCTAATTGCATAATTTGGTTGGAGGTCAACCTTAAAAATTCTAGAACCGACAACTAAATTGTAAATCTTTGATAATATAGGCGACCACTGGACCTTTAGTGCACTAGCGTGAACCTGCGGTGTGAGGACAAGGGGGAACGCTTATACTAAGACGGTTAGGTTTCGGGACTCTCTGCCGAGCCACGGCTGAGTGCAGACCTATGTTTCTGGTTGTGTTAAGTACGTTACCTTCCCTTAGTTGGTTTGTATGTATATGGAGACAAGACCGGTGCATCGAGACAGTTAGGTGTGTGTTTTTGTACGTTGCTTTTATGGGCACTACCTTATAGATTGTGTCTGGTTGAGATGTTATGGTCAAGAAGTTACGAGGCATGTAACCTAAGAAAGCTATGTGAGATGGTAAGGTTATTTTCCTTCCAATTATTATTAAAATAGGTACCTATTAATTATTAACCAGCTGGCTTCGTTTTGAGTGCGAGCTGAAAATTTGAAAACTAAAATTTGCATCAACAGGCTGATTTGCCGATCTATCTAGAGGTGGAGAAAGCCCCCTAGAGTTTTAATTTTGCTCCTGAACTGTGTGAGACAATGTTATGAAAAGTAACCGTTCTTTCCCCCTTTCAACGGCATTAGTGCGTTGTAACTTTTTTAGACTGGTATAAATATTAAAAACAAAAAAACTTTTTAAGCGAACTTTAATATGATTTCGGTGGTTTTATTTTTAAGTTGTTGAAGGGTTTATTACTTGTTACCACGCCCTGAATGAGCTTTTTTCTGTATGATAAATTATAAATATATGTATTTTTTTATCTTGTTGTTTCATTAAAGAACTACAGTAAAGTTAATTAAAATAGCGAAAGAGAAAAAATTCGTTATACCCTAGGCTGCACAAACAGCAGATAATACTATAGAAGGTTTATTAATGATGAAAGCATATGCCAAAAATCATAAACAACTGTTAATGGACATAATATAAAAGTTAAGCCTTTCACCGGCGCACGATAGACTGCATTACAACGGCTCGACTTTAATAATTATACTTTGTATAGGTTCGTCCACAAGGGCTGCACCGTGCATTCGAACGTTACAGCAAAATTCGTGAATACTTTGTGAGTCGTTGTCCGCTTTTTCTGCGCCGCGCTGCAACTTGCACTTGATCGTGAGTGTTCCAGTTTCTAGTTGGTGCGGCTTAGTTGCAAAATTTTGTCGTGGCTCCGTTCGACTATTAGACATTGTTGCACGTGCTTCCCCTGCAGCGTCAAACTAATTTGTGCCAATCGCAAATTTCTTTTGATGTAGCGGTAAGAGACGGAACAGGATCGAATAGGCGCTGTGCGGCACTGTTGTGCACGTTTGTGCGCAGTTGTCTGTCCAAGCTGCATGTTGCTGCAACGTTTTTGCAAACGCAGCGCAGCGCTTAATTTGAAAACGCCTTTAAAAGTACATATCTTTTAAACATACTCATTATAAGCATGGTCAACGGTCACATAGAGATACATTTTATGTCAAATAAATTTCCATATAACTACCGCAGTTTGTGTACATGATATTATAAACAGGAATTTCCCTAAGGACTAATCCATATCTTTAAATACCCCGCCATATAATTACCACTAAAATTTTGCGGCGACATTAAATCTAATACTATGAAAATGTCAAAAGTAATATTCTCTACTTAAACTGACATGCATAATCCGTCCGCCACAAAATGATTGTCATGTATTAAGATGTAACTTAAATTATTGTAATTACGTATACCTTTACAGTCTTCTGTAGTATTTTGACGTTTTAGACAACTAATATTGATTATATGTTCCTTATATATTAATCATATTTAGAAGGATTTACATTCCATTGTATTATTATAGGATGACTTCCAGAAAAAACTGTTACGCATATTTGTATTAATGCGTATCTAGGGGTTTTCCTTTTTAATATTAAATTAGTATTTTTTTTATAAATTTAGAATTTTCTAATTAATGTATTTGGCAGAAAACAACAGTTTAATTTATTAAATAGTAGAATATCGATTACTTTTTTGTGAGTTCAAATTGATTTGTGTATCATTGCAAAATAGCTTAATCAAGTACTATTAGATCTGTTTTTGCAATTAAATTTTCAAAGCAATTTAACTGTAAACACATGCACATGATTAATAGGACGTGATTGAGCTATTTCACACCTACTACAATGAAATAAAGTTAATAATGTAATTGCATTGAGCGTTAGAAAAAAACATTGAGTGTTTTTTAATTTATGCGTTTACGTAAATCTAAGTTCATTTTATAATAAACTGGTAATGAGTAGTGACAATCAAGCTTCTCTTATAAAATTTACTACTGGTCGAGTGCATCCAAGTACTAATAATCTACATGAGTTATTATCACTAGAACGTGGACAACATTTCAAAAGTACACAAAAAATGCTACAAAAAATCGTTTAAGTAAACAGCCTCTGTGTCCATGGAATTTTGTAACACCCTGTGTATATAATGAAAATGGAAATGGGTTTTAGGCTGAGGTTTCTACCAAAATTATGAAAGATACTAAAATAGATTGTATGGAATTTCACACCAAATTTAATTCAAATCAAAAATATGTTTTATTATTAAGCCTGGCCAAGCGATGGTAGATTCAGGGTCAGGGGCAATACCAATGTCATCGCGCCCTTGTTTACGATGACGATGACACGACAAACTTCAGTTGTTATCTGTCGGTCGATGCATAGAGTACTAATAAATAATAAATATGTTGAGCGTAAAGAGTAGAAAACGACCGTACGCTGATAAAATGAATAAATTAATCGGTGAATTTCCGGATTTATTCTATGATGGATGTAAAATAATTTGTAAAGTTTGTGATCAACACTTAATGTGCTGGAATAAATACGGCTGCAAAATTCATGTCAATAGTAACCGGCATAAAAATAAAAAAATGGCGTGTCTTCTTTGGAACCTCAGTTTGTGTTTGATTTACTGTTAATGCTGATTGCCTGTGATATTCCCCTGAGCATATTGGATAGACCAGCATTTCGGGAGTTCTGGAATAAATACAGTCCCTAGGTGAATTTACCAAGTCGCTCATCGTTACGTAGATATGTACCAAGTGTTCGTGGAGACATTGTAAATAGGATTAAATATGCATTAAAAAATACACGGCTGTGGTTATGTGTTGACGAGACGACAGATTGTAAAAAAAATCTTTTAAATGTTATAGTACGTATACTCGACTCTGTTAAACCAACATTTCCACTTTTACTAGCTAGCAAAAGACGAACTGCGTGTACTGGCGAAACAATTACGCGGGTGGTGTTGGAGACTTTTGAAGAATTTGAACTGTCAACAAGTCAAGTGTTGATGTTTGTGACCGACGGTGCTGCGACAATGCGTTTGGTGGGCCGTTTTCTTCAAAGAGACGATTGTAGGTTTTTACATATTACGTGTCAAGTGTATGCGTTCCATCTTGTAGCAGAAAAGATTCGAAAATGTTTTTCAGAGGTAGATGCATTAATAGCAAATACAAAAAAAGTATTTATCAAATCTCCTAAACGGCTTCGAGCATTTTACACACTGTGTCCTGGTACCAGAGCCGATTCTTACACGTTGGGGAACGTGGTTGAAGGCAGCTTTTTATTATGCTGAATATTTTCAACAAATAAAAGCTGTAATACTACAGTTCAACCCTAACGAGGCTGCAGCTATTAAGGAAAGCCAGACAAGCTTTCAAGGTGTTTCCCTTGAAACAGATTTAAAAACTATTTAAAACAATTATAGAGGATTACACGACGCAATAGAAAAATTGCAAAATACTTCGTTGTCGTTAGTGGAATCGCTGCAAATAGTGAACGACGTAAATACACAGCTACAGACTATAAATGACGCAAAAATTAAGCCCGTTATTGAAAAATTTGAGAGTGTATTACGGAAAGATCCTGATTTTACCAAATTAAGATAAATTTGTGATGGTGCATCTACAGCTGCATTAAGTGAGTTCACAGAGTGTTTTACTTATGCCTGTATTACTTCCGTAGATGTCGAACGGTCTTTTTCAAAATACAAACATATTTTTTCACCACGGCGAACATCGCTTACTGAGGCAACTGTAGAAACATATCTGATGTTACACAGTTATTATAGAAGTGCTATAGTTTGTGATAACGACAACCAAGCTACTTCATAAATCTGATTAAGAAGGTGAGTTTTGTACATATTTTTATAAAGTGTACCAGTATTAATAAAATTTATTTCTATTTATTTTATTTATTTATTTATTTATTATTAGATATCACTTAGATATACAATGTACATGTGTGAACGTTATTTAATAGTTTAATAATAATGTGCAGCACTAAGCTTACAAAATATAAGGAAATACATAAAAGAGAATTTAAAGCGAACGAAATAGTACAAAAACATACATCACAATATATAAAATATTTTTGTTCTTATTATTGTACTTATTCAAGTATTATGATATGATGCATACCCAGTACGTCTCTGTAGGATTATTGGCCTTGGCCAGGCTTATTTATTATTATCTGAGATTCATTTTATACCAATGTTTTCAGGGACAATCTGTATTTTTATTTAAACTTAAAGTATAATAATAGGTATAATAAAGTCGTCAAAATATATACAAAAATTTGCTTATTATGAATGTATTTACAACATATATTCATGCAAATAATGTTTTTGCAGACTATTATCGAGAGCATTGTATTAAATTGATGTAGTCATAGCCTCGGGTCATTGAAGAAATAATAAAATAATAAAAAGAATATGAAATCTTTGCCTAAATTTCGAAAGATTTTTTGAGAGTGAATACACATGGAATGGATCATAAACTCCTAGATTAAACAATGAATTTGTTTTACCAAGTTTTTCAATATAATCTCCAATAAAATCACTTTAGCAATGTACTAAAAGACTAAAACAAAAAATGTATATATTACCGTCTATGGTCCTGATTTTAAGCGAATTATTATATTTTCTGGAGAAATTAATATCATTTATATCGATGTTATTCCCATATTATTTTTTTTGAATATTTTTTAACGTATTTAATTAATTACATATTTTTTAATAGTACAAGTATTGATTAAACAAATTGAATCATAATCTCTGTATTATGAATTTAAGTTGCTAAGAAAATCGCAGTAATTCTTCCAGAAAATAACGTAACATCAACGAATGTGTAAAAATGTGAAGGATTTACGCAGGAAAAAGATTTAGGAAAAAGGGAAAGGAAATCCTTTGTAAGGCTATTAGTAGCGTTTCCTTACAGTGCACTCAGAATATTCTAACAATCGATATACTTGTCGGACCAAACGCAGATAACGTCTACCAATTGGTGCTTATTTTGCCAATCTTCGGATTTTCGCACACTTGGCTGCCCCTTGAAGTTACAAACACATCGATTTAATTAAAGTTCCCCTGCTACCTATAAATACACATCAAAGATAACAAACTAATTATTTTTGTTGAGTACTACAAACGAGATACGTATTGACTAATTTCATCAGTTTGTTTGATCAACATTTTTAGTTAAATCTCCAATAATACAAAAACTACTTCAACGGTTTGTTACCATATTATGATATTGAGAGCTCAGACAAACTCAATATGGAAAAAACTGTAGTTACATTAGGAAGAACGTTGTTATTTTAATTAAATAATACACCTGAAATTCTCTGCTTAATTGATACCATCGCATACACATGAAAATTAGGATGATCATATAGGATTTCAATTAAAAAAATAAAACATATGAAAGTAAGTTTCATTTGGTCGCTATGCAGGACACAATATGGTTGATCCAAATCTTTAAGCCTATTACATTCTGAATGAGTTAACTTAAAAATAAAGAATCAATATCAACGAATTCTCAAATAATACTTCCCCAACAAAAACTGGAAAATAGTTAATAACATTTATATATCATTTGGGCTTCATCGTAATTTTTTGAAAAAAACTAAATCAAATCTTTCCAGTCATGTGCATTCCAAGGAAGTGAACATATCAGAAGTCTGGAAAAGAAAACATAATATTTTGTCAACGTGATTATTTACCAAAATATATTAATATTAGACTGTCAGACGGTAGACATACTTGTCAATCAATTAAACAGCAATGCAGGCAATATGGAGTCTGGTTTCAGAACCCGCATTATTTTTAAACTGATACTTTGGAAAAATTATTCGTAAAACCTTTGTATTTTAACTAAAAAAAATTCTGAGTAAAAGAGTATAGAAAAATATTTCCAAATTGGCCCTTTCAAACATAGTATTCAATTATTTCAAAGTAAATAGTAAACCATGTGACATTCAGGATGAACATTCCAAATGGGAAAAATAACTGGGAGATTTCCAGAAAGGGCTGTTATCAATGTTGAGTATAACAGTAAAATCACGTTGAAAAATTACTGCTATTTTGGAACAATCTCGAAGTGGTATGAATATTATGAAATAACGAATTTAATAAGTATAAACCGACGACTTGCATTCTTAAATGATATTATCAATGGGAAAAACAAAACATATATTATTAATATCCTACACCTAATTATAAACAAAAATTATGTTGAAGAAAATTAGTAAAAAAGCACAATCATTAGACAACCTAAACTTGGAAACTCAGAAAAAATAGCTAGGGTAACAGCCAATTAGGAACTTAACTGTTTTCACAAAAACTTGTGTCTGCACCTACAGTGACAAATACCTTCAAAAACTGAACGATTGTGAAATACCCAATATGGTTTTTTGTGTTTATACGTAAATAGTAGTAGTGCTAAGCATCCAAACTGATAGGAATGGGCTAAAATTGGCTGAGAAAAAGTGGAGTGAATGTTAATTTTTTGGCAGTCATACATTTGCGACGTGCACAGCATAACTAATAATTGAATAAATCAGACAAGCTCTAAGGTAGACAAAAAACCCAACTTCTGTAAAGTTTTATTATAGACCCTTATAAATGGTAAATAATAACTATATATGTCTATAACAGTAAAATTAATGATTGCGAAGCAAAAAGTAGATATATTTAAAAAAAATTATACATGGTTGATTTATTTTGCATCTTTTCTTTAAACATCTACAAGTCTTCTATTTGGAATGAATAGAGCGGAATATAATAAATGGAACAAACGACTTACCCGAAGGAAGTTCTTTCCATATTATATGAATATAATCTTTTCCGAATACAAAAAACCCATCCTTCCAAAAAACAACTTCATCAAAACTAATCAAGGACGCGAATTTATATTGTCTATACTAATAGTCACAGAATGAGTAGTTTCTACCTGTATAAATTTTTCACATATTCCACCTTATTACAGTGCAGAAAGTGATCGAATTGGTATAGAACTTATAAATCGAATTCGTGCACGACACAAGTACAAATTCTAACGCATTTCAGTAATCACAATATTACTTAAAATTAACACGAGAGGGCGAGGTTTAACTCTTGCTTATGATAATTTTTCAAAACACTTAAGAAATATTAAAGAAATCGTGCACAATTTATCGTGTCAAAGAAAAAAGTGACTACGAAGAGAATACTGAAACTGAATTTTGTGATTGCTACTTTGGTCAAGAAAAGCAATATTGTAAGCAATTGTATGCAGTCAAGCAGAAAGACAGAGTTTTGCTTAAAAATTCCTTATTTGATTATAAAAAGTGATCGGCAAGATTTTGCTAATGTTGCGTTAGGTCAAATGCGTTCAAATATTTTCTATGATGGCACTGATGATATCAACTATGATAATAACCACGAGAAAAATCATGGAAAAAAATAATCATTCACCTGAAAGTGTCAATCTTCAACCATACCAATCTAATAGCATTGATAGTTTATTTGACTTACATTACATTGAAACGATAAATCAATATTATAAAGACACAGCTGAAAAAATGCAATTAGAATTCATGACTCAGATATTTTAGAAAAAGGCATTGTTTTGTCATTCAATCCGATTTGCCAGGAGCAGAAAAATTTGATTGCAATATACAGTAATAGCTCAGAGAAAAGGTAGAGGCACAAAAGGCAGTAAACATTAGTTTACATTGTTCAGTTCCATTAAACACAAATCTATTTTATACAAATGCAGTTTTTTGCTACAATAATATCATGACTGAAATAGAGTAAAATTTGTACTTGTACTGGAATTTCAAGTTCTATTCCAATTCGGTCACTTTGTGCATTGTAATAAGGTAGAATATGTAAACCTTTTAGAAACACAACTACTCGACTACAGTCACCTCCGTAACTCTATCAGTGTAGAAATTGTAAATTTGCATCCAGGACGTACAAACCGTATTTTGAATAGTTATCCTCCTTATTAGAGATTAGGTAAGCGAAATCAGTGATTTATTTAAAAATTATGCGCGTATACACAAAGCAGTACTACAAGTGTTCTATTTGGAACAACTTTTCTTCAGCTAAGTTGTTTGTTCATTTTGTTATTGACTTAATTGACAAACTCTATTGGGTTTTGTCCGATTATGAATCCTTTAGGTTATTTTCAGTTCTTCCCCCTGGTAGTCTAAATCTGTTACCAATAAAATCGTCGCTTTTGTTGAAATTGATCAAAACTCGGTCCTGTTTATTTTGGGCAGGGTTACGGACAGGTACGGTCTGATATCGATCGAGCGTTGCATGAATATAGAACAATTAATTGTAGTATGAAAATAAATAACTTTTTTCTACGTTCTCGTTATACAGCACAATATTTAAATTACATTTACCTAGAAAACCTAATATTGTGATTAGTTTATATACACAATTATTATTTTATAAAATGTACATACAAAATTTAATAAATATAATGCAATCAATAAACAGTGTTGAATATACGATAATTTTTAACGAAGAAGAAAAGCAGTTTCAATTGAACTATTTATACAACATTTTCCTACAAAAAATTAACCTTTAAATTATTTGCGAGATTAAAAACTGCAGCAAATAAACGGTAGCTGATAGGATAAATATACTGAATATTTGTGATAGACTTCAACACTTCAACAATAAGTATTGGCAAAATATTACCCCAGCCATATCAAGAAAATATTAGAACATAACTTTACGAGTTGAACATTTTAATTTTACTTTTCACTATCACCTATCAGATTATACACCTATTTATATAAGCTTTTCTCTTATCTCCGAACTTTTATAGTTCAGTGTAATCAATAACAGCTTATCGCGTGGAAAGGAAATCCACAGATAATCCTTACAGGTGAATTATCGATTCTTCATGGCCATAATACTGTGGTTGACAAGTGGATGACAAGCTTCCTTCGCATCCCGAACCAAATATTGATGTGACGATCGTGAGTTATATTACTCATTGTCAGAACACATGGTGGCGATCAATAACGGAAACGGTTAATAGGATAGGATCTGGCCAACACTGTGTTCTGAAAAATGCAGTTTTTCTTCATAAAATTATCAAAGGATTTTAGGGGAATAAAAAAAGCCACGGGTGCTGGAAAATTTGTATTTATGTCAACCGAGGGGATCATTTGAAGAGGAAAATTGAAAAAATTTAAAATGAAATATGAGCTGAGATAAATTGCGAAAATTTATCAAAAAGTGGTAAACAACTAAACTAAAATTTATCCACTTTTGGAATGTAGTTAGACAATAGTTGAATCATGGGGCTAGAATCTAGATAATTGACGACTTACTGAAACATACTTTGTAGTGAAAAGATGTTTTTAACACGCTTTTATTAGCTTCACCTGCATGTTTGCTTGCTTGCTTGTTTGTTTGTTTGTTTGTTTGTAACCGACTCCTTGGACTCGATTTTGACCCACTTTAAACGGACAGATTTAATTGAAACTTTGTACACTTACGAAGAACCGGTAACAATACAATAATTTGATAAGTTTATATCATTATCCTGATCAGAATCGCCAGTCCTTTTCCTCACGTATCCTCTGCGTGAGAGCAAAGGTTTAATATGTAAGTACATTCCGCGATTGTCAGCTAGGTCGCGGTGGTCGAGCGGGCGAAGGCAGTCGACGCGAAACGACAGACTCCTCGGGCATGAGTTCAAATCCCACGGCTGAAATAAAAAAATATTTTTCATTTTAGAAATATCTGTTGGATCGTAATATGTTATAATATCAGCATCAATAAGCAATATAAATATAGTTTAAAACAACTGAAAAACACGCTTTCATAGCACATCAAACTAAAAAGTGAAAAATAAATATAGTTTAAAAAAAACTAAAAAACACGCTTTTAAAGCACATCAAACTAAAAAGTGAAAAATAATTATTAATATAAACTGAAAACAATAATGAACGAAAAAATACTAGTATTATTGTGAAAAAAGCGTGGGGCGCTTTGTGCCATATTTTTCGTATATCGAGCAACCCACGCTTTTTTCACAATAATACTAGTATTTTTCGTTCATTATTGTTTTCAGTTTATATTAATAATTATTTTTCACTTTTTAGTTTGATGCTTTAAAAGCGTGTTTTTTAGTTTTTTTAAACTATATTTTTAATGGATATAAATTTACTGTACAATAAAATCGTGATTTTAATAAAATATTTAAAATTGGTCCTTTTGAAAGGACAGACTTCTCTTACCGAAATCAAATTGTTAATATGTAGTCAAATTCATCACAGTTATGATCATCATTCATCCTCTTTATATAAAAATTTGTGTGGCACCTAGAAATAGTGTTTCTCTTCTTCCTCAGCAACTTCATCTCATCAGTGACCGCTTCATCCTTAGGACGAAAAATGATAATTCCAGAGGGCATTTGTATTAAAACTTCTAGAACTAACTGCAATTAACTGATGTATATATTACTTAAATAGTTAATGAAAACATAGGTAAAAACAAATTTACTTTAATTTAAATATTAAAAAAAATGTGATCCACTTATTTTTTCACAAAAAAGCACAACTTTGGTAAAGCAACATTTCCAACCACTTGTTTGTGGCAGAATTCATTAGTGAATTGCAAAGGAGTTACAGTGGGCAGGAGTTTTGATTGTATCATCTAATTTGTAACAAAGTGCAACCTTAGAAAATTAAAATAAAACCCAAACCAACATAAGATATATATTTATTGGTTTAGCCCGTTAATGTGACATAATGGATTCCTTATGTCACTTTGGTTGACAAGCGTATCTGAAAACAATTAAAAATGATATAATTATTCAGCTTTATTTAAACGTAAGCGTCTGACATCTGTCAGTTAAATTTTATAACATTTGTTTGCAATAGATTTCAAATTAAAGAGTTTTTTTGATACTAGCAAGAACGGTTGCAGAAAAAAATATTGTACGCAACACACCCGAAAAATGTCGCCGGCGATCGCCCCTGAGCATAGTGTAACAAGTTTTAAAGAAAAAAATTGCTACTCTTTTTATGCACTCAATGTTGGCCAGAACCCTATCTATAACGTAAAGTCGATGCAAATCCCATGGATATCAGGGAACCGCGAACAAATTATGAAGTAATCCAGTTAAACCCCATCAGGTGTGTACTAATCTGCATCCAATGATTCTTGTAAAATGCCTTGCACTACGTTATAGAGGGTGCAATAAATTGTTGGAGCGATTGGAAGCAATCAATGAGAGAGTGTTTTTATAGCCTCGCCGTCAGTTTTAACATTCTACTGCTCATTGATCTTCATGACTCTATCAACTTCCAATAGACGTTCCTACCCTTCTCAACGTGATACGTGTTGTTGTATCTAAGATATTGCTTTTTTATTTGCTTATAGCTTGTCTACAATGTTTTCATAGAAAGTAATGGAATAAGATCATTGGATTTTATTTTTTAACTTTATTAACGATGGGGTTTTCTGTATTCTACAATAATTCCCTAATAAGGCACATTAAATAGTAATAAAAATAAGACACATTAAATAATAATAATAATAAAAACAAATACCACAGAAAGTAAACAACCCCCAAATCCAAAACCGAGGCTGTCTAGAATGGGGTACATTTTAAAAAACGTGGACATATAATCGTTCCCACCGACATTGCTGATGGCGGTGGCGGGATTCAAACCTACAGCTATGATAGAAAGATATTTAATCACGCTTGCCATCTGCGTTCTAACCAACTATACCACCGAGCCGGTGTCATTTATTTAATTTAAAAAATAGCCAGTGTTATACAGGATGTGATGATTTCATGTCCCACTAATTTATATCGATTTCGTATTATGAGAGACACTAAATAGGGCGAGTGATAACTTCAATGCTTAGAAATGAGATAACAAATTCCAACCACTGGAAAAAACATTGACTTTTTGACAGATCGCCAAAAAATATATAACGAAGAATGTATTAATTACAAGTGCATAATAATTTTACACTTTATAGTTGCTCAAACACAAGTGTGGTGAGGCCGTCCGTTCCTGGAGAGTGCAGTTAGGATTTATTGATTAATTTGAAGATTTGGTGTAAGGAATGATGATTGAGCCATTAACAGGGGCTCCTGATTATTTTAAAGACAATGATTTGCTCTTTGAACTGTAAGTGTTTGTTCATAATTTTTTAAATCATAGTAACCGATAAATTGATTCTAATTTGTGTTAATTTATAAATACCTGTAAATTTATTTGTTAGCAAAAACTTTATTTACTCTAGAACATCATTTGATTAAGTTTTGGTTCAATAAAGACTAAAAAGCACTTCATTTAGCGTCCAATGAAGGTAAACAAAAAATATTAATTTTTTTTTGTAAAAATGAAATTAGAATAATATAATTAAATATTCAAGTCGAATATGTGTACATATTGTGATTAACATATAGTTGATGAAATACACTTTATGGGATGCCACATTATTGAAGTAAGACGACAAACTTTGATTAAGGGTTGACTTTAAGGTAAAGGTTAAGTTTGAATACTACTCGAGTCTTAGAGTCGAGAAAAATCTGATACTAAAAAAAATATATAACGAAGAATATATTAACTATAAAGCTTTAAGTACAAAGTGTTTCTGATTAATGTTACACTTTATGGTTGCACAAACACGAAAGTGTTATGAATCAGTTCTTTCCTGGAAAGTGCATACAGGATTGATTGATTAATCTGAAGATTTGGGTAAGTAATAATGATTGAGTCTGTAACAAGGGCTCCTGAATATTTTAAAGGCGATTTGCTATTTGAACTGTAAGTGTTTGTTCATAATTTTGTTAAATCAGAGTAACCGATAAACTGATTCTTATTTGTATGTTAATTTATAAATATATGTAAATTTATCTGTTAAATCACAAAAACCTTATCATTTGTTTAAGCTTTGATTCAATAAATACCAAAAAGCACTTAATTTGGCGCCCAACGTGGGGCATAAAATAAGGTGGTTTTCAGTCTTTGTTTAACTTTGTATCCATCCCTTGCTTAATATTTGGTTCAATAAAGATCCACTTTAAGAGTGAACAATTATTTTTAATTTTTTTCTCAAATTGCAACATTATATTATATATTAGGATTTACAGTACAATTAACAGAATTAATGAAGCAACAACTCTAATTCCGCTACCAAGGTCAATCACCGACGCGAGGAGATAAGCTCATCAGTGCGGATTGACACATATAACCTACAAATTTTGACGAACCTCTACTTCGTCGTAATTTTCTACATAGTCACATCGCAGATATACAGAATAGTTTTACATCGCTTTTGAAAGATAATAAGCTGAGTAGGTTCGCTCATCAGGACTTGGTCCTGCTCGGGTGGTTTGGGTGGAAACACGCGCCGCTGTCCTTCACCAAGGCATTTGCCTTTTATTTAATTCCAATTGCTATTAAGAAAAAAGTAAAACTAGAAAATCAAAATATTGTGGAGACCGATTCTAAAAAATGCAAATTAGAGGCAGTGAGGTCAAACTAAAAAAATATTTTTTTTTGTAAAAATTAGGCTGGAATATCTAATACGAATTAAATATTCGAGTCGTATCATATATTGTGATTAACTTATAGAAGATGAAAGACACTTTGTGGGATGTCATATCAATGAAGTAAGACGATAAACTTTGAATAAGGGTTGACTTTAGGGTAAGGGTTAAGTTTGAATATTACTAGAGTCTTAGAGTCGAATAGAATCTGATATTAAATACTCGAAACATGTTGAAACTTTCGAAGCCTATTCTATAATCCTCACTCTTGCAGAAACTATATTATACGACTGCTTACTAAAACAAATAAATATATGAAGAATTACCCCCATAGAAGACCCATCAATAAATGCGGCTTAAAATGATGGTCATGTTGATGTCAAAATTATTTTCAATCTTTTGCACTTAAACGATCTGCCCTCATTGCGTTGACATACTTTAATGTATTATATATAATTTCATTTAAATGCGAGATTTTAAATAATAGCAGTATTTTAGAACTGCTCCACAATTTTTATAATCACACTGTAACAAATTAATCTGTGGTATAAATTTCGACCAAAGTGTTATTACACTACAAATGAAGTAATGTTTTTTAAATTTTGTTATTTTCTTGTAAAAAAAAAATAAATATAATGTGGTATAATACAATAAAATATTAGATTATGATTTACGGTGATCTTGGCACCAAATCAAGGGTGGTTGACAAACTTTACAGACTGCATTACATAGACCAAAGACATGCAGATCGTAACACGTTTTTAACGAAATATTTGATAGAATATGGAAGCTGCGAAAAAGGCGAATCTTACATTCGTATGCAAGCTATTATAAATAACTGTAATACAGTGGACATTTCACGTGTTTAGAGAACAATACGCATATTTCATTAAGAAGAGTTAAAGGGGCCTTTGGAGCGGTAGGACACTCTCCTCTCACCTGGAGTGCCGGGTTCGATCTCAAGCTATTAATCTATTAATGCCACCAATTTCCATATCCCCTGCAATTATTTTTCGAAAACTACTTATTTGCTGAACTACTAGAATTTTTCTAAACCATAAATATGTGAATATATGTGTAAATTACAGCCTTTACCTGCACAAGGTACCTTCAGGGATACCTGTAGTGTTTAATTTTAATAACAAAAGAAGATCATATAAATTCATCATTTCCAGTTTCTCAGTATGGGCCTGTGAAGCTTCAGCTGACACATCACGTATATACATGTTTGAAAAATTCATCATTGGGTTCCTACGTGTGATTTAAAGCATGCGATGTCCATTCCTACCATTCTACAAAGTTTGAAGGTTAGGAGGAACACCAATTTGTGCTTGGATGCGAATTTTGTCTATCACACCTCCCCCCACGCACACAGGCTGATATTTGTTCAAGAAAGTACTTACACTCAAATCATAAATTTACCGTACGTGAATATTTAGTTAATGTCGGAACTTAATATAATATTAATTTGTCTCAAGGCCCCCCTATGCACAAAATATAATTTTGGCATTTTTGGAGTCTTGAGTTAATACAAAAAACAGTGTGTAAAGGAGTTTTTTATTTTTCGTTTTACAAAAGTTATTCAACACTAAAGTTTGAAGTAGTCTATTACGCGCGAAAACACTATCGACCGGGCTAAGTCGATGCGATGACGTCACAGATCATGTACTGCTAGTGTAGAAGCAGGCATAGCATGTTGTTAAATGTAAACAAGCAGTGTTATTTGTGATTTGTGCTGTAAAATTTTAACTGAAGTAAACATAATGATTAATTTTTTCTAAATTATCATCATATTAATGGTGCATCGTACCAATATGTGAAAATACTTCAATAGAAACGCCAGAAAAAAACTTCTGTCCAAGTCTCAAGAAACGGAAAACGTTGAAATGTTTAGTTAAAGATGGTTAAACGGGATCCAAAGGAAATTTTAAAAACAAGTTTTGTTTTAGCATGCATAATTAAAAAAATACCATTAATAATAAATATGCAAAAGCAATAAAAAAAAACCGCTGCCAATTTTTTTGGGATTCAGAACTTCCTCACCGTAGTAAAACTCGACGTATCGTGGAGTTTATAATAAAAGTAATTTTTGACGTTTCAAAAAAGTCATATTTTTACGTTTCAAAAAAACTCGATGTGTGGTAGAGTTTATAATAAAAGTAATTTTTGATTTTTCAAAAAAGTCACATTGGTGGAATGTCACTAATATTTTAAAATTTTAAATGTCAAAAAAATTGACATTTTAAATTGACGTTTCAAAAATGTCACTAATATATTTTTTTTACATTTCAAATTTTAAGAACCGATTTTGCTCATCAACGAACTCAATCTCTTCCTTGACCTCTAGAATGTGTGTACCAAATTTGAAAGCTTTATCTCAAAAACTGTAGCTGCTATCGCGAACCACACAGACAGACAGACAGGCAGACCGACACACAGACAGACATTTTTTTGTCTGAAATTTTGTGTATCATCATAATTCGTCGAGATTCGTCCACAAATGCAATACAAATTTTCAAAATTTTTTCCACAATTTTCGTACCTTCCTCACCTTGAGGGGTGAGGAAATAATAATATGTGTAAAGTATATGGCACGATACAATAAGGCTCCTGTATTTAGAACAATTTTTCTAATTTTCTTATGTTATTTTGGGGCACTAACGACGATATTTTCCATCGTGGATTTTGTTTGAGCTTACTGGGTGCTACTGAAAATCATCGGACACAGAGTTGTCAATTATCCATTTTGCGGTGAGACTCATTTTTAGCAAACGTTATTATTTAAATAGATTTCAATCGCAAACTCACAATTTTTACTTGAAAACGATAAAGGGACGTCCAAAAATATTTCTTCTAAAAGTACATATATATAGTGTGTATATAAAATTCTTAAAAATATCTAACAAAGGTAATTTTTTTATATAAAAAAAGACATTTACGTATATAAATTTGGGGTTTAATTCTATCTAAAAACAAAAATTTAGGAACCAGAATGGCATTAGATATCTCCAGCCGTTCACGAGTTATAAGAAAAAATATAATGTGACGTCATCCCCAAATTTGGCTAGTGTAAAAAACTACTTTACTATTCGAATGTATTGAGCTCTCACTTTAACCGCGAATATCTCAAAAACTGAACATTGAAAAAAATACCACTGGAAAAAATTTACATAAAATTAATAAGTGATTTCCCAAAAATGACCACTTAAAGTTTAATGAGATGAGAGTATCGTTAAAAATGGGTACATTTTTTGGTATAAATTAAAGAATCTTCGTAACGTTTTAACCGAAGTTATTAAAATTTCAGTGAGTCGTTATAATAGGCACATAATGAACACAATTTAAAATTTTTTCCCTCCTCCGTTTTTGAGATATTCGCAGTTAAAGTGAGGGCTCGATACATTGGAATCATATAGTAATTTATGTATTAACATTTTAAAATGAAATAAAATTCCCTTTATCATGGTGTATAAATTTCCAGTTTTCTGTTTGAGAATGTCTTAATAGATGTTTACAAAATAATATTATGTATGCACAAATATCACAGATCAGAAACAACAAAATAATTTTAGGAAACAACTACCCATATTTAATTAATGCATGAACTAGGTGCCGCACCGTTGATCACTTGGAGAAATTGTGGTCTGTGACGTCACGTCAAAAGGACAGTGTTCTCACTGTATCTGATATTCCTGGAGCGTAAGTTCAATTAGTAATTTAAACATTTTTCCAGGTAGAAATTATTAAAACAGATTTGATAATTTTGAATGTTTAACAATACTATATTAGAATAGATGAATTAATTTAAAAAATCCGACAAGTGCAAGAAGCCTATTATGAAGAATAAGAAATAATTGACTTGGAAAGTAACATTGTTGTTGCAATATTAATTATTCATTTGTGTGCATTTTGTCCCATTAAAGTAAAGTTAAAAAAAGACTGTCAGCATTTGGAAGAATAGACTAATTAGCATCATTTACAGGGAATGCTGTAAATGCAATTTCTGTCAAGCATTTAAGCCATTCAGTATTATTCAGTCAGGATCTATAGACATTTAAATTACCTTTGGTATTTGTTTTAATTTGATTGCAAGTTGATTTCACACCAATTGAAATACTGTTTGTCAACCATACATGAGATTATAACAAGCTGTATTATCTGCAGACCATTTGTACCTATTTCAAATAATATGGAGGCCATAATTTAATTTAGAAAGAAGTAAACCAAACGCAGAGGTTTTAGTTGCTGTTATGATAGTGCTACAGTATAATTGGTCTATCTCAAATTTGACAAATACTAGTTTCAGTTTGTCCATTATTTATTTATCACAATATTTTTATTATATCTGATTCAAAGCATTTCAGTCCTTTTCCGATGAAATAATATTATTAAAAGTTAGAAAAAAGTCTGCTTGCTAGCTTAATTGGTTAAATTAATCTGAATACCAAAATGAAAAACTAGTTGAATAATGCATTGTGTTTACAGAAAGGTAAATAAATTTTATTTTGGAGTTCACTTTATTGTGATATAAAATACAAATACTACAAATACTACAAATACTATTATATATATATATATATATATATATATATATATATATATATATATATATATATATATATATATATATATATATATATATATATATATATATATATATATATATCATTATATATATATATATATATATATATATATATATATATATATATATATATATATATATATATATATATATATATATATATATATATATATATATATATATATATATATATATATATATATATATATATATATATATATATATATATATATATATATATATATAAAAAAAAACAATGATTCAACGGGTACGCCCGCATAAAGAAAATTGCACGGTGGAAAATGCATAAATTGCAAATGGCAGAAAGATGCAAACCGTGGATATATATATATCTATATATATATATATTATATATATATATCTATATATATATATATATATATATATATATATATATATATATATATATATATATATATATATATATTTATATATATATATATATATATATATATATATATATATATATATTTATATATATATATATATATATTTTATATATATATATATATATATATATATATATAAACAGTGAAGGAATTTGACGCGGGTTTAATTACATTACAGTAACAAACAATATGAGTTAACGGGTACGCCCGCATAAAGAAAACAAATTGCACGGTGGAAAATGCAAAAATTGCAAATGGCAGAAAGATACAAACCGTGGACACGTGTTTCTGACTAATTGGTCTTCATCAGCACGGTGTAGCACAAAGGTGCGACTGGCTCCCTGTCAGTGGTATTCCTTTAGTGTTTTTTTGAGTTTTGTCCATCTTTTTTAACTCAGCTACACCGTGCTGATGAAGACCAATTAGTCAGAAACACGTGTCCACGGTTTGCATCTTTCTGCCATTTGCAATTTTTGCATTTTCCACCGTGCAATTTGTTTTCTTTATGCGGGCGTACCCGTTAACTCATATTGTTTGTTACTATATATATATATATATATATATATATATATATATATATATATATATATATATATATATATATATATATATATATATATATATATATATATATATATATATATATATATATATATATATATATATATATATATATATATATATATATATATATATATATATATATATATATATATATATATATATATATATATATAATGTATTAAAGTGCCACGTCGTATTCGGTTATCTTTCTTATAGGGCCAAACTTTATTTGTTGTATTGTTGGAGTGTTTTTTTTTCCTAAAAACAAAAAAAAAGTCGGTCCCCAGGAACCGCCGTGACCCCCTAGGAAAATATTGTTGTAAAAGTGTGATCGGTCCTATTCGGCGGTACCTTGGAAAAATACGTTTTTCAGTGTAAAACCGCGTATTTATGCTAGTACATCCACAAATACGGTTTAGTGCTTCGTGTATTATCGCTGTGGCATAGTTGGTGTGCGTTTCAGGGTTAAAATGGTTAATTTAAATATTCGTAACCATACTAAACGTTTGTTATTATTGTCAAAACTTGCAAAAAGTGATAATGACGATGGTATTCTGTAATATACGATTTTGTTTAAAATACTTAGGTTTTAACTAAATTTTAGAAAGCTGTGATGATAATGATGAGCCAGATCCTTACAGCTCATCCGACTCAATTTTAGATCCAAGCTACTACCCTAGTGATGAGTCTGAATCTGATTTGAATAACCTCGCGACAACTAAGAACAAAATTGACACAAAAGTATGCCTAACATAATTATCAAACAATTAGTATGTTTTATTTTTTTTATAGGTAACTTATGCTTCTAACGTTGAAATCTTACCGGAAGTTCCAAATATTAATTATACTTCTAACGTTGATATCTTACCGGAAGTTCCAAATATTGATTCTAATCTTGGAGAAGAATCGAACAGTTCTGATTCGGAAGATAATCAAACAGCTGTGAATCAAATAAAGGAGTGAACTGCCCCACAAGACAATCATTTAGGTTTTCCAAATAATTTTACTTGGCAATAAGGTATTTGTCCAGAAGTAGCAGCTGCGTTACAAGAGAGTACTCCCTATAATTTTTTTTCTTTATTTGTGGATAACGAAGTCATAGACCTCATGGTGGAACCAACTAACCTTTATGCCACCCTGTTATTTGCTTGGCTGAAGATATTCCAAACTTGTTAAGGCTCCATAATTGGTCTCCTTCTGATAGAGAGGAAATGATGAGATTTTTAGGCTTAATCCGATATATAGGGCTTGTAAGAATGCCGACAATTCGTCACTACTGGAGTAGAAAGCCACTTTTCCGCAATGATAATATATCAAAAGTTATGAGTAGGAATCGTTTCGAATTACTGTTACAACTATGGCGTTTTTCCGATAACCAAAATTGCCCCGAAGGTGATCGTCTTTTTTAAAGTTCAGCCACTCATTGAAAAGTTTGTCATGAAGTTTCAATCTGCTTTTATTTCAAGTGGTACTGTTTGTGTAGATAAGTCGCTAGGTCCCTTTAGGAGATGCCTTGTATTTAAGCAGTATATTCCTTTAAAAACACATAAATATGGGGTAAAATTATTTAAGCTCTGTAGTTCAGAAGGCTATACCTACAATATGAAAATATATTGCGGAAAAGAAACAAACGTTGTTATGTCACTTGCTGAAAACCTTTTAGACAATGGAAGAATTATGATCACTGATAATTATTACACTAGCTTCGATTTAGTTAGTAAATTATTAGATAGACAGACGCACCTTTTAGGTACATTACGGTCTAACAGGCGAGGAAATCCAAAGGAAGTTACAGATAAAAAGCCTAAACGTGGCGAAATTGTGGCTAGGGAAAACGAACATACCCCGTTATTGCTATCCAATATCATGAGAATGTTTACAATAACTCTGTTTGAATGTTTACAATAACTCTGTCACTCGGACCATCAATATAAGTATACTATCAGCTGTTATAATTACCTACTCTTAAAAAGAACACACAACGACGACACCAAATACTGATCATTCTCTGTCTAACTCGTCGAACTACAACACATACCTACCAAATAAAAAAAATAAAACCAGCCCATATAATGAAATTAAAATAGAAAATTTATATTAGGTAAGAAAACACTTTTTTAGATATGTATTCTGTCACTAATCTAATTTAAAACTTATGTAAAACCATTATTTGTAGCTTTTAACCTTTAAAAAAGTCCGAAAACTCGACGAAACGTAGGATAAATAATTGTCCATATACCTGGCTGGAAGTCCTCTAAAAATAAAAATAGGAAATACAGTTTTTTCTGTCTTTTATTTAAGAAATATAGTGTATATGACATATTTTGTAGACAATTTTTTGATCTTTGTTGTTAATATGTTAGTCGTGTAATCAACAGACAGAAAAATATTTATGAAAAACTCATGTTGGCACTTATTATGCACTATAAAAAAAGTATGCAGACCGTAGAATCAAGAGGAACTTGCACATATGATTGCTGACTAAATAAAAATGTGTACCAAAATTCAGCTTGGTTGGGTTTATTTCCTTGGTTTGGTGACTTTTCAGCTTGACTGACTGGACTATAGTATACAATGTGTGAACCAATTCCAATTCCAATTTAAAATCATTTATTTCACATTATAAAATATGTACAAGAAACTCAGATAATGCCTACTATAATTCGGCTACATAAAAATCCTTAAATAATTACATAAAACCTAAATTATTATATAAACTAAGTTGTTTAATAATAGTATTTTTAATAATATACTCAGAGGATTTAGACAAAATCATGTTATCACATCATATAATTCGTTATACGATCCCTCTCTTCATTTATATTCAAAACAAATTAATTTTGATACTAAAAACTATCAATGAAGGTAATTAAATTAAATGAATATATCACTTATAAACCACAATGTCCTCGTAGTCATGTAATAATGACAATTAGTTGGGCAGTTTAAAAAGGTTTGCGGTCTTGTCCTCCACACGATTTGCGGCTTTTCGGGCGAGCTTATGGACGTAGTCAGTGTGTCTATCTGGTCGATACAATTTTGTGTGCGGAAGTGTGAGTAATTCACCACAAGCGGATGACTTTCGGATCAATGCTACCACATTATTCAATATCTAATAGAATGATTGGATTATTTTCAATTAAATTAAATGTTTTTATAGTACGCCTACCCTCTCTGTTTAATTAAAATTTATTGTACGAACGGATGATTTATGTGCATATTTTAATATGCCATCGCATTATCTATTTAACTGCGAACTAATAACGGAAATGCGATCAATAATTTACGGAATTTATTTAAACATTTACTGGCATATAATAACAATAATAATAATAATAATAATAGTAATAAATCAACTCATGGTTGAACGAGGGGCAGCAGATTCCAGACTGGTTTGTCGAGGGACGTACTGTGCTAATCCCCAAAAAGGGGGATCTTTCCGACCCGAGGAATTATAGGCCGATCACTTGCCTCAACTCCTGCTACAAGATATTTACACGTATCTTGTAAGCTAGGACTTCCAGCAGATACACGAACAGCGTGGTGCCAAGAAGGGCATGGCAGGTTGCAAGGACAGCCCGCTGATAGACCGCTGTGTTACACAGGATTCTGTGCAATACAAGAGGAATCTATCGATGGCCTGGATTGATTACCGCAAGGTATTTGATACAACACACATGAGCTATTGTTGTACTTGCTCAAATGTCTTGCGGTACCATCACCACTAGTGAGATGCATAGAACAGCTGCTGCCACTCTGGAAGACTCGTTTCACCATTACATCAGGTGCACAGCGGGTCACGACAGAGCAGGTGGCATTTAGGAGAGGAGTTTTCCAGGGTGACTCCCTGAGTCCTCTCCTCTTCTGCATCTCACTACTGCCGTTGTCTGTTGGACTCCACCAAACCCGCGGATAGCAATTGGACCACCCAGCGACCGGAGACATAAGGTCACCCATCTATTTTATATGGATGACCTTAAACTTTATGCCTCCGGAGAGCGCGAACTACAAAACGCTCTTAGGGTGGTCCAAGAATATAAGCGGGAAATTGGTATGGTGTTCGGGTTGGACAAATGTGCACTCGTCCACCTCAAGAGACGACGATGCGGGGAATTCCCTGAAGATGCGCAGCTCGCAGACGGAAGCATCCTAAGACATCTGGATGCCGGAGAGACCTATACATATTTGGGTGTGCAACAAAGGCACATTCAGGATGTAACACAAATAAAGGATTCTCTCCGCGGCAAGTACAGACACCGTCTCCGAAAGATTTGGTCTGCCGACCTTTCGGAGAAGAACAAGGTGTCTGCAACTATTATGCTTGCCGTTCCTGTTCCGCTCTACTCCTTCGAAGTAGTAAAGTGGACGGTGGATGAGCTGCGCCACATAGACAAAGATACCCGCAAGATGACGAATATTCACAGAAGTGTTTTTATACTATATGGCCGACATGTTTAGAGAACCAATGCATATAGGGTAATTTTAATTATGCACAGGATTTTTATACTATATGGCCGATATGTTTAGAGAACCGCAAGTCCACATTTATGAAAAGGCCAAAATTTTTGGAAGAGACACTAGTGTTTAAAACTAGATTGTTGAGCTTAATTTGAAAATTAGGAGAATTTATTATATCTTCCCTATGCGGCCCAAAGAGCTACATAACAGTTGTAGAATCATTAAGTGCAAAGTTATGAGGTTGAGATATTTCAGCAACACTTTTTAAATCAGAGTTAATTTTTTCTACAGAAACTCTGAGTTCATCTATCCGAAAGGAAAAATAAAATTGAATATCGTCTGCATATTGGTGTGTATTACAGAAATTAAGACAAGAATTAAAATCTGCAGTATATATAGAATATAACAAAGATCCTAAGATACTTCCCTGTGGCACTCCTTGAGTAAGTGGCTTAAAATTAGAAAAAATATATCTCAACCCAACTCCTTGATATAAATCTCGTAAGTAATTATAAAAAATGAAACTGAATCCGAAATGTCTGAGCTTACTACAAAGAATGTCGAGGTCTAATGTGTCGAATGCATTACTAAAATCGAGCAAAATTAAGCACGTGTTTTGATTATTATCTGTAGCTTTAAACACTTCATCGGTAACATGAAGCAGAGCAGATGTAGTGCTGTGGTGAGATCCAAAGCCTGATTGAGTTGGTCGTAAAATTTTTGTTGTTGATAAAATCGTATTAATCTGGCTAGCAACTAATTTTTCTAAATTTTAGATATTGTAGGCAAAATGCTTATAGGACAAAAATGAGTTAGAGCCGTAGAATATTTTCAAATACTGGGAAATATACAAGTCACAAGACACTTATTAATTATAAAAGTTAACAGTTCGTTAAGCTCTCGAAGTAATTATTCTTACATTTTACGGTCAATATTATCAGATCCCATCGCATTAGATTTTATGGAATGGAAAGCTTTTCAACTTCATCAGGTGAAACTACTAAAAATGAGAATTTGTTATTATCGAGCACGTATATTCTATTATATTTATCTCTATAGGGATTATTGCTAACATTTATTACTTGCGGCACGCTGTTAATGAAAAAATCATTAAAGGTCTCTGGTTCAAATATGTCAGAAGATACAGAACTATTATTATTATTATTTAAATATTTTAGAGGTTTCCAAAATTCTTTAGGATTAGTCTAAAATTTGTGCAACAAATAAGCTTTTTTTCCAATTTTATTAAAAAATTTACAAAGTTTCTAGGCTCTTTGTATTCATTTAAAGAAAGCTCGGTTTTTACTTTTCTATGTTTAGCAAATGCTTTCATTTTTATTTTTATCATTAGCTTTAGATTGTTTGTTAGCCATGGAGCTGGTGGCTTTGTAATCTTAACTGTTTTGTACGGGGCATGCAAATCATACAAAAAAATTACATTAGCATTCGAAAAAACCAATAATTTCACCAACATTCTAAAGGGAATAGAAATAACTACAGTTAATTAATCTCAAGTCTATCAAAAAAGAGTCATAGTTGAAGTTAGCAAAATCTCTATACGTGCGAAAAAATTGTTTTTGTTTTTCTATGCCGATTTTCAGAGTACAGGTAATTAGGAAATGATCAGAGATATTTTCCATGCCTATGACATTATTACCGCCAATAAGCTCACTACTAGATGTAACTAACTATGAGATCAATGATTTTACTAGAACATTCTATTACTCATGTGGGTGCCGAAATTATTTGATGAATATTGTATTTATTTAACAAATTTTGTAACTGTGTATATTATAATAATTTTTATTATCAGATATATCATTATTAGAATCATAACCAGTTCAAATTTAGGTATAAAGTTAATTAAAATATATTCCAAATGTTCCAAACACTTTTAACGATTAACATCAGGTGCGTGTATCCAAACATATTTTCTTATTTGCGATTTTTAAAGATATGCATAAAGATTCAAGAATGTTTTCATCATTATTCAAAGGTGGAGTATCTAAAATCTTTACTTTATAGATATTTTTAACAAAAAAAGCAACACCACCTCCTCTTCCATTGCGGTCATTTCGAATTATTTTATAATTAGGAATATGTATACCAGAGTCAGAGAAAGTAGGGTTCAACCAAGTTTCTGACATTCCCAGTACATCAAAAGACTCAACAACCATTTCAGAAAAGATGTCAAACCCTGTATAAACAGATCTAATGTTAAAATGTGAAAAGTTGTCAATGTAACTAAATTAACAACTTATTTTTTTGTTTATTTCTTTTTTCTCTTTCTTTTTCCTATCATTTATTATTTAGCTCCAATAAAATATATCATGGGATTTGTAAAAAAAATAAAATACATATATACAGAAATTTGTATGCCAGAGGGAGTGTTAAGCAATAATTGCAATTAAATTTATTAATATAATTTGCACGATAAGTAAATAGAATTATTCAACTAAAAAGTAACAAAAGTAGAGAAAGAAATTTATCTATACTGATGAAAATAAAAAATCAGAAAACAAGAAATAACGTAACTTTGCTTTATTTTGAATCACTGCTTGCTTGCTTTTGTAGATGCTTGTAGAAAACATTTGAGTATTGTCTGCTGATAGTAATACTGTAGTAGTAGTTTTCGTAACTTAGACGTGCTTGATATACCTGGTCACCGCTTTTGCATTATCATAACCTCTTGCTTGGTTCCTTGGTTGCTTACTTGTAATATAGCTTAGTATCTACGTTGCATTAAAACATAACTGTTTTATTTATTTATTTATTACTGTTTTTCATTCTCCTGTGAAGCAGTCTTAAATAAAATAGAGTACGTAAAGTTGAAGTTCTGCTTTTTATTTAAATCAAAAGCTTGCTTAGTATCTACATTGCATTAAAACATAACTGTTTTATCTATTTATTACTGTTTTTCATTCTCCTGTGAAGCAGTCTTAAATAAAATAGAGTAAGTGAAGTTGAAGTTCTGCTTTTTATTTAAAGCAAAGGCATAGGTAGTAAATCTGTTTGTACACCGAATTTTTTCGGTAGGGAAAAGTTGCTATGCAACCGACAACCATACACACAGACCCCTTGACATTCCGTTTCTTCACTGAGTCATTCTAGCTTCTATCATACAGCTGATAGAATAAAGTGGTGTTCCTACATTTTAAAACAGGAACTGACGCCCAAGACCGTATCGAAATAAAAAGTTCAAAGCACCACTGCTGTATTAAAGGGTGCCAAAGTGACAAAGTAACAGATGTCCATTTTGTTACGTCACACCAAGTAATTTGAAAATGATACATAGAAAATTAGCATTAGCATGCAAATTTTAATAAAATGATATAGTATAAGTACATAAATTGATTCACAGTGGCATAAATTGTTATCTCTACAGAGATCAGTTCATGTTAAATGTAGGAATGGAAATACAAATATATGGGACATGAAGAAACTTCTAGTCCTGATGGTAATGAATATATAAAGCACCATGTAGTCGAGATGATACATTCTTGCATCCTTCTGCGTACTCCTAAGAGAATATACTAGATAAAAACTTTGATTTTCACGAGGATCGTAAATCATCTCTAAATATTAAGTACGAAACTCTCAAGTAACGGCATTTTGTTCATGGAAAACTTCCTGTGCCATTGTAAAACAGACAGTCCGTTTTACATTATAATGAAAAATGACAACGGGAAATAATGCAATACGATAACTTTATGGTAATAATTGAAATATTTCGTAACAGGCAGATATAATAGGCCAAGCAAAACTGATTACGGTCTGCATTAATAAAAGTTTACGCGACAGTTACAGTAACATCACAAAACTGGCAGGTGTTGTACTTTTATTAGATATGGGGTAATTCAGTAGGGAGGGTCGGTTGTTTTCAGTTGATCATGGATAGCAACGGATGAAAAAAACTGCACTCATAATTTTTTATCTATTTATAATGTTAGTCACACAGACACTCCAGACATTTAACATTACGGTTACTAGAAGTATGTTTTTTTAAGTATCTTCTAGGCTAAGATTTTCCGTCTCTGAATATTCCGCTCTGAAGTTATTGGCTTAATTAAATTATTGCTCTTATTAAGTATTTTAAATTATTGAAAAAAAACCGTTGACTTGGGGATCAGAACTTCCTCACCGTAGTAAAACTCGACGTGTGGTGGAATTTATAATAAAAGCAATTTTTGACGTTTCAAAAAAGTCACATTTTGACGTTTCAAAAAACTCACTTTGACGTTTCAAAAAAGTCACTTTGACGTTCCAAAAAAGTCACATTTTGACGTTGATGTTGACATTGGTGGAATGTTACTAATATTTTTTTTAGACATTGGGACCGATTTTGCTTATCAACGAACTCAATCTCTACCTTGACCTCTAGAATGTGTGTACCAAATTTGAAAGCTTTATCTCAAAAACTATAGCTGCTATCACGAACCAGATAGACACACAGACAGAACATTTTTTTCTGCCTGAAATTTTGTGTATCGTCATAATTCGTCGAGATTCGTCCAGAAAAATTTTCAAAATATTTTTCACAAATACATAACTCACTTTGAAGGGTGAAGAGGTAATAACCAAATATCAATATTTTAAAACATTATTTTAATGCAATTCTTACGAACACGTTAACATCAGTGTAATAAAAATTACAATTTTTATGACAATGAAAAGATCGTTTTTCAATAATCTCTCGAAAATTTAATAAGCATATCTTCAACTATTTTTAAACTGGTTTTGACAGTTTTCAAACAACGAAATATACAGTACGACAGCAGCGGCTGTTTTGCGTAGAACAATTCCTTGATTCTAAATCAATTACCGTCGTGCGATCAGATCGCAGAAGCCGAGGACTGTTTAGAGTAATGAAATTGTATCCCTATAAAATTGCTGTTGGTAGTCAATTAAAAGAAGGCGATAAAATCAGACGAACTGAATTTTGCAGAACTTTTTGACGTGGGAAGTTGAACCTGATAATGAACATTGATGGTGTATGAGCGATGAAGCCCATTTTTAATTGAACGGTTTCGTCAACAGGCAGAATTTTCTTTTCTTGGCAGGTGAAAATCCAAATCAAATTCATGAGCAGAATTTAAATATACCTAACTCATCTGTGGTGTGCCATTTCAACTTAGAGAATAATGGGGCATTATTTCTTCGAAGAAAATAGAGTCACCATAATAGTTAATTCTGAGCGCTACTGTGACATGTTGCAAAATTTCTTCATACCACAAGGTCAAGATATGGACTTTTGGTTTCAACAAGACGGTGCAACATGTCATACGGCAAGAATTAACATGGCCATTTTGCTAGAAGCGTTCCCACAGCGATTGATCTCAAGGATTGGAACCATAAATTGACCCCCTAGGCCCACTGACTTGATGCCACCGTTTTTTTCTTTGGGGTTATATGAAAAACAAGATCTACAGATATAAATCCTGAAATTTAGAAAATCTTAAAATGAATAGTAGAACTGAAATTACCAAATTTCTAGTTTATAAATGTATAATTAGTTTTTCTCTAACATTATCAATAATTTAGTTGTAGCGAAATCAACGTGTCGGTCCTTGTACCCACATTCTTAATTAATATCATTAGTGGAAACTGGTACTTTCAATCTTGATATGTGATGTGACTATTTTTCAAAATACACATTGAAAGTTATATATATATATATATATATATATATATATATATATATATATATATATATATATATATATATATAAATTAAAAACTATAAGAAAGAAAAATTTGTTTTAGTTTTAAGCACAAAAAGTACATCTTCTGTGCAGATTATCTGTACCAGTGGCTTCGAGGGACGTTAGTCGACATCATGGCGCCGCATGCATGTCGATCGATTGCTCTGCCACCTGAACAGGTGTGTTCCGCAAGGTGTTTGTATAAAAGGTTTACCGGTGTCCTCAAATTATTATTTTAAGCACGTTAGTCGCAATTAAACGGGGATATTGTAGTTCAATTGTTATTTAAAGTATATGGGACACTTGTTTTCAAATCTAGTACTACAAACATCTGACTAAATTTGGTATAAAAATTAAGGATTTGAAAACTTGCTGTTCGTTGCATATTCGAGGTCATAATTAGTTGTAATGCACAACCCTGAATTTTTTTAATAAAACCCAAGACAATTCAAGTTTCTGAAAAACCTAATATCAACATTTTTTTCATAATACTTTCCTTTTCTGATAAATCAGGTTTTTTTTATTTAGTCTATAAGTACAGCCACACATTTATTAGCGTCAAGTATCAATAATCCTATTAAATGTATATAAAATACAACCTACTAGCGTTTCCAAATAAGGGTGGTCGCTGTGATATTTTGCGAGTTCATAATATATTTCATTAGCTTTGACATCACAATGTGTGCAACCTGCATTATATGAAGTTCTAAACGATCGGTTTTGAATATGATACAACTACCAAAGAAAATCCCAAGTTATCGTAAATCCGAAAATTACTAGACATCTGGCAACACTGGCTGAACAGTGCACATCGATTCGCGACTATGGATCCCTCTCCGCTGCCAACGGTCAAACGTAAATTGTGCATACTGAGGACCGTGTTCACCTCTTCGTGTTTTTATTTGCATTGAGAGGCACATGTTCAATTAATTGAAAAATATAAACATGGATAGATCTGTCTCAGAATTTGTGGTTTGACTCCAAAAAATGCTCTTTTTTGTTTCCTACACTCTATTTGCAAGATATAAATCACAGAATTTTGTCTTCTCTTTGATGTTAATATAGCACAAGCGCTGTCAGTGTCTGACAGGAAACACTTCGGTTAACACGCAGTACTGCTTTAGATAAATAACACACTTAAAAAGAAACGTTAACGTTATTCACATGAAAACAATTTTTTCAATCCAAAGTTGTTGCTAATAATGCACTTTAAACAAATAAACGACAACAAACACAACTGATAAACTGCTACTCATAATGCCGTCTAATAATTCGTTAAGACCGCCAGACCTCCGAAATAACTGTTCAGATTGATCGATTTGAATTTTGAAAGTAAATTATTGCTCTAAGAAATTCTCCTTATAACCGAGAAAAGCCAGTGAGGGAGAAGCATGTCTGCATTTACGTGGATATTCGAAACTCACTCGCCTCCCCCATAACTCATAGTCGTAGCATGTTCGTCGCAAAATCAATAAATACCTTACGTGACATTGTAGAGAAACAAAATAAATTCTCTTGTTAATTATCGTCCTAGACTCGGTTATTAATTGTATCTACCCCCCTGAATCTACCATGAGGGAGAGTGAGAAGAAGGGAACTAGAGCGAGAGAGAGATACTAGATGTACTTATTTCTTAATTACATTCCTCTCATTCCTAATATTTGTGATTATTAAGATTACAAAGAAGAAAGTGTTTCTTTCTTTACTTACATCAGTTATCTCGAATAAGGTGTTAAATCATCGTTGTTATTCTTACCTGTAACAAAAAAATTATGTTAAACATTAATAAATACCATATATGTACGGAATCAGAACTGAAATAGGATACTATTTAAAAGATGTCTTTAGTTAATTTAAGATATCTTCCAGATATAATAAAATACCTTAGATCCTACATGTTAAATTAATAAAATTAAAAATATACACTCAAGACGGATAATAAAATAATTGAAAATTTTTTCCCACTTTGTCTAAAATATGTATTCTTTGTACGATTTAAATCATATATATTATATTTATAAAAACCTGGATTGGGAAAATAAAGTGATGATAGTTTTTATTGATTTCTCAAAGGTTTTTGACTGCATGTACCACAACATTCTGTTAAAGAAGATAAAATGATATGGTTTACGTGGGCAATGTCAATTAATTCTGCAATCATATTTTAGTAACAGAAAACAATTTGTTCTGCAGTGAAAAATCTAAAGAATTGCAGGTTAATATAAGAGTCCCCCATGGATCTGTATTAGAGCTTTTATTACTTTTATTGTATATCAGCGTGTTTTATCTGAATGAAAATCAATCTGCTGTAGCGAATTATTTTATAAACAATAAACTTATTTTAAACCAAGACAAAACGTACTTATTACAGTTCCATCCCATTGCATCAAATTATTAGTCTAATCATCCATTAAAATTAAATGGCAAAAGTATCCATCAAGAAATATATGTTGACCTGTCTCTTGATTGGAAACTTCATGTAAATTATCTCTGTACTAAATGCGCCAACAACTGTTTTGCGTTGAAAGGTTTGTGCCAAATTTTCACGGTTGAAATAGGATATTATACTTTGGGCAAATCCTAGAAGTATGATCTTGTCTTTATAATGCAAAAAATCCATATGCTCAATGTTTGGACTTAAATATCAAGAGTCGTGTAAACTTACATTTATAGAACTAAAAATCGTTAACTCTGCCATCTTTATACATTTTAGAAACATTAACTTTCATCAAAAAAAAATCTTTCTAATTTCAATTTTCAAAACTTTTTCTTATATGTAACTAGATATTTTTACAGTGTAATTAGTATACTTCAATCTTTAGTGTTTACTTTTGACACTGCATTAATATATGTATATCATGGTACAGGCCCCAAAACATCACCCTGTATACCTGCCTTAATTTCAGTTCAATTTTGAAACCTGCGGAAGCCTTATCTTGTTTAAAGTATTTTACTAAATTTAAATATGCCATAAATCTGCAATAACAACTATTATGAATGAATAAATGATTATAAATGAAGCATATGCTTGTTTCTAATATCACCAGCTTTAAAAATGTTGCTATTTATTAAATTCTCGAATAATGCCAAGACCAAAATAACACTAAGTTAATCAAATTAACTCGAATCAAATCAAATTTATTGTTCATAAGTTCATATATGAATTAAATTATATTTTTTACTATACAACATGTTTCGTAGACAAAAATATGACATGTGTGTGCAAATAGATAATAAAAATTATTAAGATTCTTAAACGGTAACAAGCAAGTGGGACATTTTGTATAAATAATAATAATAAATTGGTAAATATAATCAAAAAATATAATAGGTAGTCATGACGGAAACATACACTATAGTGTAGAGGAAATTCTTTCCTCGCACTAAATAGTTTAAATTGTATTGATATAAAATAAATAATGTAAAATTGTTTAAGTTTTTATACGTGTAAGTTACATAATCATCATGGTGATTAATTTGATTTTAAAATATTTATAAAGCTTCGTAAATTTTTTTTTAATGAAGAGGCAAACTTTTTTCTGGAAGAGTTTTTTATTTTTAATTAATTTAATTTTAGTAGGTAGGAGGTTATAAAACTTAGAGCTATAATAAGTAATAAATCTGTGAGTGTCAACATGCAGTTCTTTCATTAAAACGTTATGCTTTTTTTCTAATGAATACACTTGTATTCATTAGAAAAAAAAGCATACCGTTTTAATCTAATAAATACAAGTCTTGAACTATTATTATTTAGAGTGGAATGAAAAATAATATTAACTGAAAATTTTTGCTAATTATTATTTACTAACTTTTACAAATCTTATCACAGATAAGTATAACATATATCTAAATAAATGTGCTGGTTACCCTGACGAAGCGATGCAAGCAGAAACACGTGTCGGTAGATAATTTAAAGTTTTTTAAAGTGAATGTCAACTACCTTGTGTTTTATTTATTTTTGGTTTTACTAGACAGAATAGTTGATATTAAAAATAACATTATTGAGTCAGTTGTACTGAACATAATGTGCATATTATCTTTTTTGTAATCCAAGTTTCAGCGTTTTGGCAAATAGCCGGGAAAATAATTGTTTAAAAATATACTTATCCGTGATAAGATTTTTTGTGTTTTATTTATTTTTGGTTTTACTAGACAGAATTGTTGATATTAAAAATAACATTATTGAGTCAGTTGTACTGAACATAATGTGCATATTATCTTTTTTTGTAATCCAAGTTTCAGCGTTTTGGCAAATAGCCGGGAAAATAATTGTTTAAAAATATACTTATCCGTGATAAGATTTTTGTGTTTTATTTATTTTTGGTTTTACTAGACAGAATTGTTGATATTAAAAATAACATTATTGAGTCAGTTGTACTGAACATAATGTGCATATTATCTTTTTTTGTAATCCAAGTTTCAGCGTTTTGGCAAATAGCCGGGAAAATAATTGTTTAAAAATATACTTATCTGTGATAAGATTTATAAAAAGTTAGTAAATAATAATTAGCAAAAATTTTCAGTTAATATTATTTTTCATTCCACTCTATATTTTAACTTTTACTAAGAAGAGGAACTTAATTTGTTTTTAAATTATTTTATTCGACCCTAAGGGGAATTTCCACTATATAATTTCAATTATTCTGTTCTCTGAAGCCATTAATGTTTATTACATTAAGGTTTACAAGTTTGGTTACTTTGGATTCTTTAAATGTGCTGGCTACCCTGACGAAGCGATGCAAGCAGAAACACGTGTCGGTAGATAAATTAAAGTTTTTTAAAGTGAGTGTCAACTGGTAAGTACCTTGTGTTTTATTTATTTTTGGTTTTACTAGACAGAATAGTTGAAATTAAAAATAACATTATTGAGTCAGTTGTACTGAACATAATGTGCATATTATCTTTTCTGTAATCCAAGTTTCAGCGTTTTGGCAAATAGCCGGGAAAATAATTGTTTAAAAAGATATATGTTATACTTATCTGTGATAAGATTTGTAACAGTTAGTAAATAATAATTAGCAAAAATTTTCAGTTAATATTATTTTTCATTCCACTCTATATTTTAACTTTTACCAAGAAGAGGAACTTAATTTGTTTTTAAATTATTATTATTTATTATTCATAATAGTATACGTTGATGAAATCAACACGTCAAATATTTCAACTCGTGTTATATGTGCAAATTTTCCTCGCGTAAAAAAATGCACATAAGAAATGCACTAAAAATTGCTCAGTAGAAGAAAATTGCATACTGAAAATTTAACAACGAAAATTCAATAATAAAAATTCAACTGTGCATTTTTATTACATTTAATTTCTCAATCACATATGTCATATATATTAAATAAACAACGCAATTTAAGACGCTTTCTTAAAAGGTACATTTTCTCAAAAATGAACCGTTTTGGCGAATTTCCGTAAGATATTGTTGATGAAAATTTTCTACCAAATACCATTCGTGCATAAAAATTAACTAGAAAATTCTAAAAAAGTGTGTAGCCTTAGAAAACTGCATTTCGTTCATTAAAACGGTATGTTTCTTGTTTTGAGGATTGTTCATTGCATAGAAAACTACATTCAACTGTCAAACTGAAATAATCGACCAACCACATTTTAAAATTTTAGAATTTATTTCGAGCAATCAAAATTGAATGATGCAATAATTTCTGTTCTACAAAATTATAGAAAATAATTGTACTAGTAAAATTAATTATTACATTCCGTCCAGGAAAACCCTTTAATTCACTGATGATATAATCGGAAAGTAGAAATAACGCAACTAATAATTATTGAAATTTTGAATAATCAATTGTTATAATTGACTAAAAAGGAGAATTTGATTTCTGTGACGGTTGTGGACAAAAGAAGTTGTTTCAGGGTTAGATTCTTCTGCATGTTTACTACGTCTGTTTTAGGGCCATCTCCCCACGTTTTTCCATAATTTTGGAATTAAATTCGGCATCCATTAAGTACAGTTTTGTAGAATTTATATTTCCGTGGTCGGTAACTTTAGTTCATTGTCTCTGCCATTCCCATTTTATCCATATGGCCAACTGCAGTGGATCTACGATAAAGAAAATGATTGGTAAATTTATTGTTGGACCCCAATCCCACCATATCAGTGGATTGTACAGTTCACTTCGATATATCGTTTTGTCCAGCAGGAATATTTTAAACCATATGGTTGTTTTCCAATTTTAAAGTAAAAAACGCGATCTGACTTTACATTTGGTCCTCATTTTAAAAGAAATTTACTCTACAACTGGACAATGAGAAGAAGATGCCAAATATTATGAAGCGACATGGAAAAACTTTTTTTTTAGACTTAGCCTTCCTTGCCTACATTCCACATCGTTTAACAGTTGCCTCCTTATAGTAAAAACCATATTTTCCTCATTATTGCCCCAATCTTCTAGAATTATTGTGAGCGTGTTATGATCGGTAAATTTAATATTAGTACGTTTCTGTCTAAAATAATTGACGTTGCTAGGCAACAATTGAAAGAAAGTCATGTTATTTAATTATTCAAGATTCTTATAATAAATAATTTCCTCAATGTTTTTATTTTATTAATTCGTAATACATGTAATGAATAAAAGTCTTGGACTATTATTATTTGTTATTAATAATCGTATAAGTTGATGCAATCTACAAGTCAAATAATTCAACTCGTGTTATATGTGAAAATGTTCCTCACGTATAAAAATGCCCACAAGAGATGTGCAATTACATTAGAAATTGCACAGTAGATGAAAACTGCACACTGAAAATTCAAGAACGAAAATTCAACACTAAAAGTTCAAGTGTGCATTTCACATGTGTCATGCTTAAACACAAACGTTCAGAGGCCTGCAACGGTTGGTTAAATAAACAACTTAATTTAAGAGCTTTCTTAAAAGGTATATTTTCTCAAAAATGAGCCGTGGTGAGAGGTATGAAACTTCTCGTATGGTCTAAATGCTACTATCCGACCGACATCATAGATGTCTCTGTGGCGGATAGCGACTTGCGGAGCAAGTACCGAGAGCGGCGACCTCTAGCCTAGGTGGACTAAACTACTGTTATTAAATATGATTTGAACGAAACAACTACTCAGCGGGCAAATACCCCGACCGCCACAGAGACATCTATCTATAATGTCGGTCGGATAGTAGCATTTAGACCATACGAGAAGTTTCATACCTCTCACCACTACTCAATTTACCTTAGTTAGTATATGACTAGCAGGTTGGCCACTATCATTTGTCTGTTCCATAACCTATGGCATACTGAGGAAAACAAATAAGTTCGAAACCGGTCTATGCCTGGTTAGGAATTGACAAATTATATTGGCTATCGATCTATCATGATTTGAAGGTGTAATCCAATGCAGGTCGGGGTATTTGCCCGCTGAGTAGTTGTTTCGTTCAAATCATATTTAATAACAAAAATGAGCCGTTTTGGCGAATTTCCGTAAGATATTGTTAATGAAAATTTTCTACCAGATACTATTCGTGTATAAAAATTAACTAAAAAATTTTAAAAAAGCGTGTTGCCTATAGAAAACTGCATTTCATTTATTTTCATAATTGTTTAAAAAAATAGTCAATTTAACTATGAAACAACAAAGAAAATATTCTCATGTGGTTTTCAGGCAACACATTTTTTTCAGAAGTTTCTTATTCAAGTTAGGTTAGGTTAAGTGCCTTTTAGGTGTATAAAATAGCAGAATTTAAAAAATTCTAAAATTTGATCATATTTAATTAAGCATTATTAATATTTTTCATCCTGACATTTCTTAAAAATGTTTTGTGGGGTCATGAAATTTTTTGGTAAAATATAATTTGTGCATTGAAAATTTTAGACCGTAAAAGTCTACATCAATATGAAATTTCAGCCGTGGAAGTGTATGGTAACGTAATTTAATTACTTAGATATGTATTTGTGAAAAAAATTTAGAAAACTTTTATTGCATTTCTGGACGAATCTCGACGAATTATGACGATACACAAAATTTCAGACAGAAAAAATTTTCTGTCTGTGTGTCTGTGCGTGTAAGTGTCTGTGTGGTTCGCGAAGACATCTACAGTTTTTGAGATAAAGCTTTCAAATTTGGTACAAACATTCTAGAGGTGAAGGAAGAGATTGAGTTCATTGATGAGCAAATTCGGTCCCCTGAAACAGGGTCTACCGGGTCCCAACATTTCTATTTCTAACTTTATAAAAAAAATTATTCGGAATGAAAAATTATAAATCAGATCTGTTATACAAACCCATTATAATATTGTGTTCAAATGTTTAAATAAAGCTATAAATTAAAATTTTGTAAACATTTTGGTAGCACAATAAAATTTGAATTTTTAATGACACTTCTTAAAATTTTAAATGTCTAAAAATATTAGTGACATTCCACCAATGTGACTTTTTTTGAAACGTCAAAAATTTCTTTTATTACAAACTCCACCACACATCGAGTTTTACTATGGTGGGAATTTCTGATCCCTAAGTAATTGGCAGCGGTTTTTAATTTGTAAAACTGACACACATGAATGAGATGAAATATATGTATATTTAGTTTACTATAAAGCATTACTGTTGTAAATATTTATTCTACATCTATCAAAGATTGCATTTATTAAACATTTTCCTTTACTATATTGTATCTGAATGATATCTTCATGTAGTCATTCAAACAAATAATTATAGTTGGAAAAGAAGAAACAATATTGCAGGTATATCCATTTCCCGGCTGCAGTTATTGTTCATTTGGCTTGGAAATATTTTGGTATGTCGGTGAATGCACAAAGTGTAATGTTACTTTCTAACTTTAATGAAACTATATATCTCACAGTTCCGAAACAGAGACAATAACATTTTGGACATTTCAGAACTTTATTATTACTTATGGCTTTTGTAAAGTTGTCCAAGATTCCTAAATCTACATTGAAATATTAACGCTACTTATTTTGCATGTCCTATTTTCAAACATATTTTTTTCTGAAATGGGTAGAAACATTTGATGAAATGTTTGAATGGCAACTACTCGTTCAAATAAATAAATAAATAAATAAATAAATAAATAAATAAATAAATAAATAAATAAATAAATAAATAAATAAATAAATAAATAAATAAATAAATAAATAAATAAATAAATAAATAAATAAATAAATGTTAGATCAAATTTTGATAGGAAAATCATTTTATGTATTTATTTCAATTATGTTTTGCACTAAAAATCAGGCTTTGAAGATGTCTAGATTAAATGTATTTGGCAATAATATTTCACGAGAATTACTAACATTTCCAGTCTTGCTTGTAACTTTTAGACATTAACATGGTTCGATAATAATTGGTTGGAAACCCCCCATTAAAACTTCTACCACGGTATGTACTCTCAACCAACGTGAACCACCCTAATCTTACAAACTGCCTGAGGACGTGTCTAGAATATAAACATGATCTTTGATTTTTGGAGAGAAACTTTGTAGGAGATTTGTAACTACATTTTGACGAGTATAAATTAACATAATGATTATTTGCTCTGGGCGTATCTTGTGGTACCTATATCATGGAATATTATTTCTTTATTTATATTTGTGTAAAGAATACAACTCCAAATTTTAATAAATTTTTTCAACTACATCATACTTGTATTTTTAAAATATCTGCCTTTTTAATATTACTTGGTTTCTTAAGGTTTTTTTTATCCTTACATATATATACTTCTTCATTTTGAGACAAAAAAAAATTATTAATCGTATATTTGAACCAATAAATCAAATGAAGAATAGGCTGGATTTTTAAAATTAATTCATATATTCTAATATAGTCTTATTAAGTATTAACAGTTATATTAAATCAGTTTTAATAATTTTTACCTGGAAAATGTTCAAATTACTAATTGAACTTCCGGAAATATCAGATGCTAGAGGCTTGTCTCAAACACTGACCTATTGGCACGACGTCACAAGTGCGGGTGGTTGTTTCCTAAAATTATTTGGTAGTCTCCGGTCTGTGATATTTATGCAGACATAATATTATACTGGAAACAGCTACTGAAACATTGCCAAACAACAGAATACCGAAAATATATAAGTACACTATGATAAAGTGAATTTTGTTTCATTTTATAATGTAAACTACTACACGATGAAAATGTATTGAGCCCGCACTTAAACCGTAATTATCTCAAAAACCGAGGAGGGAAAATTTAAAAAATTATGTGTTCGTTAAGTGCCTATTGTAAACCACTCACTAAATTTTAATAACTTAGGTACAACGTTACGAAGATTCTTTCATTTATACCAAAAAATGTACCCATTTTTAACGATACTCTCGTCAGATTAAACTTTAAGTGGTCATTTTTCGGATATCACACTAGCTTTATGTAAAATAGTGGTATTTTTTTTCACTCCTCTGTTTTTGAGATATTCGTGGTTAAAGTGAGGTTTCAATACATTTGAATCATATAGTAGTTTTATCGGAACACATGTGACAAAAAACGTTACATTTTTACACTAGCCAAATTTGGGAGAGACGTCACACTACATCTTTCCTTATAACTCGTGAACGGCTGGAGATATCTAATGCCTTTCTGGTTACTAAATTTTTGTTGTGTAGATAGAATTAAAACCCCTAAATCTATATACTTAAACGTTTTTTATTATTTAAAAAAATTACTTCTGTTAGAATGGAACAGAATAGAATTTTATTTTATATCTAGGACAAAATTTGTACGTCATAAAATTAGAAGTAATTTGACAATTGATAGTAAGATAAAAAATGAAGTGTAAAACAATTAAAAATGAAACAAAGTGACAAACATTGCAATTATGAAGTTAAGAACTTTTATTTAAAAGTAGTCTTCTACATCCCCTACTCGCTTTTCAATGGTTAGTCACTACTCACTGAATATCTAATTTTTTGTTTTTGCAGTTTTACTTTTTTCTGATACACAGGACAATTATTATCATATATGGAATAATTAAATATATGGAATGATTAATATCAAAGTTTAATTTTAGGTCTTCGTTAGCATCCGTATAATTGTAACATTTATATAGTTCACAATTACAATCATCCAGTTTATGACCTTTGACAGCACATTTCAAACATCGTTCACTACTGCATTCATCAGCTTTGTGACTGAATCCCCCCACATTTGAAACAACGAAATACGTTAACATATTCAAAACTCTACATCTAGACCAGTTTACACATAGTCTTTGTTCTTTCATTATTCTGGAAAATGTAACCAGGTCACATTCTACTAGGGCCATATGAGTAGTTTTCATTTTTTTTAAATGTTAACACTTCCATATATAATGCTTCATCTTGTATAAAGGTGTTCTGTTTTTTAATTGCACATTTAGCTTTTCACTGTATCAAGCATTTTTGTACACGGATTTTTTTTGTTTTGGTACATTTATTTTATAATTCCTACTGAGCTTTTCCTCTACTTCCGATTTTATTTTTTCTACCTCTTGCTTGCTTTTACATTTGATCAATATGCCACCCTCTTTTAGATTTTCTATTTCAGTGATCCTAACTTCAAATGCTGCTGGTTTTACATATTTCTGACAGCTTCTGTTGTCTTTTTACTCTCCTGTGCTTCTTTTGATTTTATTACAACTTCACCTGCTACTTTTGTGTATCTTTTTGTGTCCTCAGTTGCATTCTTCACACTAGTATTTTTCTTTAAAATACTTCGAAATTCAGTTAACTTATTACTGATCTGGCTTTTCACAAAAGCAATTTCATGTTTAAAACTCCATATATTTTTAAATGGGTATATCACAGTACCATTTTAACCCTTTACAGTTTTTCATTATTTCTAAAACATTATCAGATACATTGACACATCTAATATGGAACTGATAACAACAGTTTCCTGTACATTTTAAAACTGTATCTTTTAACTTACATCTTTGAGCACATTTACCACATAACTCATCCATACTGGAACATTTAATTTCAAATTTAACTTCTAGGGAAAAATCTGGCAACACTGTCCAAAATTTGGCGTAAGTGCTCACAATTATGAAGGTTATGTTTAATAAAATTATACTAGCAACTTTAGAATGTTCATACTCTAAATATAGAAAGTATGTTTATTGATCCCCAACACTACACTAAACACTTTAAAAGCATTAAAACGATTTTATCCACATGAAAATAACAGCCTTAATTCAAATAACTGTTACAAAGTTCTTACACAGTTGCCATATTATCATACCAGCAACTGTTAATATGTAAAAGAATTTTATATACTCGCTGTATATATGTACTTTTAGAAAAAATCGTTTTGGAGGTTCCTTTATCGTTTTCAAGCAAAATCTATGTATTTGCGATTGAAATCTATTTAAATCATAACATTTGTTAAAAATGGGTCTGACTTAAAAGAGACAATTGACAAGTTTGTGTCCGATCATTTTCAGTACCACCCAGTAGACTCACACAAAATCCTCGATGGAAAATATCTTTGTTAGTGCCCCAATATAACATAAAAAAATAAGAAAAATCGTTGTTACCGTTGCCATATACTTTACACATTATTTTTTGCCTTTGCATATTTATTTTTAATATTATTATTTTTTTAATTACAACAAAAAGGTCCACGCATGTAAAAACTCAACTTGTTTTCGAAAACTCCTTTGAATCCCGTTTAACCATCTTTAAGAACACTTTTTTTACATTTTCAGTTTTTAGGAACTTAAGACACAAGTTTTTTTGTTTCGTCTTTATTGAGGTATTTTCACATATCGGTATGATGAACCATTAATATGATGATAATTTAGAAGAATTGATCATTATAATTGCTTTACTTAAAATTTCACAAATTACAAATAACACCACTTGTTTACATTTGCCTGCTTTTTGCACTAACACTAAGGTTTTCTGATGTCACCGCATCGACTTGCTAGGGCATTTTTTGTATTAAGTAAATATTATAAAAATGCCAAATATTTTGTGCATTGGGCTTATTGTTTTAAATAGTTCTTAACATAATATGTGTATTTGAAAAAAAAAATGAAAAAGCAACAAAACTATACTATCAAAAGGATGAAAAAGAAAACAAAAATACTAAAGAATACTTTTTAAATTAATAAAACACACGCTGAAATGTTTTTAGAAACGCTCTCAATATTTTTTTACAAACTTGTAATTTTCTAAGTTCTTAATGTTAATATTTTTAATACTATTTTTATCAAAAATTTTCTTAAATTTTTTGAACACACATTTTTGAAATCAGAAAAATATTCCCGCTTAGAAGATACTTAGAACTATACTTTATGCTATTTTAGAAACTGATAAGAAAATTCAAAATAATTTCCGAATATTCACAAATATATCACGCTGTGTACTGTAGCTTTCTTAAGGGCCAGGTGGTAGAAATATTTCCTCATTGAAATGAAGCTGATATTCCAAGATTTTATCGAGTTTCAACAATACGGCGCAGCTCATATTTGTAGATACTATGATAGATGATACGTCCAAATCAATGAATAGGTAAGATGACACATACAGTGGTCTGATACATCTTCAGATTTGACTCCACTAGACTTTTTATATTGAAGTGGGTTGGAATCTTTGATGCGAAGCTAACCCTGACCTAGTTTTCCACAAAACACCAAAACACTACATACTTCATTACAGAAGCTTGCAGAAATCAAATCTCGACAAATATTGTCACTAAAGTAAATAAAAAAGTCAAAAATCTACAAAAGACAGAAAAATTATCAAACGGTTGCGTGAAAAATATAGTTTTTATTAAAAAGCTGATAAGGGCAATAAGGTTGTTATTTTAGATAAAGGACTATTAAGAAAGGGTAGACAATCTGATTAGTATTATAAAAAACTTTCTAGAAATCCATTACCAAAAATGGTTACTGAAGTAAGAAATGTCCTTAAATCCTGCAGCAACCTTATTACTCCAGCTTTAAATAGGAAGTTACATGTATCTAACCCAAGTGTACCTAGATTGTACTGCTTGCCTAAGATACATAAATTAGGAATGTCGGTACGTCCTATTGTTTCAGCAATTGGATCGCCGACTTACCACCTATCAAAATGGTTAACAGAAGAGTTCGAAAATTTACCCATTGCACCACCTAATTTCTCTGTGATTAATTCCAATGATTTCATTAATAAGGTGAAAAATATTCAGTTAAAGAAAGTGAAATTTTGATCTCCTTTGACGTTTGTTCATTGTTTCCAAGTGTTCCGATACCACAGACCTTGGACTACCTTAAGGATCTACTCGAATTAAACAATATCAGTCAAGATGTAGTAGAAGAATATCTTAAACTCACTAAACTTTGCATGATACAAAATTGTTTCCGATTCAACGATGATTTCTTCGAACAACATGAAGGAACAGCAATGGGTAACTCTTTGTCACCATTCATTGCCAGTCTCTTCATGAATAGATTCGAGACGGAAGCAAAAGAAGAATTTGAGCATTTCCCTAGGATTTGGCTTAGGTATGTGGATGATATTTTTGCAGTGTTCGATACAAAAGTCGCTGATATTGATAACTTTGTATCGTTTCACGTCAGTTAAATTCACAAATGAAACAGAAATCTCTGGACAACTACCATTTTTAGATGTATTGATAATTAGAAATAGTGAAAATAAGTTAGAATTTGACATTTACAGAAAAGATACCTGTACTCTAAGATATATCCCTAAGGACTCTCACCATTGTGCTCAACACAAAATGGCGAGTTTTAATTTTCTAGTCCATCGTCTATTAAGCTTCCCCCTCAATAAGGAGAGGTTTGAAAAAGAAAAGGCATTGATTAAGGATATAGCTGCAAGTAATGGATATTCTGTACGTTTAATTGTTAAAATAATTAGGAAACGAAAGTTTAAAGAGTCGCTTTGAAATTCCTCAATCTTTCAAAATGAAAGAGAAAATCCGAAATTTATATCGATTCTATTCGATCTTCGATTCACCCGTGGTATTGGTAAGATTTTTAAAGATGTAGGTATGACAGTAGTTCATTCATAGGGAAACAAGCTACAACAACTTTTAGACAATACAAAAGACAAAATTGAAACAAACGAAAAGTCGGGGATTTGTGAAATTAGCTGTAAGGACTGTAATCAAAAATATGTTGGACAGACTAGACGATCAAACTAGATTCTAAGAGCATATGGCCCATCTCAAATATTGTCGAATAGATAAGTCTAGTGTAGCCCAACATGCGTTTGAGAACAACCATAAAATAGATATTAGCAATTTGAAATTGGATTTGAAAGCTTGGAAATCATAAAGTGTAAAAATAGTATGAATAGTGACAGAGGGCCTATCCCAAATAGCCCGCTTTATTAGTTAGTTCGGTGAACCGTGACAATAGTCTAGGTATAAATAGCGTAGATTGTTAGCATAAGTTTGGTTTTAATGATCTCCAGATGATGCCAACTTGGTTGGCGAAACGCGCGTCGAGTGCAATATATAGTGTTTTGATGTTTCGTGGAAAACTACGTCAGTGCTATCTTGACATCAAAGGTTCCAACCCACTCCAGGACTACATACACGAGTCAGTTTTTTTTTTGACTATTTAAAAAAGAAGATGCATGTGTTTAGAACAAAAAACTTGGATGATTTAAGAACTCGAATACGACAATAAGAAATGTAACCAATTAAGCCGGATGTTATACGAAATGTGTATGAGTTTATTTTACGTTTAGAACATTAATAAATAGTCATTGAATAACAAATATGTATATTTACTTTGATTTATATTTATTTTTTTATATTGAGGAAATATCAGTCAGGATTTCTTTATTTTCATATACTTAAAGCGAGTTTAGAATCAAAAATAACACAAGATCTTTTATTAAAGCCGATCGACAAGATGGGCCCGAAAATTCCACCTTACGAAATACCTTTAGATCGTCCACGTACAAAAAAACGCGCATTTAAGTTAGTGGCGATATCATTAATAAAACTTTCAAACGTGAGAGGACCAAGAATCGAACCTTGGGGGTCACCCGAATTTTGGATAAATTTGACAGACTGGCAGCCATGGCACTGTACAAACTGAGATGTCAGTTTAGTAAAACCTAAACATAGTAATTAAGCCAACACTAACACCAACGTTATCCAGCTTGCACAATAATAAATAAACCATGAAAAAAATTGATGTCGATTATTAAAATTTTCTCTTGTATTGCTTGATATATCCGAGTGAACAAGTAACAAAAAATATGTACAGAATCCATTCAACTATTTTTCGTAATATTAAAAATTACCGCGAAAAGTCACATGAATTATCTTTTGCATTTTTGACTATTTAGCAAGTATTAAATTATAGAGGAGAATGGACCATTTGAATAAAAATATTTTTATTACAAGCTAAAGAAAATGATTTAGTTGTCCTCCTCAGGAAATGCTGGCAGTGTAGTTTTTTTAATAACGTTAATTAAAAAAATCATGTTGTATTGAAATATTTTTGATCTTTTACGTTTAATAAAATAAAAAATTTTCCTGAGGCAAGATTTTTTTATCATTAAAATGGGAAACTTTGCTATAGAAACTCATTCAATTTTAACGGGAGCTGATTGCATGAAGTCCAAAGAGACGTGAAAAACTTACTTTATATTATGAAATAAAAAGTTCACTGGGGACTTATGAAAAGTATAATTTTGTATAATTCTGAAACAGATAACGATGACATTAACTCATTCCGTTTTCAAAGCATTCTAGCTTGAAGTCAATTGCACTTACACAGAACAGTCTCGTGGTACTCTGCCTGTCCCGACAAAGCAAATTGACGGAGGGACGGATAAATAAACCAGGAGTTATTCAGCGACTGAATAATTTGGATTTTGTATTCCGATTGTCTGCAACTTGATGGAATTTTGTCCCCAAGGAAGATAGAGACGTAGGTATTGTTTTACTGCAAATACTATGTGTACTCTTGAATAACGAAATATACACTCTTGAGTTAAATAAATATATTATATGTCAGTAGTAGCTCTCTCTCTATTATTTTAAAGAATTAAGTAATGGTTTATTAATTGAACAGAAATTTCTAATCGGCTTGATCGACTTTTGGTCGACTTTTTTTTAATCAGCCACTTTTGAAAAATATTGAAAAATGTTTGGTAAATGTCTTACAAGTCACGGAAGGGATTCTGTGAATTCTAAAAAAGTCCAAACGCGGCAATAACCTTCAGTTTATAGTGGATCCATTATTAGGGATAACGTACAATAAAAAATGATTTCAGTCAAATTCGCATCACTAGTTATCATAAAATGCATCAAACTTAGAAAAACTCGTCCTTAGTTTGCACAAGTGATGGCTTTCTACCAATTTGCTATACATATTAAATAATCCGTTAATCTACTACGATGTTTGAAGTACTCTCTACCTCTGAAAAACACAACCCTAATGGTTTGTCTCTTGAGGTTATCCATGAAAACAGAAATTGGGATAATTCAAGAAAGACCACGTCCAAGAAAATATATCTGTTCTATGTAGATGGGAAATTTTTTTAAAGCGTTTCACAGAGCCCTAGATCGTATTTTGATCGGGTTAAACTAAAAGTATTAGTGTTTTTCATTGTCAAATATCTGTGTCTGCCAAAAAATTCTGTTATTAAAAATATGAGACAATTTAAAGAAATTGTCAAATTTTTTGCTTTGGGTTAACATTCACCCGAGATAGAACATGAACCAAAATCGAAATCAGTATAAATTGTGAAAGAAAGAAGCCTTTTCTTACCTAATATTGCCTCCAAGAGCATAGAGTTTTTTTATATTAGGCGAATCGATCGTGACAATTGCTTTTACATTCTCAACAACTAAGACGACAACAAATAAAACCATTATTTATTCCAGTAACTTCTTCCATGGGCTGATATTTTACTTTAAAACCTTATACAGATTGATACTCACTAGGTACACCATTAGCGGTATACGCAGTTTACAGTTGCTCGTCTAAATATGAAGTCCGAACAAAAAAATAATTTGACAGGAAAAAGTAGGAAGAGAAAATAAAAGTAAAAAGTTTTTCCAAGTTGTTTGACAGCTGGTGTTAACATAAAATAAATTATTGTGCTGCGTAAAAATTCATTTTAAATAAAACATTTATTTAATTATATTTCGTCGCTTCGTTCGATTAGATCACTATTTCTAATAATTATGTAGTACAGCTTCTCAGTGCCAGATGGCGCAGTAATTTTAAAATAGTATTTTATTTATTTTTTGCATTCAAAATAGTTTTAATAAATTACGAAAAGTAGACATTATGAAATTGTATTTTATACTCAAAAAGACCTCCATCTTGAGAAAGGTGATATTATAACCTATTGTAAAAGCACCTTCTGACATTTGCGCTGGCAACAGACGGGTCACTGTAAACTACGCATACCGCTAGTCCTGTATCTAGTGGGTTAGCTCGATTTGTATACTTCCAAACGAATTCAGGGTTCCCACTACAATCCAAATCCATGACTTTCCATGATAAGAAATACAATATTTCACAACTAACAAAGGTTTCGTTTAAGAAAAAACAGCACGATTTGGCGAATGCAGAAAATTCGTTTTAATCAGGAAATAAATTTCAATTAGGTCATATAAAAAAGGGAAATTAATAAACAATGTATTTGAACACTAGTTTTTTTTTGTTTCCACACTAGCTTAACAATGTTTGTTGGTAACTGGACAAACAATAACACAAATATTTATCTAAATTAATCGGTTTCTACATTTAGTACATGTCATCAAAATTAAATTCTAGTGTTAATATATCATTACACACATGAAACAATTCATAGTAATTAATAAGTAATAAAAAAAATACAAAATACGTGTCACGATAAATAAAATTCAGTCTAGATCAAATGTTCACATATTGAGGTTAAAAAATCGTAAATATTCTTCTTTTTCTAACAATCACTAAATTGTAACAGAGTGACAAGATCATGTTGTCAATGCTTAGAATTATATATCATTCAAGCAGATATTTAATATAATGAAGAAGAACACGCCTTAACCTCCATACATATCCCTAAAGGTACTTGATGACAACAATCAATAGCATGGCCAAAACACTATCACACATTACATTACAAATACTCATTAATTTACATGGTACATTAATAAAAATTGTTTAATAACAAAGTGAAAAAAATTAGTTTAATTATTTACATCAGATCGAAGTTTAACAGTTTATTTGTTACGGTTAATATGTTTCATTCCTATTAACAACCTTTTTTTCTAAATTATCCTGAACATCTAATATTTTCACATCATCAAATAAGTCACAATTCTCCTCTACTACATGATTAGATAATGCAGTAGTCGATTTCTGTTTAGAAACATCATACATATGATCTTTTAACCTGGATTTTAGCCATTGTTTCGTTTGTCCTATATAAACCTTTCCACAATTATATGGTATTTGATATACAACATTACAATTTAGGTCTAAGGGTAACCTATCCCTATTTTTGTTAAAAAATTTTGCCGATGTCTCTTTATTATAAAGCGTTATATTTATGTTATCACAGTTGAGAATATTTCTTATATTTTGCAAATGGTTTGTATTTGCAAATGGCAATTTAAAATATTTGATGTTAGATTCTGACAAATGATAAACAATATAGTCACAAAATTTTTAGGTGAACTTTTATTGAGATTATTAATAATTTTTAGGAATTTCCGATGAAAATTAAGACTAACAAATGAACCTGTCTCTCAGTTAACCCAGACAAGACAGAGATCATCCTGGTAGATATACCGACTATGTATGGAATTTGTGTGAGAGGTCTAATACCTGGGGTTGACCCGAGATAGGAAACTATAATGGGGGTGCATGTTACCTTCTGGAAGTTGCGTAGGGTGATCAGCAGTACCTGGGGACTTAGCCAATAGATCCTGTTTTGGTTGTATACAACGGTATTCAGAACCAGCCTTAAATATGGATCACTAGTCTGGTCGCCAAGCATAGACAGTACGACCACATCTCAACGGCTGGCAAAGGTGCAAAGACTTGCCAACGTGAGTATTACAGGAGCAATGATAACAACGCCTATGAGCTGTTCTTGAAGTCCTGCGGGGCCTGCTGCCACTTTCCTCGTGGATACTGAGTGAGGCTATAACAGTTTATTTCAGCACGCGAGACGTGTGAAACCTGGCGAGATAGAAGCACGCAGCAATCGCGGAATACTAAATTTCCAACTTCACCTTCAAGGTGATGAAGTGAAAAAATCCGTTGAGGTTAGAGAGGACGTATACTATTACTCTAAACATCTTTATGTTGGCATTACTTTGTTGCTACACATTATGCAGTCGATTGTGGTTGGTCATTGTGGAACTAGCATTGTGGAGATCAGTTCTAGGCAGAATATGGACTAGCGTAGTAGGTCGCGCGATATTAAAATTATTGGAGATGACTATACTGTTGGTACCCACAATAGTTCCATGCGGTGAAAGAACAGAATTATCAGTTGAATGCGATTTGGCGACTCATGATGAGTTGCTATTTAAGCCACCGTATAAACTCGTTCTTCTTTTTATTGAATAGGATTGACAGAAAACAAATAGTCAGCGGACAAAAGCCCCAACATACGTTGAATTAAACCTACAAATCTTGTTTGGTAGCTAATGTCATTTATCAATTCCTCACTAGACACAGGCCGGTTTCAAACTTGTTATGTTCTCGTCAGTATGCCAAATGATCTTAGCTACCGAAGAAGAATTGCAGGTTTAATTCAACGCAGGTCGGGGCTTTTGTCCACTGAGTAGTTGTTTTCTGTAAATCTTATTCAGTATATAGTTTAGCCCATCAGGGTTAGAGGTCGCAGCTCTTGGTACCTTCTCTGCAAGTCGCTATTAGTTACTAAGACATCAGTGATGTCTGAAGGGTAGTATCACTGAACACCAGAGGGATACACTTATCACTCACTATGTCGTTCTCCTGTCTTTAGCCAATCCAGAACTGCCACTGCTGCTGTTGGCACCACCACTTTGTTCCGACGTCCAGGTGGCTCTGAGTGCAATATGCTTTTCTAGGCCAAAGTTAGCCCTAATTCAGGAGTGTGGACACGCTTGGAAGGAACGGGCCAGAAAAAAAATTGTAAGATTTGTGTACCACAAGTCACCACGGCCCTTACGAGACATTAAAGGTGCACTGAAAGTGACTGCAAACATGCTGGGGACTGCAGGAGGGCCCAATATATTATCATTTGCCTGTTTACTCAGTTGAGACATTCTGAATTATCTAATCGGAGTTCTGATAGGAAACAGCAAACTTAGAATACCCCTGTTACTTACAGTTGTTGAGAAGATCCTACATGGCCAAGATTGGGAGAAGACGAAGAAATATACTGCCATTTCTTGGCGCAGTGTGAGGCGTTCTGAAGACTGAGGCTAGATATCTTCCGCGTGAGATTCGTCTAATAGAAGAGGTTGAAGTGGAAGCCGGTGGTATAAATGATTGAGGGATAGTAGTGGGTTGCTAAAAGCGCCTGTTTGTGTCTTACTAATTAGGCTCAAATCTTCTTCAACCATCATTACTACTACTACTATTCTCATAAAAGTTACCAATATTTTAAAATATCAGTTTTCCTACTTAGAAGGCGAATGCCACTTCAGCGAATCGCCTTGTATACCATTAGAAAATATTTAAATAGTTTTAAATAAACAAAGAAAATTTGCTTTTAAATGTTTCAAAATTGTATTTTCACTCTACACGTGTTTCGGCTTTTTAGGCCCTTTTTAAGGGTACTCTTGAAAAGGGCCTAAAAAAGCCGAAACACGTGTAGAGTGAAAATATAATTTTGAAACATTTAAAAGCAAATTTTCTTTGTTTATTTAAAATATTTAATAATGTTTCACAAGGAGCCAACCGCAGAATCAGTACAACATACACTCAGTTCCAAAAAAAGTGACGCACTTGATTTTTGAAATTGTTTCAAAGCCTCCTGGATGGTAGTGGAAAAACTCGAACCATGTTTTTTTCTTAATTTTTTGACTCACCCTATGTATTAATCAAGTAATGGTATAGAAAGTGCTTACACTCTGTATGAAAGACGCTTCTTTTACGAGCATTTTGTTTTTCTATTCATTGATTTATCTCTAAAATTATCCGAATTACAGCTTTTTTTGCTGAAACCTTGCGTATATCCCACAAATTTATTTCGTTGCCTTTAAAAAAAACAATTGCCGTTGCCATAGCAATTAATTTGTTGTATGCCTCCATATTTGACTCTTTGTCGTTGTGTCATTAATTAAGTTTTATTAAAAAAAGTTTTAGAGACTAAAATTAAATAAAATAATAATAAATAATAACACCACATGAAATTACAACCCCCTTTATCCCTGAAGGTCTGAAATGACTTTGTGTGGGAGAGGGCTACACATTTAGGACAATGGACACACACCCAATATCCGAGTATACTACGATTAATCTCTCTCACAGAAAAATCCCAGTTCCTCGACCGGGAATCGAACCCGAGACCCCGAGGTTTCGAGGCAAGTACGTTACCTCTAGACCACGGAGCCTCAAATAAATCCTGAACAAGTAGCAAGATTAGTTGCTTTAGTAAACAATGAGCGTAGTAAACGTTACGCCGCTCGTGCAGTGGGAGTCCATGAAGCAACTGCTCGTAGAGCGATCCGCAAGTACGAACAAACAGGAAGCGCTGCTCGAAGGGTGGGTTCTGGTCGCCCTCGAAAAACTTCTCCAAGAGATGATCGCTTCTTGAGATTGTGGATATTACGGGACCGATCAAATACTGCGGTAAATGTTCAGCAAGATCTTCGCCGAATTCGTGGTGTTGCAGTAAGTAAGCAGACGGTATGTAGACGTCCAAAAGAAGTTAATTTAAAAGCTATGAGACCTGCAAAAGGTCCTAAATTATTGCCCGAACATCATGCTGCTAGAAGAAATTTCGTTCAAAATTATGGAGAATGGAATATTCCTGAATGGTCGAATGTCTTGTTTACGGATGAGTCAAGGTTTTGCCTTAACATGGTGGATGGAAGAAAAGAGTGTGGAGAAGGACTGGTGAAAGGTTTAATCAGAATTTAATAACAGAATGCGAAAGTTTTAATGGTGGGTCGGTTATGGTGTGGGGAGGGATTTCAATGAATGGAAAGACACCCCTTCATGATTTTCCGGTGATGCGGACGTTGACAGGCCTAATCTACATTGACATTTTACAGCAGTATGTCTTACCTCATGCAGAGTTAGTGGGCAATAATTTTATATTGATGCAGGATAATACCCGACCACACACTGCAGCAATAGTGCGAAACTTTTTAGAAGCTACGGGTATCACCACATTACAGTGGCCTGCGAGAAGCCCCGATATGAACCCTATAGAACATTTGTGGGATGAATTAGGGAGAAGGGTACGTTCTCGCGAAATGCCTCCGGAAAGTCTCGCAGAAATGGCAGATGCATTAGTGGAAGAATGGGATCGTATACCAATGGAAATGATAAGAAACCTAATTTCCAGTATACCGCGTAGATTAGAAGCTCTTAGAGTTGCTAGGGGTGGCAATACATGGTATTAAGCAGTTATCCCAGTTTATAATTTTGTGTTTAATAAAAATGTTTTTTAAAATTCGTATCAGTTTATTTCACTACAAAACTGTTTCTCGATAAATTCAGAAAGTTGGTAATACGCAAGGTTTCAGCAAAAGAGCTGTAATTCGGACAATTTTAGAGATAAATCAATGAATAAAAAAACAAAATGCTCGTAAAAAGAAGCATCTTTCATACAGAGTGTAAGCACTTTCTATACCATTACTTGATTAACACACAGGGTGAGTCAAAAATTAAGAAAAAAACATGGTTCGAGTTTTTCCACTACCATCCAGGAGGCTTTGAAAAAGTTTCCACCTCTTTATTTTTTTTTTGAAAGACAAAGGAATTATCTACCAACAAATAAAAAAAAATTAAAAATCGACCCACTGGTTTTTTAAAAAAAAAGGAAAAAAGTTAGGTCAAAAATCAAGTGCGTCACTTTTTTTGGAACTGAGTGTATATTTAAATAGTCTCAACATCCCTAGTTCTATTATTTCATTACAAAAAGGAGACATGATTAAACAGGGCAGATAATGTCGAGCGTGTGAAAAAAATGATCCTTGTAAACCATCGAAATTTTAATATTCTCTTCTTATCCACAACATAATGCAAATAATCTGTCTTACTTGACAGCACATTAGATTTATACTTGTATATCTCCCATGGTGTCCTGTAGCTTCAGTTTTCTTATAGTTGTTTCTTGTTTAAGTTTAAATATTTTTAGATTAGCAGTGAGGTATTTAAGTAAGGAAATTATTAATAATTGAGATGATCATTTTGACTATTGAAGGTAATCTAATTAGCCACTAGAGTTTAAATGAAACATTCGCCTTGCTTTATAATAAGGCAGAGAAACGTAAATTGTCTGCTAATTATGTCAAAATGTTAATTAACTAAGCTTTACATATCCTTTGCATTGCTTTACAACTAATGTAGTTCTCTATTTTACTGTCAATGGGCTTAGTTGAATAAAGACTTCTCTACAGGGTAATTTAAACTTTTTAGGTTTTCACCCTCGCTAGGAAATATATACGTAGATTATGTTTGAAATAATTATAGGATCAATGACAACTTGCGTTATTAACTAAATTATCAACTGGAAAAGATATTGGGTGCATTCAGCCGACTCAGTGGTTGAAATATCACTTAAATCATTGTTCACTTAATATAGATAGAATAAAGACTGAATAGACAAATAAATGAGTATTGAAATGGAGGTTGAAATATTCGCTAACAAAATTACATAATTAGATTCGCATTTTTTGTGAAATTAAATAGTTACCTGACGTTTTCGTCATTTTGCAATTTCGGTCAAGGAAACATATTTAGGAAAATATTCAACTGCGAAGAAACAAATATAAAAATATAAGACCTTCAGTTCAATAGTTATGATTAGAGTGTGGCAATTCAGACAGCTGTCAGTAGCGTCCCATGAGGATACCTACGTTCCGATAGTTATGGTATATTATGAAATAAGTAATATTGCTTACCTTTCACGTATTAATGAATGAGGACAATGACTGCGATTTCGCATCAACGAACATTCGCCTGAGTAAAACATTTTCTATGTTTTCTGCTGAAGAAGATCACTTTTATGGAGTAACCATATGTGTGTAAGGCGAAAAAAATAGTTAAATACTGCCCAATACCACTGTATAATTGTTGTGATTAACATGAATTGCTGCTTTCACTTCAGAATTTCTTAAACAGTTTTGGGCCTTGGAGATGGCTTTTAATTCACTATGATTATTTAAATGAAATCCTTTACTGGTTGGAAATACTCATGGTAGTATTAAAATAGATTGTGGTGAAAGTTGTCCGTCAGAACAAGCTAAATTGAAACTTATAACCCGTTTAGAAGCTTTCACGAACACTTGTTTAGTATTTACAATTAATGCATCAACTTCGCGATAATTTCCTCGAATTTCTTTGGTTACCAAATGAAACATGTGAACAAAGCAAGTTACCTGTAATAAGTTTTTGGGTATATATTTTTCAGAAATTCTCCAGCTTTAACCATATATCGTGCTGCATCCATAACTGTGAACTGCCCATTATGTGAAGCGTTTGTGTAACAAGTTCTTGTACAGTTTCTACATTAACACTCTTGTAAGTTTACGCAGCTGTTCTTCTTGACGGTAAATTCCAGGTCGGCACATATTTTTCCAAAATGCTCTAAACCGTTTTTTCTTCAATATACATATACATATACTTAGTGGAATATTACAAACACAACATATAATATAAAAGATAAAAATGTTGTGTACAGAGACTTGTCTACCCTATGTCTATCGCCAGTGTGGCCAGTTAGAAAAAGAATACATACGAGCGATGGCTGCGAACCAGGATGAAATGAGATGGAAGAAGATACACCCAGCGAACGTAATAACAGGCTCAGTCTGTGCCACACCAGTCATCAAAAATACACTCCCATTGTTATGTCTATATCGCTTGTTCAATTGGTTTTTGAACATTTGGCCACATTAACCGTTTTACACACGGTATATGCTTAAAATGAAAGACGCAAATCTTTAACTGGCATGCCGCGCATTGTTATTTTCATCAGTTTATGCAATCGCGACGATATACTTGCTCACTGCAGACTGGAACACGCCCCACGACACACATTGCAGAGATTTCAATTATATCTGCTGCATACGCGCATACATATAGTATTGCCTACGTACAGTTGCTGAAAATAAAAAATTGGATAACTTTTATCACAGATTTTTCTTAAAATTTGATTGTGTATTGGGGTTATTAATATTAAAAAGCAACATAATATTGATACGTCAAGAATGGCATACATTTACAAAGTCACTTTTATACTACGAACGAAAAGCTGTCCCATTTTTTATTGTTTGAAACTGTACATACGTCTTTGACCAGCGTTAGATTTTCCGCACTCTATATTATTTAAAGATTTTGTGGGGATTTTCAGTTACAACACAAATAAATAACACAATTTAATTAATATTTTGCAGTATGCATTACCAGCCGAGCCCCCTCCTTCATCCAGTCAATACTCTCTAAATACGCTACAAAAAAATCAGTTGAGAGAGCAGTCGGTAGCGGTTGCACTCAGAATATTGTTATTGGAATCTGGGTAGTGATTTCAGTTATAAATATTATTCGCCTCAGAACAAATCAGCTTTATAGGACGGCATACACGATACAGTTTACCGAAATACAGGTCTTCCGGTTTGCAAAACCACATCGTTAGTGGTTATATTGGCCGGAAGGTTCGGCCTAAACTCTCCCAAAAAACTGACAGCGCTTGAAATTTTGCCTGCCGGCTCGGTTTCCCGTATACAAGTCGGAACGTGTATGTATCTGCAATAGGTACAGGCCAAGAGGACCGGTTGTACCACTTATGATGTAAGTCCAAATAAAGACTTTATTATTTTAGATAAAGAAAAGAGTCTTATACGAAAGTTGTTGTACATTAACCGTACTACAAACTAATGTATTCAAAACTTATACAGAATATTCAAATATTCTGTGGTTAAATAATTTTAGTTTTTTAAATGAAACACCCTATATATTATTATACAACATGTTTATAACAAAGTGACTGCCAATCTTATTAACATTAAGTCTTCTTCAGAAGTCATCGCGTGATAACTCTTCACCACACTACTTTTAACACTGAACAAAACCCGCTGCAAAAACGTAGCGTATATGCTTGAGCAGAGAGTACAGGTTTAACCTCTCGGTTTGGCAGCCGGACGACCGGCCTTCCAGCAAACCGTATCGTGTATGCCGTCCTTAATAGATGCCTCCTCCATGGCAACCCTGTGTTTTCAAGACCTTTATGAGATGCCACTTTTTGTGAAACAAAACTCAAATAAAAAAAGAACATTAAAAAAATACAGTTTTCCTTAGGAAATGGAGGATTATTCTCAATACTCTATAAACCAAGAGGCAGTTTTTTTTTATAATTCAATTTCATATTTTTTTATATTATTCCGTTTCGCCTCAAACGCCTAACAAAAATTTAGTTGACCGAAAATGGGCCTATAAAAAGCTAATATAAATATACAATAAATATAAACCGAATATTATTTCAGGGTTTACTGGTTTATAATATTTATCACATCGGCCAAGATTGGATTTTTATTGCCTGGAGTTTAGTATTTACCCTAAACTGAAACGATCAGTTCATTAGGTAAAACATGGGAAATTGGCCATTAAATAAGTTATCCAATTTACGTTATTCAGGAAGGAGTTCTATATTCAATTTAGTTAGAGAAGTTAACGCGGTCTACAAAATTATTTATTATTACCTATTGATTTGTTTCTTATTTTTCGTAATTAAAAACTGTTATGCATAAATGAATACGAATATTCTGAATGTATAAATATATCGTATTATGCAGGGAAATTCAGAAATGTATAGTATCTACATTTGTTATTCTTATATTAATGCATTGAATTTAATTTAATGCCAATAAATAGAATCAAAATGCAGAATTTCTGCAAACGCCCAGTTACACTAGGTTTTGGTCTGTTACATAACTAGTAAATACAATTTCGGGAAATTAATATTTTGGACATTTCTGGATATACTCTTTTTGCAAAGTAGGTCTATTTTACCCACTCAAAGTTGTGGTTGTAGAAAAATATAATTCTTTATCTATAACAGATCGAAAATTGAATTAAATTGAAGACATGGACACAACCATTTTGATATTCACGAGATTCGCTTCTGTTGATCATGGTGTTTTCTAACTAAGACCTTATAGGTATTAATTAATTCTGCTACATTCATTTCTTCGCATTGTCCATAAATTCATTATCATCAGATGCAATATTTTCTTGAAACTGCCGCCTGGCTGCTTATCCAATACAGATAACGAGTCTTCAGAAATTTTTATTTCACATTACCATCTGGCTAATTTTTTATATTAATAACTAAAGAAAATATATTTTTTTATACGTACACAGAAAATATATTAACAATAATCTCCTGCATTATACTCTCTGAATGGTACAATTAAAAATATTAAGTAGCCGGAAAGCGAAATAAATCAGTTTACCACAACTTTGTGGATAACAAAACGCATGCCAAGCGTTGTGTTGTGGATGTAAATAGAAGTAATTAGACAGTAATGAACAAGCCCGGAATTGTCTTGTCGGTTGGCCCATACAATTCAACATATTTCACTAATGCAGTTACATTTCACTCTGAGAATGGACTTACTGAAGTCGAAAGTCTACAAGCTGCACTGGAGTTGGTGTTTACGAGAATATTTGTTCCTTGTTGCCCTCATAAACATCGCTGTTGTAACTACTGATATTTCACTTACATAGCACTAGTATGTATATACACCGGTGAAGCTGAACATGTATTTATTATAAGTGAGTGGCTTATGCGGTAAAGGACCCATTATCTACGATTGGTTTAATGGAAGAAAACAGTAAACCGTTTCCCATTATAACACAAAATGATACACAGTTTATGTTATTTCCAGTGCAATAAGTAACTGAATGAATTTTGTTTGAAATATGTTACTTTAAAATATCTTCTACTATACTTCACATTGCTTAAGTGTTATTTAGACAAAGAAAAAGGTAACTTGCAGTTTTAAATTTTAAGCTACGCCACCATGTACTGTGTAAAGTATATATTTCAGATTAATTTATTATTGCCGCAAGTTTAACAACCAATTGCGCATTATTCTATTTCTAGACTGATATTGTCATATTGCTTGTGTTTGTGCCAATGTGTTTTAGTTACATTTTTACTCACAAATTAAAATGAGAGGTTCCAATTTTAAGCAATAAGTGGTTTTTTAACAGAAAATACTTTTGCAAATGCAAAATCTTACAATATATTTTTAGTATTAAAAATATTTAATAATTACTGCTTATAGTGTAGGGTATAAATGTGTTATGAATTAATTTATGTTTGTCATTTATCTCAACCACCCCTGTTCTCCAAGAAAGAAGGAGAATTAGCATATCGTCCCAGAAATCCCTAGCTACGCCACTGACTTGCTTTTACTTTGTCTTAAATAGTCCACGATATTTCTGCAAACCATTCAAAATATGCTATTAATGAATCCGAAAATCTCCCCCTGAAGCATTTGAACTATGTATATTCTGACTAGACAAAATAGTATATTGAAGATAAACCCAATATACCTCATTTGAAATTGTGTGAGCAACAGGAAATAAAAATTCTAGGTATTAATAAAACTTTGGCACCTAAGTTAAAATGTTTCTGAACGTTTGCAATATTTACTAACATAGGCATTACCCATGAAGTAAATAAATTCGACCGTTAAGCATCGATAATTTACTGGTCGCCAGTTTTTTTAATACTCTCAATTTACCTTTATAAATTTAAAATACTTGTCCTTCTTTATTTAGAAAGTCACTTCTTTTATTTTGACAGCATTCACCTAAGGTACCGATTCTGCAGAGTAAAAAGTTGGTATGTATTTTTGATTTCTTATAAATATATAAAAACCAAACACGAGATTTAAAATTGCATTAGGACGAATTTTCTAACATCTATAATAAAAAAAAATTTGTTAATTTTTTCTGCAATTGAAATTTATGATTTAATGATGAAAACGTCTATTTCTTGCGTTGTTGGATCACAAATTGTATTTACGACAAAAACTAACAACTAATATTGATATCATGTAATAGTTAGAATAGTAGCAAAGTCCTAAAAACAGTTTAAATATCACATCATGTGTAGTTTTTAAATATTTGTAATTAACCATAAATAAAACCTTTTTCCGTTTCACTCTGTAAAATTCCAGCTTTTAGATTATTCAGCAGCGCAGAAGACATACTGGCACTGTTAGTGTTTAGACAAAAGAAGTTGAAGACTGGCGGGGCAGATACAAAGTCGCAGTCTATTCTACTTAACTTCTAACTTGAAGAAAATTATCATCGTCGCTGTTAAGAAATTTACATAAGTATGTTTAAACTCAGTAAACACGTAAATGCATATTACCCTATTGTCTGGTGAAGAAACTTGTTCGAGTTTCTATATTAATCTAGCTATAAATTGCAGGAAATCGTATAAGTTGAAACAAATGTGGAAAATGGCACTTTCCTCATGACTATTGTAATCACAAGAATGGGAAAGTGCTTTCCACACGTGTTACACACTATACTTTTTTCACCACTGCAAATTTCTAGTAAATGAAAATAAGAAAATGTTAGATGCTTTGACAATTGTCATTTTCATATAAAACAATGTAGCGCATTTTGCGCATGTGCTATGCGAGAAGTAATATTTCACGGTCGTTTCCCATGACATGAAAATTCATAACATAGAAAAATGAAGTAAGTTATGAGAAATACGCTACTTTCCATAGCACTCGTAGAAAATATTATATTGTTAAGCAATTGTGGAAAATTGCCCATTTCTCACGAGTAAGAAAAGTGCTTATCACACGTGTTACACACTATACTTTTTCTATGACTGCACATTTTTAATAAATGAAAATAAAAATATATTAGTGACTTTGACAGGAGTCATTTTAATACAAAAAGTGTAATGAATTTGTATTATGCGAATATGCAGTGTGAAAAATAATACCTTTTATTTCTCACGATGTGAGAAATTAATAACTTTCAAATCAAGTACGTGAAAAATACACTACTTGTCATAATATTCGCAGAAAAGTATATTTCCTCTTCATTTTTACCAAACATAGACCTCACTACATGTGAAAAAAACATCTCAGATTTGAGTTAAAACCGACAAAAATCACATCTTTAAATAGAATATTAATTATCACTTCTGTGAACTAACAATGTCGTACGAGACAATTTGAATGATCTTACAATAATTAATGATGGCTGTAGCAGTATTCAATGATGATTAAAAGCATTTTTAATCAAATATTATTATTCTCGTGTACATACAGTGTGGAAATTAAGTAACGCGTAAATTCAGTAATTCCGTTGATATTAATTTTTTTGGAAAAAATCTCGAAGGGGTATAGCGATTTTAACTTCAGCAAATATTTTCAGTCTATTTTCAGTTTCATATGTCATTTATTTTTTAAATGACAACCTATATTTTTTATTATTGATTTTGGTAGTAGTTTCTATTCCGGTTCCGACCGTATAAAATTTTCAATATATTATTATTTGAAAAAAATCGAGAAAAACAGTCTTAAAGTTCAAATAATAAAAATTCATTAAATTGGGTAAATTTATCTAGTTGCCGGTGTATCACATTAGTTACGGCTGTCAGAATTACACAATTTGTAAATGTCACAATAAAATAAGTGTTATTATTTTGCTTTTTCTAAATTAGAAAAACTATTTCATTAATAAAAATGGTACAATTGAGCGACAAACAGAGAATTGAAGTGTTAATAATGATTGGTTATGGCGATAGAGCTAGAACACATCAAGAAGTGTGTCATCATTTTAGAGAAAAATACCCGGATCAGCCCATAAATCAATCAACAATTAGTAGGATTGAAAAAAAATTTCGGGAACATGGGCGTTGTAAAGAATCTTCCAAAAACTGGACGTCCGGTGACATTAAATGAAGATGCACAACTTGATGTGCTACTAGAAATTGAAAACAATCCACATTCAACTAGTAGAAGCATTGCTTTGAACCACACTACAGTTCTAAAACTTTTGAAAGTTCAAAAATTCCATCCATATAAGGTGCACTTGGTTCATGAGTTGACAGAAGATGACTTTGATCGTAGGCAAGAGTTTTGTGAACAAATGATGAAAATTTGCAACCGCGATCCAATGTTTTCCCAGCGTGTTTTATTTTCGCATGAGGCAACATTTTGTTTAAATGGCCATGTCAATAGACAGAATTGTAGATATTGGGCTAGGGATAATCCCCATTGGATGCAGGAAAGTCATACCCAATATTCTCAGAAAGTTAATGTTTGGGCAGGAATTATTGGTGACAGAATTATAGGTCCATTCTTTTTTGAAAACAATTTGACTGGAGATAGATACCTGCAATTTTTACAGTTGGAATTGATGCCTGCATTAGCTGCATTATTCCCCAATGCAAATAACACTGAGCTACCAAATAATACAATTTGGTTACAACAAGATGGCGCTCTGCCTCATTACGCAATTATTGTGCGACGCTACTTGGACCAAGTTCTCTCAGCAAGATGGATAGGGAGAAGAGGTCAGATAGAATGGCCGCCTAGGTCACCTGATCTAACGCCATTAGACTTCTTTTTATGAGGGTACTTAAAAAAGTAAAGTGTCAACAATCGACCCAATAATTTAGACGATCTCAGGCAAAGAATTCAACATGAGATTAGGTTAATATCGCCTCAATCTATTGAAAATGTGAGAAATGAATTTTATAATGGTCTTGGTTATTGTCAAATGGTACAAGGTCGTCAATTTCAACATTTAGTGTAAATGTATATTAACAACTGTTATTTCTGTGCTTATTTTTGTGTTTGATGATATTGTTAGAGTTTTTTTCTGGTTAATCAATTTAGTTTCTTTTTATACCAATGTTTGCCTCACGAAGTTATCGTTATTACTATGAATTGAGCAGATAATAAATTTCTAGTTCGATTTTTCAACTATTTGTATAATTTCAAAATAAAAACGAATGTGCCGTCGATAACTTTCCGTTAAACTTAGGCAACTAGATAATTTTTCCCAATTTAATGAATTTTTATTATTTGAACTTTAAGACTGTTTTTCTCGATTTTTTCAAATAATAACATATTGAAAATTTTATACGGTCGGAACCGGAATAAAAGCTACTACCAAAATCAATAATAAAAAATATGGGTTGTCATTTAAAAAAAGAGTCGATGACGTCATAACTTAAAAAAATAAATGACATAAGAAACTGAAAATAGACTGAAAATATTTGCTGAAGTTAGAATCGCTATACCCCTTCGAGATTATTTCCAAAAAAATTAATATCAACGGAATTACTGAATTTATGCGTTACTTAATTTCCACACTGTATAACAAGTGATAATTAATCAAAAACTTTTAAAATCTGCAAACACGAGCAAATTCTGCAGCGTTACAAATTTGTTCAGTCCATGAAGGGTGTAGTGTGTAGTCGTCTGTACATGTATGAGTTGAATTTCCATTTCAGGATAAAACCTAATCAAATATTTGAAAAAGTAAAGGGCGGATTTCCACACTAGTCTCGTATCTCAAGTTTGAATTGTTCGCAAATACTTTATACAGAAACTCTAGCATCTTTAACGAATTCTACGAGCCTGAGGAATTATGGTATGACAAACACTATTAAGTATTTCGTTGGTATTACATCATACGTGTTAGGAATTTTAAGAATTAGTATAGTTTATGCGAGCACAATTGAAATCGTATAAAAACTATAAGCCAGCAAAAACAGTCGGCATCTCTTTATTCTATATATTATTGTATATGTACAATAAAGAGATGCCGACTGTTTTTGCTGGCTTTTAGTTTTTATACGATTTCAATTGTGCTCGTATAAACTATATATTCAATACATTTAACCTCTGCAGAAAACAAAAATAAGTAAATAACGTATTGCTTGGAATCTTCTTTTTTGCATAAAAAAAACCTAAATTTTCCATTAGAAATGTGGTATGTGTTCACTGAATTAGCTTAAAAGCAAATTAATATTTAAATTACCACTCAAATCATCTAATTAAAAAAAGTTACTAATACATTTTGACTCATTGAGTAATATTAAATTATTATCACTGACTGAATCGATAAGTTTGTTTCAAGAATAGTCTCGGACTAGTTGGAAAACGTCAGAATATTTGCCTAATTGCCTCTCATACGCTAACCTTACTGTATTTACATTAATATTTAACTAGGCGAATATTTATGATGGTTTAAAACTAATCCGAGGCTGCTGTTGGAACAAACCTAATATATTTACACGTCTTTTACGATACTCCAACATTCATTCTCCTATGACAAATTCATTATCGATTCAACCATTAACATGAAAATCAAGTAGATTTTCATGTTTCAATAATTGAACAGGTCAAAATTAAGAATGCTCGTCTAAAATATCTTGACGAGCTAGACAGAAGAAAGAATTCTGTGATATCATGACTAAGGGAATTGCCCGACATTCAGATTACCTGTGGAGAATTTGCCGATTTTTCCCGAGTAGTTGAATGTTTGGGCGGGTATTTAGTCGATCACATCATAAAACCATTTTTCTTTGAGGAAAACTTTGCCGGGGTCTTAATATACTGGAGAATATCTCCCTAAAATAACCCAAACTATTCAAAATAATGCCCAGGAATTTCGATAAATCGAAATAAACTTCCAACAGGATGGTGTCTTCCACATTATTTCAGGCAAGTCAGAAATCATGTTGATAACTTCAACCCTGACAGGTGGATCGGACATCATGACCCAATTGAATGGTATGCTCCTGCGCCAGATTTGACACCCTCGATCTTCTTTTTGTGAGGTTACCTCAAATCCAAAGTGTTCATTACTTAACCAGAGAGTCTTCTGGATTTGCGGTAGAGGATAATCGACGAATGTGCATCCATGACCAGGGAAACATTCAACAATATGCGTCAGGAGATTTAAAATAGTTCTTCTATTGCCATATCATTTTCAACATAGATTTTTGATGACCCAAATCAGTGGATTGGCAGAAGAGGACCGATGGAATAGGTTCCAAGATCACCTATGGTTTCTTTCTATGGGGTCACCTAAAGTCAGTTGTTTGTAAAACCGTACCTCAAACAATTAATGAATTACAATAAAGAATTATTCAAGAATGCCGGTTTATTCCCAGAAAGGTACTGGAAAATATTTTGACAGGAGTTTGGGTGAGGGCCGCAAAGAGATGAAATGGCTATAAGTTGTAAAGATGGGCACAACTTAGGTAAAACAACACGAAAGAAACCACTGACAGGAAGCCAGTCGCTCATTTGTGACTGCAATTGAAAGACCCCATGTTTACAGGGCGACAGACGATATTGCAACGGAGGCAACTATAGCTACCTGCGTGGAATTCACTACCCAAGGAGTGTAATGTAACAGAGGATGAAAGGTTACTGCGGGATAAAATATAATAAGTAGAAGGGGTAATGGGTGAGGCACGCAAAGAGATGGAATCCGTCGGCACGTGTTTCTGACCCACTAGTCGTTATCAAGACGGCTATAAGTTGTAAGGATGGGCACAACTTAGGTAAGACAACACAAAGGAAACCACTTAGCTCAAGCTAACAACTAATTAAATAAAATACCTACTACTGGGAAATCATATTTGAAACCACCTTTTTCAGCATTGGACCAGCTAGAATTTTAATTAATTAATTAAGATTTGTTATTAAATCAACTCGGTGGAGTAGTTGGCTACAACGTGCGATGGCAAGTATGACTAGATAATCTCTCCATAGTAGCTGCGGGTTCGAATCCCGCTACCGGCACTAGTAATGTCGGTGGGAATGGTTGTGTGTTCGAGTTTTTTCACAAGTGTAACCCTCGCCTGTGCAGCTTTGGATTCGGAGGTTGTTTAATTTCTGTGGTGTTTATTATTATTATTTAGTACAGAATTCTAAAAATTGTTGATCAATGTTACTATGAAATTTGTTAAGAGAACGAAATAAAATCTAGATATATAAATATAGTTCTTATATAAGTAGGGATATTATCACTTTCTAGCATATAATTTCATTACATTTGAGACGGTGTAATTTAATTAGGTAACACGGGCCGCAATAATCTATCAGGATAATAATTCACAGGAGTACAAGAAGGTGTCCGCCCCGTACAAAGAGCTTCCATATCCCAAACTAAATTAAACGCAAACAATATACTATTAAAACAAGGATTACCATCTGAACAATCCGTTTACTTCGTTATTTGATTACGCTATGCTACAGAGAAACAAACAGTAACTTTGCAAATAACTTGATTAAGGAATATGATAAATGATCGGAGAGGTCCCAAAATACAACAACATGACCTCAAACATATTCCGACAACAAATGTAGGTTACGTGATAATTAAATTGTATTTAGAATACTGTCCTGAGAGATTGCACATTAAAAGATCATCTAAAGTTTTATAGCCAGATAAAGTTATTATAATTTTCAATGGAGTAAGCGATGATTTTTCTGTTACTCTAACGTTTTCTTATGAAAATGACACAATACTGGATATACGTGCCTAGACATAGGGAGTTTGGATGTCAGAGACGGATTTTTAAACTCAGTACTATATTCCGAAAAATGCATGATATAATAATAGTAATAAATTAAATTTTGCATGTAAAACCGGCACCGATAAGCAGTCATCAACCGTTGAGAATAATATTCCCTAAACAAAGCACTTTGTTAGCCGACTATCTTCTAGATTGATCTCCTATTTAGTAAGAGGGGGTTATTTTGTTTACATCATTTAGCAATTTTGTTCAGTTCGAGAACTTTCAATCTAGAGTTATGTTGTGTGTACGGCGAGTATAAAGACATTTTTTATTTAGTCGATATTTTCTGTTTAGTGTAGTGCATTAGTGAACGTAAAAAAAGCTAGGCAGACCGCGTCTTCAGAAATAGTGATACGTTGTTATGTAAAGTGTGCGAGTTAGATTATCGTAGATCATACGCATAAAGCCGCTGTCTCCTGTAAAAAACGACGTGTCGCCGAAAAAACACCAAATGTTGATTGTTAGAAACAAACCATGGTGGAGAAGCAGGAAGGAGCTGTTATGTAAAAAAGTTTAAAACGTAAGTATTGTTTATTGTGCTGTCTGCCCCTATTTTGCAGTCTACTATAAATTTTCTATGTATAGTATATATAATATTTGATTATAAAATAATGTTATTAATACTTTAACAAAGAAATTACCTTATATCACAATTTCAAATTTCTGAGCACAATAACGAGTTGTGTTTTGTACAAACTAGGAAGTAATCTGTAAAACCGGCCCGTTTTAAGAAATTGACTGGAGTTGTTGGGGGACATGGTGCATACTATCTAATATGACTATCACTTATACAAAACATATTAGTCATTAAAAAATACTAAATATTTATTTACATATAATTATAACAATATATTGCCATTATTTAGAAGCATTGTGATTTATAGAGGTCAGATATCAGCGAGTGATGACGTCAGAAATAAGGTCAGTGCAAGGAAATATTTGTTACTAATTTATATACCAATTAAAATCAGATATTTTTTAAACTATTACTGCAAACTATTATCTTTCTGTGGCTTAACTTGTAGTGTTGTAGTGGTTTAAAAACTTACTAGTGGAGGTATATTGTCACTAGCAATTTACACCAATAATTTTTTTATCGCTGTACCACATTTATTCATAGTTATTGCTCCGGTATTATTCCTTACAAGCGAAGTATATTATTAATATTAAAAATTGCTCCATATAGTCTGCTGTTAAAATCCGTCACTTGACTGCAAAAATCCATTTGTATTTTAACGAAGTGATTTTTCCGTAGACTGTTTTCTGTAATCATAAGACCACATTGGGTCACTCTATCACATTGGTACGTCCTATATCTTGTAACCTGTATTAATGTATATTTCAGAAACCGCTTTGAGCAAAAGATTAATTTAGTTTATGACAAATACTCGGAAGAACAATTAGCTCTTACAATAATTGTTTCAATCCGGTTTCTTTCTTTATTTCCCACGGTAAAATTAGTTATTTTATTATTGTGTTTATGTACGCCAAGTAAGAGGAAAGAATATTTAGTTGAAGATAATTCATTTGAAAGCCACGCTTAATATTAGAAATTTAGTTAATATAATTTTCTGGACTACAGACAACCGTTATTTTGCATTCACCCGGTATATTTGAAAATATGCAAGGTAGAATGATAGTTAATACTAGGAAGGAAAGCATTTGTTAAAAACAAATCCATTTCTATTTTCAAAATAATTTACAATACGAGAAATTCAGTAATTTAATTTGAATAGTAATTCATGACCGTTTTGATTATTTTCTCCATAGTTTTAAATTATGAGAAAGCGATTCCCAGCTTCAGAATATTTTATAAACATTTGTTTATATTAGATAACGCAGAAAATTTGTTTAACCGTATTTCGTTAAACCTACTTAAAGAATTTTGCCCCTCCACATCAACCTCGAATTCTGTTACTTGCGCAGAGAGTCACATGACACCTCGCGTCATCCGTGGGAACAAAACTGCTAACAGAGCTGCTCCAAAGAATCACTTCTTAAGTGAGAGCTCTCAGGGAGAAGTACAATCGGTAAGCAGCTCCGGTGTCTGCCGTAACTAGGTAGTGGTAAAAATCATGTTGGCCTTTTTACTGTGTTTTTTTTGCACATATCGTTTGTACCATTTTTGCTGTATTATTTGCATTTACCGTTTATACCATTTTACGGTTTCTTTTTCATTTATCGTTTGTATCCGATTGCCTGCTAATCGGATCCGCTGGAGATATTCGGGATAATTTGGGAATCGTTAAATAAACCACGGGTTATCTATTCAGAAACGAGCATTTGATGTTTATATATTTATGCACCGATGGGATTCTAGCAACTAGACTTTTGAGTATAAATCGATCTCTGTGTCATAGTGAAGGCCCCGATCGCTAGTCTTTGGAGAGGGACTTCACCAACGCGAAAATATACGACAGATAATTTGTAATAAAGTACGCTTGAAATTGATCTGATAACCTCTAACCGTCACTTGTATTTTAGCAGCCGGCTGTTAATGTCATACCAATTCACGCATATCTCTGGCTTAATCAACTTAAGGGATAGTTTACATTCCAAACCGAGTTAATAAAACTATATCAAACATGCTATATAGGTAGATACCTCTCGGGAATATTCACTTTCTATTCTTTGATGGTTATATATGGTAAACGCTCCGATCCCTAGTATTTGGAGAGGGACTTCACCAGAGAAACGTAAAAGGCACACGTGAGTTCCCAGCAACTAGACTTTTGAGTGGGACCTGACGAAGTGTTCCGGGTTCGAGTTAACATGCGATCCAGTTGGCCCTAACAAAGGACGAAAGGGGTAAATCTAACGATATAGCACATCCGCGACTAGTACGTATCATCAACCACCTGTCCCTTGGTTGACATCCTATCGTAGTGTCACGTTAGTAAACTGTAACCACTTATACCTGGACATTGCTGCACTGACCGCTTGCCATAATACCGTTTTAAGCACTAACCACTATAAAGTCGCTAGCTGCTTGATTTAGCTAACAATAACCGACAACCATACACATCGACCCCTGGACATTCCCTTTCTTCACTGAGTTATCCTAGCTTCTATCATACCGCTGATAGAATAAAGTGGTGTTCCTACACTTTAAAACAAGAACTAGTGCTCGAGGCCGTACCGAAATAGAAAGTTTAGAGTACTGCTGTTGCACTGAAGGGTGAAAAAATGACAACACGTTACACAACAACAAAATACGACATTTTCTTTAGCAGATACGTCACAATATGTTGGAAATGAATGTTATATCTCGACAGATGTTATTGGTGCATATTTAAAATACGGGAACATTCGTAAAGACGTCATATTTATTTGAGGCCTTAAACAATCCATTTCTGTGTCCTGTAGTAGGTCTACTATTTGATGAACTGTGATAAAATCAATATAATTGTGTAAAACGCTTTCCAATTTTTTTTTATGTGTTCAGCGATGTCTCCAGATAATTGAAACATATATTGTTGAAGATCAAATACTATATTCATCGTATCGATTATAGTAAAGTCTTCTGCTTTTCGTCGACATTCAAGTTATTCTATAGTCACAGGGATTGATGAAAAGCCTGAGTGAGTGAGTTAAGTTCTAAATCTTTTTGGACAGTGAGATCGACAGTAGCTTCTTCAGCATATGCAATTACAACTGTTCCTTTAGCATTCACTTGTAGTACGACTCTTTGTCAGTATAGGCTGTGAAGGTAGTGACGTATTGGATAGAAGTTCGTGAAATAATCATATACTTATGTACGCAGACGGCGAAGAAGTATTGCATACCATTCTGGCTGCGAAAATAATACAAATGCTAATTCACACTTTGCATTAGTTAAGTATATGATTCTTTAGATGATCTATGCAACTGCATAATTCGCAAACCGTTTTATATTATTAAAGGAAATTTAATTCATAATCGAATTAATTCTTTTAGATACCTACACAGAAGGTTTTTTTAATTACATGATTAAAGAAAATGCATAAACTAATTAATTTTTATATGGTTATATAAAAATGTAGAAAATTTAAACAAATCCACATGACATCAACTTGCATTTCTTATCAAGTTTCCTGCAGACGCCACTGGAATGACTCGCCGCTATCCGAATTCTGATGATATACAATACCCTAGAAAGAAATTAAAATATTAGGTTCTATCATCAATCAAAAGTAATTTGATTTGTAGTAAAACTGTGGTACTTAATTACCACTAATTTTAGCGGGTTTAAGGCACTTCATTAGGTTAGGATGTATTTGTATGTAATTAACGTCCTTTGTAATAGGCACAAAATATTTATAAAATTCTGCAGATGGAGATTCTACAGATATATAAATTCTATGGATTTAACACATATATATTAAAATAAATTTATTTTTCCAGTTAACTGAATACTTAGCATCGTTTTAAAAATGTGCCATTTTGTAAAGTAAATGAAAATCTTACAAAAGCGTGGTATTTAAAATCTAATTTACAATGTACTAAAGCTTTCTACAGGCGATAAAAAACCTCCAGCTAAAGACCAAGGTCTGTGAGGGTGAATAGTTAAGGGATAATTATAGCATTACTCGGATGAAAATAAATTATATACTTTTGGTAAAGCTTCTTTTAGGGGTTTTATTTACTCATTTAATTAACTTATAATGAAAGACGCAACAAAAATGGCAATTTATAAAAAAAAATATTTCTGTAAAAACTAAGCGTGTTCCTCCCACCGTGGTTTATAATTGATGCGATGAAAGATCTTCCACTAGAGAGGCTGTCTGATAAGAAAGTCACCGATATTAAAAGCAGCCCATATAATTGTTTTAAATACATATCAACGATCCTAGCTTGGCACTTTGGCGGTGCATTAAAATTCCAGCTCAGACATTGATTTGTTGAGGACGTTGAGATATTATTTCAAAAAATTTTAACCTGTAGTGAAAGTCTGCTTCAGACAATTCTTGGTGTAGCTGTGTCCAGGTTTGAATTTAGTATGAAAATATAACTTGGTTAGTGCTGCAATTATTCAAAACAATTTTAGCTTCCTCAAACTGTCTTATATTTTTTTTTTGATTTTTGTACTTCGCCATAAATAACAAATAACAGATTTATTGATCGCATATAAAACGCAACTAGGCCGCTTTTAGAGAAACTATATTAATATTTTTTTTTGTTAGTTAATAATTGCTCTATGAACTTTAATAATTCAGTATAGGGACAATTTAGTTTACAATTGCAATTATTTTTTTCAGATAAAAAATGTATGCCTCGATAAGGTTTTTGAATGCTTTCTGTATATTTGCTATCAAGTGGAACTCAAAAAATGGAAAGCTCGTGTAGAAAACGTGGAGTTGTTATAAACTAGAAAACTTCAAATTTAAGCAAATTCAAATAAGAATTATGGCTTTTAGTAAATAAGGTTTAACCAGAGGGTAGTCGAACATGTAACGATTGAAACATGGCCAGACGATTTTACAGGCATCCGGAAACTACAGCTCAAATAACTTGACTGTCAGTTTACTTAAACGTTGGCACCATTTTGCAAGCAATGTCCTCAAGATTTAAAATTAATACTAAGAAATTTAATGATTATGCAAAAGCCAAACTGTTTGTAGAAGAGTTTCTTTTAGTATTATATGCCAGCTAGCATGCACAAAATATCAATTTAACGTGCAGCCAACTTTCAGAAGAGGAACAGGAATGCAGAAATAAAGATTTAAAAATGTGCAGGAAAAGCCACACCAAAAAGAGGGAAACAACGAATGAAGATTTAATACGCTACCTTTTAGTCTCTTCAGATATAACTGGATTAAAAATTCTACCCCCTCAGGAAGTTCTGGAGCCCTTTCTACACCTGAAATGACTGTACAGACTTACCCTGATGTTTTATCAAGTTCCGAAATGCCGTCTTCTGAAAATAATTCCGACGACAATAGTCGCATAAATCGTCTAAATTGGCTTCAGTGTATAATATAATATTGAAAATTGTACAAACATATTTTTTTTATGTAAAAATCAGCTTGTGACAACAAAACCTCGACAGAAGTCACAAATAGCATATTGAGGCCCTGAATGCTTCTTGTTCGAAATAAATAAGAAGTGCTATTTTTCAAACCACCGAATTAATTTCGTTAAATGAAATTCAATAAAATATACGAAAATTTAAAATAGATCTGCAATGTGCATTATTCCGGTTCTATATTAAAACTCCGGATGCACGAATGTCACATTGCAATTTTGGCATAGTGGATAGTTGTGTAATTTTAATCATTAAAATCTAAACTGTTGGGATGGATGATGTCCCTCGATCAAACGGGTCGTCCTTGATTGACGGATACTCGGGACTACCATTAACTTCTGTTATATAATACATGACCGGAAGCCGGTGAGATGTAAATGTCAGCACCAGTCTGCAGATCCGTATTCGAATGCAGACAGGTTAATTAAATTATTTATGACAATCTATGACCTTTTCAAATAATTTGACTACGGCTTTTAGGTCATATTTTATGTAAATATAAATGGTAGGCATTTTAGGACTCATGATAAGTATATACAATTATTATACAATATGCACATTCACCATTCCATATCGTCACCATTCCATATCGGATATTGTAGTTATGCAAATTATCTAGCTGTCTAAATTTCATATATTTATATTCGTAAATTGTTGTGCAAAAATTGTCGGAGTTAAATTAAATACAAGATTGAAATAAAATAAGGGAATGAAATTTTGAGTATTTCTAGTTTGGTGGTGTGATGCAGAGCCCTAAGTGCTTTCATCCAATGTAACCACAACAATATATAATTTATATTAATATTATTAAGTTCCTCTAAGATTTATAATTACCTGTTTTATTAGGCCTTTCATAAACAATTAGAGGTCCAATTGGTTAAATGCTATGTTGCATGTCGGCTGCTCTGTAATTCCTGTGGGTTTGTAGATCAGGACAGTTGTTAAATGTTGAAAATATTATCAAATAGGCTTTTAGATTACTATAAATTGAATAAAGTATCACATACTAAAAATTGTGAAATTTAAAACATTGGTAGATTCCAGTAATTAATTTTTTGATATAGTGTAAAGCAAGTTAAAAGACAAGACACATAAGTTAAGTGGGCGCTATGTTATCAATAAAATTTTTAATAACAATAGTTACAAGTATCAATCCAACACACTTTCTAGAACAGGGTCTGTGTTCTCACACTGTGAGAAAAATAAAAAACAGAGAATTTTTAAAAAACACATATATTACAATTAATTAAAAATTATACCTGTAACAGGTATAACAACAGTACATATAACTTAAATGGAAAGATTATTTACAAAAAAAAAATAAGTTTTATTAAAATTCGCTTAAAGGGCTAAAAAAAATTACATTCAACAAAAAAAACAAAAAACAAAACTGTAAGCAGAACAAAACGGATCAAATTGTATTTTTCCCTTCACTCCGCAACTACCCCAACATTTACCAAAATTTACTTTGACTGGTATCACGAATAATTGTTAAGAACTGGCAAGTTCTAAATATCACCAAAAAACAGACAGTACCGTATTCAATCCTAGGCTGATAAAATCTCTCCAGTTTGATCTCCTGGTTCTTTCTCGAACTATAGTTCGGGGGACAGCTTCCTTGTGAGGATATATAAGATACAGACTCCTAGGGAAATAACAGCTACTGCTGGTCTAAATTTTTATTCCAACAAGCAATTAATTACCCTATCTGGTGGGATTTATGGTTGAACCTTCTTCTCGGTCTCGTGCATAAAAGAAAAATTACCAACTAAAATTTATAGCAACAAATACAGAAAATATGTATAGGTAAAGTTACGGTTGACCAAAAAAAAATACAATAAGGCAAAAAAAATGAATACCGTGTATAAACAGTAACTGAATACAACTAGGTTAATTTTCTAAAGGAGATAATTATCGACAAATAATAACAACTTAACCAAAAGGTTTGAGTTATACAACAAAGTTATACTATTTTTCTTGATAAGAAAAATAGTTCAGTATGAGAAAAAATAGCGGAAAAGATAATTAATAAAAGAATTACTCAACCTGGATGTAATAAATCCTAATTTAATTAATTCAATTTAATAATGAATTTAAGGTAAGAAAAAAACAATAAGATCAGTCTTAGGAATTACGAAATTAATTAATTATGATATTAATTATGCAATTTAAAATAAATTATGGATTTTCTCAAAAATAAATATATACCTTTATCCAAAGAAAAAATACCCGACACTGAATTTTGAAGCACAATCTAATAAAATATACTTAAACAAATATAAGAGAAAAAATATGAGTTTTGCAACTGAAATATAATGATTTATTCCAATGTCACACCGTGTAACAGAATATATATATATATATATATATATATATATATATATATATATATATATATATATATATATATATATATATATATATATATATATATATATAATCTTATAAAAAGTGTTAATGAAAATCTATGTGAAAAAATTGAGGAAGTTAGTAAAGATCTTAAAAATCTTAAGGAGAAGATGAATAGAGAAGCTAACGACATCAAACAAAAAAGTTTCGGCCTTAGAAACTGAAAATAGAACACTAAAAACACGTCTCTGGACGGCTGAGAGAATGTTAAAAAAAAATATTGTTCTCTACGGCTTTGATGAAGTTGAAAACGAAACAGAGGAATATTTGATATATGAAATTCAAAAATTGTTGAAGGAAAAGCTGGAAATCGAACTACCCAAAATAGAATTTACTAACGTCTTTCGGCTAGGGAAACCATCAAATAAAAAAAGACCAGTTTTAATCGAACTTCTTTCACATTTAACAAAAGTAAACTTATTAAAAAACAAAACAAAATTAAAAGGAACAGGAATATTCATCAGTGAAGACTTGATCAAAGAAGATAGGAAAGAAAGAAAAATATTAGTAGAAAATCTAAAGGAAGCAAGAAGTAAAAATAAAGTAGCTAGTATAAGAGGAAATAAATTAATAATAGAAGGAACACCTTACACAAGTAAAGAATTGGAAAATCAAGAATATAATTCAGTGACAAATGAGAACAGATCACCACCGGCGGCGGTTAGTGAAACTGCTTGTGAGTCAGTAACACTGGTAACTTCCAAATTTCAGGAACAAAACATAGAAGAAGAAGAAGAAATAAATTCTAAATTCACGGAGGAACAGGAAGAAGATATAGAGACAGGTCAAAAAAGAAAATTCGAAAATAGTCCTGGAAAGATTGGTAAAGAACAAAAGAAAAAATTAACCTACAATAAATCAAGAAGACCCGTTAGAAATAACAATAAATAATAACATTAATAATTGTTTAAATATAGTATTTTTATATATATATATTTTTTATATATATATATATATATATATATATATATATATATATATATATATATATATATATATATATATATATATATATATATATATATATATATATATATATATATATGTGTGTGTATATGTCTATGGTAGGTATATACTTTGTCTATATTTTTTGAATACATATATTTGTTTGGTTGTTTTTTGCTCAATGTATGAAATAAAATGAATCCATTTATAAGAGAATATAAAAATGAACCTTTAAAAACAAATGAAATAAAAAACATCCAGTACTGTGAAAATGCCTTAAAACCACAAATACAATTGGGAAAAAATGTTTTACATATATTGGACCTAGGCTATTTAATAAATTGAAAAACAATGTAAAAACATTTAAATCTATTTACATATTCAAGAAGAAAGTAAGGGCTTGGGTATATCAAAATTTGGAAGATATACTGAATGTAATAGATTAATGACAGTTGTTGTTATTATTATTATAGTTAAATTAAATATAAAAATTAGGGATTTTTTTTTATTGCATTTACATCGTTTTAAAATTTGTAAGCAAAAAGTTGCATTTTGTTTTAGTTGTATTTTAGTTTAGCTGAAGCTATTGCACTTATTATGTTAAAATTTTAGTTAAAATGTATTATTTATAGGAACAGACCACCAATAATAGACCGCTGGGGTTACGCCCTTAGGTTTATTATTGAAGGGTAATCTTCCCTCAAGAAACAAAACTTCTGTTTGTTTCTTTCGAAGATTCCAGTAGGTATCATAGTTGTATATTATAATTACAAGGAAATGTAATGAATTAAAATTATAATTTTGTAACCATTATGTAGCACAAAAAAAAACTATTCTATTCTATTCTATTCTATTCTTAAATAAATGATATTAATTTTTACAGAAATAAGTTCTATTGATTTCCACTGAAAAGATAAGTGATGTGTGTTAATTTAAGTTATAAATGTTACTTACGGTAAATATCGGTACAATCTAATAAACTTTATTGAATCAAATTAATCTTTTTCAATACGTTAATACTAGTCAAAAATCTAGGCAAATCTACGAATCCGTAAATTCAGAATACGTAGCTTTGTAAAGATAAAGAAAAATGAAATTAACTGACAACAAAATAAACAGACTTTTTCAGTCTCCACGAGACTGCGTGTTCTCCTGCAGGAAGAAAAAATAGGACAAGTCCAAGAAGTAAGTGAGAGTAGCAAATTAGCAACAAAAATGCTAATTGACAAAGTACGATCAGATAATTATTAATTAGATAAGATAAGCGATATAAATTTTATATATAGAGCTAGTAAGCCGATCCAAACTCAAGAATTTAGTTGAATGTAAAGGACGCGTAAATATGGCGACTAGCCCACGGGCTTTACACTAAACTAATATAGCTCGATAAAAATCAATATTAAAACCTAGATAAGGAAATAAATATCTTGCCAAGATCATAGGAATGCCGTACATGCTCCAATAGTTTAAAATGATATTATTACATATTTTAAATTAATAATTTAACAATAATGCTATGGTACTCTCACCTTCCTACTTGAAGAACACCATCTGACTCCGCTTCGCCCGCGCCCTCATCAAGTGATTGATTCGTGCAGGGCATTTCGATTAAAACACCAGGACAGCAAGGTCGTAACCATAATTTGTTAAAATTGTTGTTACACCAAATCGCCCAGGTTCAAAACCGAGCAGGACCATGTCGATGAGTTGTAGAAGATGAACGGACCTGCTCGGGTCACCATCTTTCGAAAAGGATGTAAAATTTTGGATTTGCGATGTGAGCACGTAAATGACCCCTACCTAACTACAAAGTGATGGGTCAGCTAAATTTCGAGGTTAAGAGTGCCAGTATTTACATAAGTACTGATAAGCTTATCTCCTCTGGTCGGTAATTGACCTTGGTAACGGAAATAGGTCGACGTTAAACAAGTGATAAAAAAACTCACCTTAAAATGAATAGTGTTGGTTTACAGCGTAGTCATAACAGGCTATTTTTTAATCAAATCCAGGACAAATTTCGAAGGAAGTTTTTTTGTCGGATTGTGTACAATAAACTCTCCTCTTCAAACCCTGAAAAGTCCCCACCTATATGATCATCCTGGATGAATCATCCAAAATGAAGGACAAGTGAACACATCTAAATAATCAATCATCAAAAATGGCCACCTAAGATGAAGGATGAACAAAGTAGAACCAAGCCCTAATTTTATTCATTCCTGGTGAATCATCGTAGATGAATCATATGAAATGAACCATCTAAACATATGCAGTGCGACAGCAGGGGTATGCAGCTGGAATAGCCGACCTCGCAACAAACCATATGACTTCTGCTTGCAATGTTTCCAGATAAATTTCTGCATTCGTGTAAAAGAAGTACACAAATTATTTCAATTCCGTCACAGAGAACCTTATTTGGTGCCATTTTGATATAATCTGAGTGGTTCACTATGGAAGGTGCTTCTAAACAAAAAAAAATATTTCAACGAGGTATTCATCTTGGATGATTGATCCAGCACGATCATCCAAAATGAACCATCTAAATGCACATTTAGTAGTTGACAAATGAACAATGTCGTATGTTTGCTTTTAATTTAACTTCCTCAGGACAGGAAGACAATAAATCTTGTCGAAACGTCGACTAAATGAGAATCTGAGGTTTTCTTTACTAATTTTATCCGAACCGACTAATAAAACTACATTAAGAGATTGTGGATACGAAACTTCTTAGTTAAAAATAAAATGTTATTTATGTTATATTATTATATTATTATTAATACAAAATTTTACTTCTATTTATAAAACAGTGATTACCTTCTATGTGTTTTTAACGAAAGCAAAATAATTATTTAATTCTACCATTTATAACCACTTTTATTAACGTCGTGCATGTGATCACGTAAATTGACTTTTCCAAATATTATAAGTTTCTAAGTCTATTTTTATTGATCATGGAGAGTGTGTGCATTATCTGCAGATTCGCCGTTAAGATAAATGTAAATGAGACCACGCGTGTGAAATAGTTACATCTAACAAGATGGAAAAGAATATTTGTGAATTACAAACACTCACGTAATACCATGCCAGTTAATAATAACAATTATAGAAGCATGAAGGCATATTTACTTGCTGTGTGACAAAACAAGAAAATCGCATAGGTTTCAAGTCTCAGTTTACTTGTCTACCGAAAGGTAATATCAAGAAAAAGCGTAATGGCTTCCTTCAAATTAGGAACTTTGTCTCCAGCATGTGATACAGCGAGGTAGCATTCCTATACCAGACATACCACCAGGTACACTTTTAGACATGGCCATTATAAATAAATGTTTGTTCCACTTCAGGTTCAACAATGGATAGAAAATAACTTGGGACTGACGATTTTGGAAAAAAGAAATCTGGGGAACAGGAAATCTGGGGTAACTCGGAAACCAAAATATATGCTGTCACAGCTAGCACCACAACGAGGTATCAAGCGAACGCTGATTCAACCCTAATATGTGTTAAAAGAAAGAAAATAATGTAAGTGTAGATTTATTATGTGGAGTATTGATGACGTGTCATAAAAGGTCTCACTACAGGTGAAGAGGGCATAATTCATTCACGTCATTATTTGCTTTCCTTTTAACGGCTGCTCGAGTTAAATCGGCGCTCACAGTATATTATTATAACATCGTGTCCTTGTAAGACAAGATGTTGCACTGCATATGGTTGTGGCCGATTTAATTTGTAGACTGCGCAATGTGTAAAATGTGTAGAGTCGCTTAATAACAAATTTAAAGAAGATAATATTGCAAACGGGAATATTACATCGGTCAGATTACTGATTGAAATCGGCAACTGGCAATTTAAACTGACAAAATAGTACTAACGAAATAAACTTAGTCAAGTAATAAAGTCCAGCCGCTTTATTTAAATTCGCATTTATAGTTTTAGTATTGACTGCAAATCCTTAGAAAAGAAGTTAGTTGAAATCATATGTGTCACAAGCCTGTGCAAACACATATAACTGTCATGTTTGACATTGCAATGTTTGTAATTAATACTGTCTGAGCAATTTTAAATAGTTTCAATGAGGGAAATTGAATGACATTACCACGGTTTCTGTTTCTTCCATTTTTTTAATAACCAATAACATTTTTAATATTTGTTAAAGAAGATTAAGGACCCTAAACACAAACATGCACAAGCTTTTAGTAAAATTAGGTCTGGTGCCTCATTTAACAACTCTAGTACATGGCTATTCCACAAAAGTAAGTTATTAATTCTATTTTGCTCGACAAGTTAGACAGTTCCTTCATAATATTAGAAAAATTGAGTACAAGAAAATTTAGTATGTTGGCATTTCAGGGAGCGTGTTATATAATGTAAAGATGAATTTTAAATAATATAATTATTGGCATATCCCTTTTTTTAAATATTTCATTTAAGTAATTCAATAACAATTATATGGTATAAAATTCTTCAATATTTATATAATGTATTACGAGTATTTCAAATGCACGCTTGATAATTAGTGACATTTGAATGGCAGATCACTTTCATTTATACATTTTGTCTATATATTGTTTATAGTACAGGCAAGGTACAATAAAAAATTGCGGAACCTAAAAATTTCAAATAACAACCTGAAATTTGGAAAATATGTTTAGGAAACCACTATATAGAGAAGCGTATCCCGTCTCCAAAAATCCTTCTGGACAAATCATCTTAAAATTCAACACAATTTCGATCGTTCTGGTTTTTTAGAATTATAATTTCGTTTATTGCCATTAACTTTAACAATTAGCAATTAACAATTTAATAGACCCTGGTTCTTGATTTAATGTTTTACGCTTGTATGCCCTGTTCTGTAATTTCTATTTCCACTTCAGAGGGTCTACTAGAATTCCTATTCTTAGCTGCACCTGAGAGAAAATCTATATGAATGTTGTTGCATAACATCTGAAGCGGGTGGAGGAAAGCCTAAGTTTAGCCTAAATTTGAAACCTTTTGGTGTCGAGAGAGTCTGTCTCTTGCCAAGGTAGAAACTCGACATGAAGGCTTTTCCAGTCGCTACAACCTCGTGTAGCGGAGTTGAGCCATACTGAGGATCTGCACAATATATTGAGGTTTTGTTATTCTTTAGTTACATGAAGCCAGTGATTTTATTATTCTCGAAGGGGAAAGATGTATAGCATGCAAAAAACGGAAAATTCCTCTGGAACCGCTTAATGCAGCTTGGAGCCTAGATGAAAAAATTGATAGTAATATCTATGATAGTGCCCTCATGTAACCACCAATTCAAAAACATTCCTTTTTTAAGGGGAACGTCATTCTCTTAACCATCTTTCCGCGTCGTAGCAAGTCAGCAAGGAGACAACGTCATCGCAATGCACATTTCATTTCTACATGGGCGTTTAATGTCCACGCCACACATCTTGTTGCAGAGCAAGTAGTGCTGCTTGAAATCAAAATCATGAGGGCGGGGTCCTCAGCGGGGTCAAAACACAAAAGATCCCTGAGGAGATTCACATTTTCATTAAAACCCTGCTTCCTGCTCTCCACATGAAAGGTGACATTCGGTTTGCCCTCCAAAATTTAGTTTTTACTATCTTTCCGTAAGACAGTGAATTTACGAATAGTTAAATCCCCTCTTTATCCCCACCGCCTTTTTATCGGTGTTCTCTTTGAATAACATGCATGCCACGTTGGGACCAGCAAACACGTTACGACTTAAGAGTCTATATCAGATGCAAGTGAAATATATTCTCGATTTTACCACACCCCGCGCAGGCCACGGTGCATATATACAGCCAAATCGAAATTATCGCGGCGATTGTCGAAGGTGGCCGATGTTCTAGTTACAGAATGGCATAGTGGAACATTTCAGATCGGGAGATGTTGAATTATCAGAGGGGGAGTACTAGAGGTTTCGTACGACATGAACCGACGAAAAAGTTGTATTGCGTCAAGCTTGTAAGCTAAGCAGTAGCTAACCTTACCCTTCATGCGTCCTTGTCCTGCAATTAATATGTAAAAACAATAAAAAAAACCCGAAATTATTTTATTTGCTTTGTTTAAAAATAGCTAAAGAACTAAACAACAAAACAATTAAATCGTTAATCTACAAAAAAATTTCCATTTTACCGTTTCTCATTAATGCATAGTATTATTTTAAAAATTTTTCCTATAAAATGGAACTATCAATGTGTGTCATATCATTCAACTCAGAATGGAAAAGGCGATGAAATAATATGAAAAATATATTTGTGTTATTTTAAATTTAAACTCCAATATTTTTATGAAATATGAAAGATTATAATGATGTTACATATATTGCTGAATTTAGAAAGAAATTTTTTAAATTGAGCTGAATATACAGGATATATCATTTAGAATAAAAAAAATTAAGGCAATTTCCGGTCAAACCGGAAGTAAAAGATATGTTTGTGACGCGCATATTTAATCAGTATTCGGAATGTCATATGTCCATTTCCGCATATTAATGCGGGATGTAATTTTTTTACTTTTCAGTTTTTCGGCGTTTTCTTTTTTATTTGACATTCAATTGTTTTTAATTTTCGGATTCCTTAGAAAAAAGCACATAAGTATAATTTTTGAAGTTTTTTCCTAGGTTAAAAATACAGCAGAAAAATCGAGTAAGGTGAACTTAAAATGATCACCCTGTACATGAGGTTACTGCTTAAAATAAATCAAAAATGAAAATTATCATATTCACCTTTCATTGAGCCTTTCATTCTCCATATCAATATTTAGAGACGGCAAAATGGGAAAACTTTCATTTATATTAGTCTCTCTATAGAAATTACCGGAAATAAAAGAAAATTATTACTTTTATTAATTTACGAAAAAAATTCAACTTTCACTAGGTACTACTTACTTTTTATATTTTCTCTTTTGGGCTAATGTTCGATTTTTCGGTTTTCTGCTAGGGTATTTACGCTTATGATATGTTTTTATTTTTCCCATTGTTCTTTCACTGCACTAACAATCACTTTCAATAACACGTCTACTTAGGTGTACACTTGATTTAAAAAAAAACTGGTACAACTCTTGTAATCGAAAATCTTAATAGTTTAGTTGTGTGCATATGTCTGTAAATAGGGCTGGCCAGGCATGTCGAGAGGGGGGTGGAGAAGAAGTGATTTACCCCCGGACCTGGGTTTTTTGGAGATCGGTTTTCTTTGTGTTTTTAAACTTATTAAACCTTTCTCTTTTATTTTATTCAAATGGAATTTTAAAAAATAATTAGAAAATAACTTTTTCAAAACATTTTCAAGCCTGCCATATTATTGTTTAAAAAAATAATATTTGTTACGGATAATTCTATTAATGGTTGTAATTAAAATAGTAACTGAATAATGATAATTCTATTTTTAAAATAAGAACATAAAAATACCACTTGAGATTAAAAAAAAATGTAAACAATGCAAACTGAACATAAAAATACAATAAAAAAATAAAATAAATGAACTTCAATTACGTAATACAGAATTAACTAATATTTTGTCATTGCTCCATTAGCGTCTAAAACTGCCAGATTTCTTGCAAGGTCAACTTCTTGCGACAAGTTCTCCCAAGCGTCTTCAATTATCCCTTCCAATTCTTGGGCATTCTTTGGATGGTCATTTAATTTTCTTATGTGTTTCACCATTAGTCCCCATACATTTTCAATTGGATTTAAATCCGGACTTTTAGATGGCCACGGTAACAACTCTATGTTTTTATTAAGAAACCATTGCTTGACACGATGGGCCGTATGTATGGAGCAGTAATCTTGTTGGAAAATAAAATTATTTTCCGGAAACACCTCTATTACTGACGGCAACATAATATTGTCTAATATTTCAATATATGGAATTGAGATGACCACCACTGTTCCAACACATACCTAACCCATTTAGGCTCATCCAAGCCCAGACATTGACTGAAAACCTTCCTAATATTTGTGGATCGAAAGTATATTTTTCGTCGTATCTAGTGGAAGGAGGCCTATATAAACGAACATGTCCATCGTTACAGGATTTAAAAACCTTTTCGTCAGAAAAGACAACTTGTCCCTAGAAGTTTTCATCATTGATTATATAGTTGAGTGCAAAAATAATCCTACCCTGCTTCTTTTCTTCTGAAAGTTTGTATTTTTTAGCCGCTGAACAACTCTTCAAGTCGCTTTGTAGTTTTATTCTTCTGCAAGCAGTAGATACCGAAGCAGGGAAATTTGTCTCTGAAATTGCATTTACTGCAGTCTGAATTGGGGTTTTCTATTAGGTAATTTATAAGTTTTTCATCTTCTTGATTACTGCTTTTTCTGGGCATACCGGAACCAACTTTACGGGATACCGTTTGGTTGGTTTCCCATTGTTTTTTAACACTCATTATCGTGGTTTTACTCACATTATATTCAGCAGCAAGTCTTCTTATGGACCAACCATCTTCAATGTTAGAAACAATTCGAAATTTTTGAATATCTGTTAGATGTCGAACCATTTTTAATAATGACGCAACTGATTAACGTCAAAGTGACATTTGTAAGATTATTAATATCAATCAAAGAACGAATGATTTACATAGCTAAAAGAAAGTGTACAAGTTTTTATTGAAATCAAGTGTACCCACTTTATAACAAATAAGTAAATTTGAGATATCTCTAGAATACACACGCCACTGTTGTTTACGCAAATCGCAACGTGGTTCCTTAGTGCCCGATTCCCCGTCCCGCAAACGAGTCCAGTGTATGCAAGTGCATCCGTGTTTCCGAAATATCATGCGAGATGGCAGCTATTATCGGAATATAGATATGCAGTTTTTAGTTTTCTAATAAATTTATTTTCAACTAATCCAAGAGTTGGGTCACATGAATATAAACGTTACAAACAGTGACTAATGTCGGAATGTTAAAAAATTTGGATACAAAATATTTAAAACGCATGCGAAAATTTTTTGACGACTCTAAAAAAAAAAAATTACATTCCGACATTTTATACATATTTTTGAAAAATCTTGTAAAAGTCGCACTCAAATCGAATGAGTTTTAAACGAGATATTCGAGAATTATGATTTAATAGGGTATATAAGACTCTTAACGACAAATCGGCTGAAATGTAAGGATATTTATTATTGGCAGGGCAAAGCTCCTAAAGATATCGTAAATAACATCAAATAGTGACCAATTCAAAGACATGTATTATTATAAATCAGGGGTTAACAGGAATTTGATTTAATCAAGATGTAAGTTATCGATTTTTTCTTTTTTTTAGGATAATAACCATACCACATTGTTTAATAAACGTATGTCATTCCGTGCAACATTTGTATTATCAGTAACACTAATTTACTGATACAGGGAGTTGACATACTTTTTTTACGAAAATTCGACTTTTAGTAAGCAATTTTAAAGTGAATTCTATAAAAATATGACCAAGCATGATTTTCGTAAGATGGTCTCGAAGCAACATTTTTGAGACGCTTAGTATATAGAGCGAGACATGTTACAAGTCGAACAGGCGTTAAAAGGAAAGCAAATAATGACGTGTATGGATTATGCCCCCTCCATCTACAGTGAGTACCGTCATCAGTACTCAACATATGAAATCTACACGTACATCAAACCGAAAAAAAAGAACGTATATTTTATATAATTACTAAGACAAAACTTAATTGCTTTTCAGACAGAGTGTAGTAAAATCAGTCAAACTATTGAAAAATAATTCGTGCAAAGTCACAAAGAGTCATAAGCACATTGGGATAAGAATAAGACAAGGCAACAATTTATTACAGTAACAGTCGCAGCAAAGAACTCGATTTTTTTTGTAATGAATACATACATTTTTCCACGTGGAGGTTCACATGCAGTTTGGAATTATTGTCCAACTTTGTACTCTTTTCAGAGTATGTCATTATATTAAATAATACTCCTGTACGTGAGCGATTGTTATGTTATAATGAACGATCTCGTATGACATGAGAATTCGTAACAAATTACACTAATTACGAAAATTTACGTGCCTACGGTACATCCCAGAAAATAATAATATACGTGAGATTTTCTACCAAAGATGCAAATGTTTAGGAGAATAACACGCCCTTCATGTTTTACTGTTTGATAACAATGGTAACCCTTGAACGAACTCGGAATTTTTTATTCAGCTACGAATCACGCATAACGCAGAGTTTTATTAACGATAAAATTCAGAATGCTAGATTTCTTCTTAAATCATTTACAAATAACTGTTCCACGCAGATATTTAATAAGAGTAAATTTATGCAAATTTAATATTGTTTTTAAAACCTGAAAGATCGAATTAAAAACGGACAACCTCACCTTAATTTAATATTAACATAACAATATATTCTTTTCAGTACCCATATAATTCCTAACCTCATACTCATAAATTTGTACAGACAGTCACATCACTTTTTTTTAAACCAAATTAGTAAATTGATACCTATTTTCCATTGAAAAATGGAAATTTAACTGTCCCCTGTAGGGACTAACGCAATATTTTGTGCAGTACTAATTACGATATTTTATCGTAGCAATTTCGACCACAAGCAAACGAAATAAGATAAATTTTAATTTTAATACGATATTTTTTCAAGATGTGCCAAAAAACTTGTATTAAATTTAAACCAAAATGATCCTCAAAGAATGAAAAATATTTTTTTCGTTCTAATACAAAGAATACTATTATTTAATCCAATGTCATCTTGCTCATACATGAAGTAGTTGTTTTAATAGTTTCTGCATTTGAAGTGTCGTGTTTGATTTAGTTATTATCTACCTAAAACTTTTTTACTATCGCATTTAGATAACATGACAGTATAAAATGTAATTAAATATAGGTATTGATTATTGTTATCATAATATTAGAAAGGATGCTTATGTACTGTTTATTTCAAACTTATTTGCAACATAAAAAACGTCGGCTTCTTTGATCTCTTTATCGCCGTCATAGCAAATAAGTTTGCAATAAGCTAATGTTAGTTTATACATAGGATAATATCTGCTAGTATTTTTTTTGGGGATTGCGGTCAGGTATAACTAATTTTATTATTTTTTCTAACGTTTC
>JANEYF010000415.1:220000-432500 GCA_029963845.1 Rhamnusium bicolor
TACCATAGTTTTACAGTAGGTAACAGATATGGTTATATAAGTAATGAACACAAATTTTTCTGTTCAGTATTCCCTGTACTCTTGACATAGGTCTAAAAAGCCGAAACACATGTAGAGTTTCTAATAAAATATTTTTGAAACATTAAAAAACAAATTTCCTTCATACATTTAAAATATTTAATATGTGTTTCACAAGGAGCCAACAGCAAAATCAGTTCAGTGTATTAATAAATATAGTTTAAAAAAACTAAAAAACACGCTTTTAAAGCACATCAAACTAAAAAGTGAAAAATAATTATTAATATAAACTGAAAACAATAATGAACGAAAAATACTAGTATTATTGTGAAAAAAAGCGCGAGTTGCTCGATATACGAAAAAATATGACACAAAGCGCCCCACGCTTTTTTTCACAATAATACTAGTATTTTTCGTTCATTATTGTTTTCAGTTTATATTAATAATTATTTTTCACTTTTTAATTTGATGTGCTTTAAAAGCGTGTTTTTTAGTTTTTTTAAACTATATTTATTTTTTACTTTTTAGTTTGATGTGCTATGAAAGCGTATTTTTTAGTTTTTTTAAACTATATTTATATTGCTTATTGATGCTGATATTATAGCATATTACGATCCAACAGATACTTCTGAAAGAAAAATATATTTTTTTTCAGCCATAGACGAGATTTGAACTCACGCCCGAGGAGTCAATCGTTTCGCGTCGACTAAGACTTGTGCCTTAGCCCGCTCGGCCATCGAACGAACTGAGAATCACGGAATGTACTAACAGTAATAAGCCACTTGTTCTCACGCAGAGGATACATGAGGAAAGGAAATTATTTAATTCTGGCGATCCTGATCAGGATAATAATATAAACTTATCAAATTATTGTATTGTTACCGGTTCTTCGTAAGTGTACAAAGTTTCAATTAAATCTGTCCGTTTAAAGTGGGTCAAAATCGAGTCCAAAGAGTCGGTTACAAACAAACAAACAAACATACAAGTGAAGCTAATAAAAGAGTGTTAAAAAAATTAATAACCACTAACTATTAAACATTTAAGCTTCTTTTTTAGTGAGAGAGCTGGAGTGTTTGAGCTAAATTTCAATCGTTTTAAAAAAAGTATTACTATTAATCCTCCTTAACTGTTATTAAATAATTTCCACTTTATGGGTACCAACTAATGTGTTAATAAGATAAAATAGAAAATTATTACACCAACTTAACTTCATCATGTTGTTGCACTTGGTTACAAAGTAAACAGTAGGTATTAATTGTGTTTCAAACTAACAAGAAGTATTCTGTGCATGCTCGTCATGCCAGACGTGTGCACCTTAATATTACAGTATAGTAAAATCGGCAAACATGAATAAGGATGTGAAGATACCAGCTGGAGTACGATAATAATGCGTGGACTATGTAGTGCCTATTTGGGTGACCCATAACTGCGATAGATAACATTTACATCCTGCAAACCATGATTTATAATGGTTCCAGCATTTGCCATGAGTGCCACGACCCCGGATAGCAAGTGGAGTATTAACCCGGTTAGACTACTGCAACTTGTGATGTAGTGGATAGATATAACTAGAGTTGGCAATAATGCGCCGAAGGACATAGGCGTACGCACCATAATAAGTGTAAGAAAAGAAATTAACTAGTAATAAATGCAATAAACTGTTACAATTTATAACAATGTATGCACAACTGACCCTCTTAATTAGCTTGGTTATTACAAACTGGTAAACATCTGTAAAACCTTTGCAGCATCATGTATGTTTCTATGGTTGTGTCCGAGCGTACAGTTCAATGTGGTGAAAAAATATGCTTATACTTTGAGAACGACCGATCGACATCTAATGATGTAATACAAACATACTTAAAATAGTCTTAGAACTCAGTTAACGGATCTGCAGATGCACCATCAGTATCATCACAAATTTGTCTTAATCTGGTAAAACCGGTGTCTTGCTTTAACACACATGCGAACTTTTCCAAAACGGACTCATTTTCTGCGTCACCTATAGAGTGTAGCAGTCGATTTACTTTGTCCACTATTTGCAGTGACTCCGCTAACGACAACGCACTGTTTTGTAAGTTTTGTATAGCGTCATGTAATCCTTTATAATTCTTGTGAATAGTTTTTAAGGCTGCTTCAACAGAAACATCTTCGAATTTTGTCTGGCTTTCCATAATAGCTGCAGCCTCGTCTGATTTGAATTGTAGTATCACAGCTTTTATTTGTTGTAAATATTCAGCATAATAAAAAGCTGCCCTCAACCATATTCCACAACATGTAACAATCGACTGTGGTGGTTCGGGAATACCGGGACACTTGCTATGAAATGCGCGAAGACGTTTAGGAGATTTAAGAAACACTTTTTTTGTACTTGCTATTAATGCATCTACCTCTGGAAAACCTTGTCGAATAGTTTCTGCCACAAAGTGTAAAACATGCTTTTTATACGTAATATGTACCAACCTACAACCGTGTTCTTGAAGAGAACGGTCTACCAAACGCATTGTCGCGGCATCATCGGTCACAAACATCAACACTTTTTCACAGGTAAAATTTTTCTAACGTCTCCAGCACCACCCGCGTAATTATTTGGCTAGTACACTCAGTTCGTCTTTTGCTAGCTAGTAATAGTGGAAATGTCGGTTTAAGAGGGTCCAGTACACGTACTATAACATTTAAAATAGAATTTTTTTTTACAATCTGCCGTCTCGTCAACACATAACCACAGCCGTGTATTTTTTAGTACACATTTGATCTTATTTACAATGTCTTCGCTTACAGTTGGTATATAGTTACGCAACATTGTTCGACTTGGTAACCTCACCTTGGGATTGTATCTATTCCAGAACTCCTGAAATGGTTATATTGAGTATATGCAGCGGAACATCACAGGCAATCAGCATTAAGAATAAATCGAACATAAACTGTGTTGTCGAAGGCATGCCATTTTTTTTAGTTTTATGTTGCACAGAATTTACGTGACGTTTACAATCACTTTTGTCCCAGCATATCAGGGCTGTCTCGCACACCTTATAAATTATTATAGCACCATTGTAGAATAAATCCGGGAATTCACTGATAAATTAATTCACTTTGTCAGCGTATGGCCGTGTTTTACCCTTGGGCAGGTCTGACATACTTTATCATTAAATTAATATCAACAATAAAATACAACAAATAAAATTATCAACAATACAATGGAGAGGAATAAATTACGTTGTACACACCATAAAGCATAACAATAGACTAAAATCAAATGCTAGTCTTTGCTAAAGTCTCGCTTACGTATTTGGGTATTTCTCTACCTGGCACCGCCCGTAACTTGCGGACCGATTTGCCAACTCTAGATATAACTGATGGTAAAACCAGAATAGTTTCTTAAAAAAAATGTTTTCTTAAAATGTTTTCTTAATAGCCTCTCAAGTCACCGAAATAACTCCCAGAAAATCCTAGGATTTTGTGTTGAGTAAAGAGAGACGAGGCCCTACAGTTTATTGTGGAGTCCGAACCACATCTAGGGCATCGACAGTTCACTCCCATCTTAATCCGAAGCAAATTACAAATAAAATTTGTTACTCCGGGATGGATTCGAACCATCGATATTCGGTACCGAGTAAATAGTTATAAGCGCTTTACCCACTCGGCTACCATGCCGCATGTAGATTCAATATTTAAGAGAAAGACCAGGTAGGGGGAATTCTACTTCTAATTGCTCAATTTCTTCTTTTTAAGTAATCAAAAATATAAAAGTTAAGGGCAATATGTTTTTTTTATACTGGCAAATATGGGTTAAAGTATTCTGAAAAACATATAAATATTATCATACTTTTTTTCTTTTGCAGATATCTGTTAAAAATAAGAACAATAAATAATCAGTTTTAAAAGCCATTAAATGCATCAAATTTTTATTTCTAATTAAATCAAATCATTATACAAAATTATTTGTAGCATGTCATAAGGATGCAAATGTATGGGACAAAGGCGCCAAATTTCTTTGCATACTTGTCCTCTTGGATGATTCTGAAACTTTGGATCATTATACTCTTTAATTCCGAACAACTTTCAAATATTTTCAGACACTATCTAATTATTGTCAACTTAACATAGGGGATATTGTCTCTCTCTCTTGGACTATTTGATCAACATATATACCTAGTTTGCAATATTTTAATAATTTTGGACAATTTTTGACATAAAATCTCTGATGTTGATATTGCAATCCTTATGCTAACAATGTATCCTATTTATACCTAAACTGTTATGACGGTTCGGTGACCAATAACTAACCAAACGAGCGAACTATATGGGACTGGTCTTCTGTCACTATTTATATCGCAACTTCCAAGCTGCTTTCAAATGCATACAGCTGTCTAATATTTGTTACATACCTAAACCATAAACTTAAATTACTACTACCTATTTTATGGTTGTTTTAAAACACATGTTGGGCGACACTAGAATTATGTGTTCTACCACATTTGAGATGAGCCACATGCTCCTTGAACCCAGTTTGTATTGATCGTTTAGTTAATCCAACATACTCTTGATTACAGTCCTTATAGCTAATTGCGTAATTCTTCGACTTTTTGTTTGTTTCAATTGTGTCGTTTGGATTGACTAAAAGTTCTTGTAGTTATTTCCCGATGAATGAACCACTGTCATACCTATATTTTTAAAAATCTTACCAATATCATGGATGAATCGTATGGAATCGATACAAATTTCGGATTTTCTTTTTTATTTTGAAATATCGAGGAATTTCGAAGTCTCTTTAAATTTACGTTTCCTAATTATTTTAACAACTAAACTTACAGAATATCGTAGCTATATCTGTATTCAATGCCTTTTCTTTTTCAAACCTATCCTTATGGAGGGGGAAGCTTAATAGGCGACGATCTAGAAAATTAAACCTCGCCATTTTATGTTCAGCACAATGGTGAGAGTATACATTAAATATACTTTAAAGGACTGGTATCTTTTATGTGTATGTCAAATTCTAATTTATTTTCATTATAAAGGAGTTGTCCACGGTTTTCAATTTCGTGTGCGAATTTAACTGACGCAAGACGACTATTTAATTTAGAAAAAAAGTTGTCCTTTTTGTATCAAATACTGCAAAAATATCATCCACATACGTAAGTCAAACCCTGGAGAAATACTCGAATGCTTCTGTTTCGAATCTGTTCATGAAAAAGACTGGCAATAAATGGGGACAAAGAATCCCTTCATGTTGTTCGAAGAAACTATCTATATTGTTACTACATCTTGACTGAGATTGTTTGATACGAGTAAATCCTCAAAGTAGTCCAAGGTTTGTGGTATCGGAACATTTCGAAACAATGAACATACACCAAAGGAGATCAAAAGTTCACCTTCTTGCAACTGGATATTTTTCACTTTATTAACGAAATCACTAGAATTAATCGCATAGAAACTAGATGGTGCCATGGGTAAATCATTTTGATAGGCGATAAGTTGGTGATACAATTGTTGAAGCAATAGGACGTACCACCGACTTTCCTGGTTTATGTAAGCAGTACAAACTAGGTACACTTAGATTGGTAAGTGTAACCTCCTATTTAGAGCTGGAGTTACAAAGTTGCTACAGGATTTAAGTACATTTCTTACTTCAGTAATCATTTTTGGTAACGGATTTTTAGAAAGTTTTTTATAAGGACCATTACTGATCAGGTTTACTACACTTCCATAATAGTCCTCTTTATCATAATTAGAGAATCATTAGAGTTATGTCGAGTAGCAGAAAAAAGCAAACAAACAGGATACCATTGTACTCAAACCATGGGAATTTTTAAAAAATGTACAAAACTTGCAAACATTTTCATATTCAGAAACGAGAGTAAGATTAGGGGGCCGCATTCCATCCTACGACCATTAGAGAGAAGCATTGTGCTACAAAATTTGAACAAAATAGGTCAATGCAATTCCGTCTGTAGATCGTAAATCCTCATTAATAAGCTTTCCGGCGATTGCTTCTTGCTTACATTTCTAATACGTATCAATAATGACTTACTTCAATGAATAGTACATAAACTTAAAATATTGCTGGTGAATAAATTACCGATGGATATTATTTTAACTTAGAAAATGTTTAAATAACGGGAATCCGTTAAACAAAAAGAGTTATTTAAAGCAGCATGTTATTATGCGCGAGACACTGGCTAATGTAAGGCTTCATAACAAAGGTACGTACAATAATAATCTCATGACATTAAGTGAAATAATCAAAACATTGCAATGTTTGATTTTATAGGAGCGCATAATTTATCCCGTTTCTACTGGGTTCCCGTTTAAAAGATAACACGTAGATTTTCATTTTATTTTAAACTGCATGGACGTAATAGACGACCTAATTTAGTGCTTGTGCAAACTTCACAATCCAAACTGTAATTTGTAATCAAATTATAATTGATCGTTTTAATCAGTTATGATTTTATTTCATAATTTCGTTATAATTGAATACAGCAATAATTAAATATATTACGATGTTTGTTTTGCTTGCCAGATTTTCATTTATTTATTCACTTTGCAAAATTTACGTATTGATTAAATAAATAAATAATAAAAATGTCTTTATTTAACCTGGCGGAGTGTCAGCTCATTGAGCTGCTGTGAATGCCAACCAAGGCTCTACATTATATTCAACAACGTGTTCATAATTGTATCATTTCAGTAGTTGTAATAACAAGAATTACAAAATATGTGAGAAGAAAAAAACATCTAAAAAAAATATTTTACAGGACAGAAAAACATTTAAAAGAAACCGTTACAAGTACATAAGTAATTAAAACTGATTCAGAAGAAAAAGCGTTTTTAATTTTTTATCTGTAGCTGCTAAGTAGTCATCATTTATATCCAAGACAGTTGTAACAGTACTATGACCGGTGCGAAAACCAGATTGGGCAAGAGGGAGCAAGTCATTTATTTACATATGTTGTTTTAGTTGATCATGAATTACCCTCTCTAATATTTTCGATAAAATTGACAGAATACTAATAGGCCTGAAGTCACTTAAGGTTTCCGGTTCACTTTTTTTAGGTAGAGGTATAACGCTCGCCGTTTTCCATTGAGAGGGAACTGTATTAGTCTGAAGCGAGAAATTTATTATATGTGTGACTGCATCCATACAAAAGGGTAATATCATTTTGATCATGTTTAAGGAAAAACCATCCACCCCAGCTGCATTCGATTTAATTATATTAACAGCGATTAAAATACTTTCTGAGGTAACAAATGTTAAAGACATTTTGCCTATAATAGTTTGAAGCGTATTATAAAAATCCACACAATATCATCATGAATTTAATATTATGAGTTATCAACGGACAGAGTTTTTTTACTAATCTTAAGTTTTCGATATGGTGCGCAAACATCAAAAACGTAAGTTAGTTCATTTAAACAGTCAATTTTTAAGTTGATATTATCAAAATTTTCTATCATTGACGAATCCAATGACGAGGCAATGGTATTAAATAAGTTGTGATCAATATTATTGATATTTCTACACCATATGTATTGTGCTGCCTTTTTTGATGGGCAAGCATTCAATGCAATGAATTTGGTCACTTACTGCAATGCAACTATATCAATAAGCGATTTATTGTTTTCGCAAATTCTTGTTTCATGTCCAACAATTTATTTTAAATGATAATTGTGAAAAATTCCAGTGAGATACTTACAATCTACCGAGTTTTGATTTAAAAAGTTAATATTAATGTCTCCCATACATATTAACTCTGCTATAATAGGCAGACTGATCTGGAACTGTTGGGTTTATCAAATTTTTTTGGCAATCAAAGGAGATTGTGAATTAACTCGTTTTTTTCTTCTTAATCTTATTGAAAAATGCTTTTGCTCTTAATTTATGAACTTGCTTTTTAATTACTATTCCACTTTTATTTGATTCTATTTTTTCCACATTTAACCTTTCACCTAACTCTAAGCACATAGAACAGACATCCCTAACTGGGCTGCCAAAACCTATGTCCCGCAGAAAGATTTCACGAAAGAAAGTTTTTTTTTACTTTAAAGTCCTTATTGTTAACTGAATCATTATACAACTTATAAATCTTTGCAAAATTTAGTTCACTTCGTAAATACTACCTGGAAATATTTTTAGAACGTCAATAGTGGCTATCAACCCCTTTGAGATTTGCAATATGCCTAAAAATGTTTTTTGACAAACTTGCAATTGAAATTGGTTAGAGGAACACAATTTTATGAAATACTGAATAGTTACACCTTTTATGCTGCTACTGTCTTTGATATGTCGATCTCTCTTTGGTTTACACGCTGTACAATATTTTAGTATGAATTCATCCTACTTAGTTTTAGTCTAACATTCATAAAAATTTACAAGAAATTCTCGAATATCTCGCATAGTCAATGTCCTGCATTTATAAGTTTTCCCATTATGACCAGAAACCGGACACTGCTTTAAATCTTTTGAAGCATGCCTACAAAACAACAAAACTTACCCATCTCAGAAATTCGTTACTATTAAATTTAAAAAGCAATAATAACCAACCTAGGCCTTGACGTTTCTCTATTTCTCTCTTCCATTTGCAACGATCGCTAACTCTTTTCCAAGCTTTTTCTAGATCAACAGGAGTAATATTTGTGTCCATGGTAACTACTATTAATTTTTTGTATAATAAGGAACACGCACTTGAAACAAGAAGTAATGATTTACGTATAAATTAAAATTCTATAGAAATAATGAAAGCATACTGGTGACTAGTCACGTGATGCTTAGAAACACAAATTATTGGATATAGGGATAAGGCAAGTTATGACATGATGATTAGTGCGAATAAGATGAGTTTTGAAGAGGAATGTCATATTTGACTCTCGATTAACAGAGGATATAACAATTTATGTTGCAGTTTTAATAGTTTTATTACATGAAGCTCTTAAAATCCTTCCATCAACTGTATTTATTTCAAAAAGTGGATAAGACGAGTTTTGAAATGGAACGCCTCAATATTTGTACATAACATGGAAAATGTGCGTTCCACATTTACCGAGGTAAATTGTGCAAATTGTAAATAGTTCACGTGGGTAGATACTGACAAACCGCGTAGATAATTTTACACATTCTTTTGCATCTCAGGTTTTTGTATAAAACATTTTTTAGTTTATTGTTTATAGCTCGACTTTTGCTGTCTGATAGAGACAACGCCTTTTGAACACTGACTGAAATTCTTAGTATAACATTAACAATCTTATTACACCTAAAGTCAGTTGTTTCATCCACTGTGAACCACAAAAATTTATTTTGTACGTGCTTTATAATATCGTCCAAAATAATTTTATACACACTTGGTAGATAATATATGTTTTACGCAATATAAGGATATTATGTAAAGGAAAACTACACGCACAGAACATGACACACAAATCATAAAAATATTCTTCTTTTGTAACTTTATATTTTGTCGATTAATAGCCGATTTAAACGTCTTTCACAATCATGGCATGTATGAATTACGTAACATCAATTGCGTAGAGTATACAGAAAATGTGAACCATCTGTCATAGTTTTCAGTATTTTTTTGTAGTTTATGCACCAACGGTAGTAACTGCGCCACTGCTAAAAGCGTTTTAAACGAAAATCAAACACACCAGCAAGACATCATGCTTTCATGTTGCCAAGATAACTGAACTGGGGATACCACCACCGGACAAGCTGCCAAACTGCATATAATTTTAGATGAGAACGTCTCAAGATACTTGCATAGACCTTGCTCCTTTAATCCTCGATCCTGGTTGTACTGGTTGCATACATTACAGGTATATAAATAAACACACTACATGAATTTTTATGTGGTGTGCCTATTAATATTTATATTTGCTTTATAAGTGCCGGCCCTGAAAAATTAACTATATTAGCTTATTATAGCTCTAATTTAAAAAGTGTGCAAATTTATAAAATTAAGTTTTTTGTCTGTGTATCTCAAACTGATAACAGATTTTTTAAAAACCAACCTCTTATAAAACTTCGTACAGACCAGCCAACTAAATGCTGAAACAAACTCCAAAGTGATGGAGTATTTCAGCATACCTCCAACGAAAACATATAACCGTTTCCAGATCCATCGAATGTCGGTATTCCGAGGAAGCGACAAAGAGTGTTGATTGTTGAAATATGTCTGAACGGGTTCAACAATATATTGACGAGCATCTCATTTTAACTGTTGTGCAATTAATTAAGTGCTATTAAAGAAGGTGGTTTGCTGTCATATTTATTTGTGCTGATTTAGTTTTTCCACACAAAAATGATTGGTCGAAGGAAACAACATTGAAGTTTTTTGACTTTACTAAAATAATGAACTTATTTGGGATGCAAGACATAAAAAGATCATTTTAACAAATTGTTTAAAAATGACTAATGGAACAAAACAGCTTCAAGACAAACTGGATATAAATATATATTGCTGCTATTGCTTGAAGAATATTCACGCGGGCGTTACTGACTCGACTAACGAACCAGAAAACCTGCGAACATAGCACGAAATATTTCCCACCACTTGCTAGTGTTTGCTGAAAAAGATTCACAACTCAGTTCGTCATACGGTTCGACAATCGGCCCACTTTTCGATTTGCTATTTCGTTCGTTGGTCTGTACGAAGCTTTATGATACGTCTTAATTTGTGTTTTTTTAATATCATCTTTGTTCGGATTTACAGTCTGAATTGCTGCAAAAGTTTTAAAATTGTTCGGCAAATATTCTTGGAGGGAACGTTTCACTGAGATACTGTATATACTAGAGGCAAAAGTATACATTTTTGCCCATGTATTGTGCTATGTTAAACGATTAGTTGGTACAAAAAAATTTCAATCAAACATAACAACCTACTTTGACGCGAGTATCGATAAAAAAGTGATGTAGTAGTTTTTGTTTCTGATGGACAATGCATAATGTAAACTAGAAAAGCAATTACACTAGAATGGAAGTTCAGCGCATGTGTGGTCGGACAAGTTTTCAATTTGTACTCGAACATGTAAAATTAAAACCAGCTACTTTGAAATTCGATTCTCCGTAAAGCGGGAGTGGGTGAAATGAGTTTTTGTCAATCACACAACAATTTACAATGTTTGTACACCTAAATTTAACTGGCTTTTATGTTTTTATGACACCGATTCAATAAAAACTTTTTTATAATTTAACCCAGATAATGTGGTTAATGTACCTAAAAATAATGTACATACAATAAATACAATCTATACTTGTGAAATTAAACAATGATTGATATAAACTGTTTTCTATTCATTTTCCATTAAATCAAGTATGAATAGTTTCATTTTTCAATTTCATTAACAAGAAAATAACCAAAATATAATAAGAAGATACAAGTTTCATTTGAAGCTGCAAATCAGTTTTTCAATTTCAATTAGATATATGTCCCCCATTTGCATCAGTAATAGATTGGCATCGTCTAGTCATATTGCCAATGAGATTATTGATGTAATCTTGAGAGATATTGGCCCAAATTCCAGGAATAAACTCTATCAAATCTCTCACTGTTTTTGTGGATGAAGTAGATGGTTACAGTTTTTTTAACATATCCCACACATAATCAAGGGATTGAGATCTAGTGACATCGGCGGCAGTGGAACTGCAGGAATTCCAAGGTTTTGCAGTACACCATTAATCATTCTTGCACGATGAGGATCGGCATTATCATTAGAGATCAGGAGGTAGTATTAAATTCGAGTGGCGACTTTTACGTAGATATCATATTATATTGTAAACACCTAATGAAAAGATTTTTGTCATGTAATTGGACGGCTTGCAGCTATAGAAAACAATTACTTACTGACCGGTGACCAGAAAAAATGCTCGTTATTGTCTAATGTCCAACAGCACTGCATATAGGCGAATCTTGTGGCTTGGCTGCTATTACGTTTACGCCAACTGCCCCATATTGAAAATGTTACTATGCATTTGCCACCACGCATTGGTCATCCATGCAGTCACGGAGTTTAGGAACAGATGCAAGATAGTGAAAGAAGGCTACTGCTGCATCCCGAAAAATCTTACATCGGAAAAAAAAATCTTTCCTGATAAAGACGAATATCTGATAATAGTAATATTGTCCGGTGTTTATTATTAATGTATATTTCAAGCAGTATTTGATGAAAGAAAAAACATATATATTTCTTGATAAATACAGAAGTTAACAAAGAAACCTGGTAAATGTTTAAATGCCAGGTAAAGTTAAAAAAAATTTTTATAGTACGCACCTTTTCGATTTATAGTATTTTTTTAGCCTCATTCTAATTATAAAATATGCAAGTACGCTAAAACTATTAAAGACAAGGGCATTCATATGTTGGTAAATTATCTTATAGAAAATTAAATTGCTAATTGTTGTAAGAATGTAATTTCATTAAAAACAATAAAAGTCTGTTTTTATTATTTAGAATTTTCAACGTCGTTGCCATTAGTGTTTTTCTAAAATTGTATTTTATATTTATAATAATTACATTACTGTTACAGAGAATTGAAATACAATGTATACTGTGTGCCATAGAAAAAAAAACACCCAATAAAATATTTTAATAAAGTTGTAAGAAGTTCGTTTTGACTGCAAACAGGGGAACAATTTTTTTTTTATTTTCTCCCCAAAAAACTGTACTTTTTGTCTAATGTTATGCTGTAAATTTGTACACAGATGTAACTGTAATTATAAACAACTTTTCATAACATTTCTCCAAATTTTTAGAAATATTACAATTTTCAGTAATTATTTACAAATATCTTCTATTTTCGGCAGTACCGAACGTGAGGTTACAATTTTGTATTGGTAGATTTTTTATCATAGGACAAGTAACCACAATTAACTAGTTTTATTTTTTATTTTTTTAAGTTCCTTATTAGAAAATTTTTTTATAATTTGGACATTTCGGTAGACAACGTTTAACCAATAATTGTTTGCTTAGCTGTCAACTACATGATTATTATTAATTTTGCTCTCATAATTTTTTACTATAAATGTCAATGGACACAAACCGACACACAGCCTGACGAAATTGAAAAAGCGTAATTTTTGAAATGAAACTACATAATTTAAGAATATTTGAAGATATCTCGAGAGGTGATTTTTTTCACGTTTAGGATATGGACATGCTAAAGATGTCTCGCTGCTCGCAGGAGAGGTTGCGGTCGCGGTCGCTACATGGATATCATCTCTCTATGTAAGAAAAAACTGTTTCTTTAAATGTGATAGCTCATACCGAGGATTCTAACAGTTCACTCTCGCCGTATACAACGAGGTCTAACGCGATGTCGAGGTTCCTACAACAAATTTGTTTTTCTATTGCTGTAGAAAAAAGACATCGTAGTAGCTTGCACCTGATTGGTTCACTCAGATCACTTGAAAGCATATATCTCTTTGATATGTCCATTAATCATCGATATCCACCTCTATGAAAATCATTATCAATGGAAATTATATTATTGCAATTGGCCTTTGATTCGACAAATACAAGTAAATAATTTTTGTATAAAATTCTTTCGGACTAATCAATTTGGGATAAATTGGATAGGCACAAATGGTTCTCTTAGCTAGCCAGCTATATCGCCAGATCTATCAACCAATAATTTTTATGTATGTACTCACGACCATGTATGTAGGTTCATCTTAATTAATTAAATACTAATAGTTAGTTATGTCAATTGTTTATTATTCTGTTCTGAATTAAAATGATGATTTTTTTTCAAACATTCAAATAAGTATTCTAAAGAAACTGAATAATGAATTTTTTTATTGTGCACAAGTTTATTTCAATAACAAAACAGACATTATACATATCTTTTTTTTTTTGTAAATGAAGCAAATAATTAAATATCAGGATGGCCCATCCCGGTTTTATTAAAAAACCACTGTCGTTGAATTTAATCAGTAATAAATCGTGCATAATCTGAATATTAGAAAAAAATATATTTTATATCTACTCATAGACTATGAAAACAAAATTGGTACAACCGAAATGATGTTTAATGGTTTTGACGATCTGTAAAATCCAAATATGCAAACATTTATAGAATACCCCATTTAAAAATTTGATTTTCATGACAAATCCAGCGAAATCGAAAGTCGGCCATGGTCGATTTTTACGTATAATATAGGGTCTTCCATTAAGATGTTTCATTTTAAATCTACAACAAATGTAATTTTAATAGTGATATTTTTATTCCAACACAAAGTACAGGCTATGCGATTAAAGGGGGAAGACAATATCTTCCAAATGGTCGGCTCTGTTTCTGTTGCAAATGGTAATTCTTTTTTCGGGTATACCGAGCACGAGTTGAGTTTTTAACATCACTAATCTGCCCCGTATGTTCAAATGTTGCCACTAAATTCGCAATTGCTGTACGAGAAGGAGCCTTTCTGCGATCAAAAGTGGTACGCATTTTGCGAATCGTTTCCGGGAAATTTTCACCATACTTGTGGTGAGTTCTTACTACTTCTAAACGTTGCTCAAAGGAATATCGATCCATCTTTATTAATCGCATTGTTTACACCTGCCAGCTACTAAATACGGCAGTACCATCTGTCACAGGCAAAAAATGGCGCGAAATTTAAAATGAAACCTCTTAATAGAAGACCCAATATAATAAGAAATTATTTCTAATATAATCACACCAAGTTTGAAAAAAAATCCTTTTATCCGTTCAAAAGATAGGCAGTCTATTATAAAGCGATGCCGAGTTTGCATTCAACAAAATGGGTCTCACTTCGAGCATTTTATTTAGTTTAAAAACCAGCTATTTGATTTGGTATTGTCCAGTTCAGTGTTTCATTTTCAAATTTAATTTTTTTATGTTACCTTAAGTTCTCGTTAATAAATGATTAAAAGTGCCCTTATTTATTATTGTAGTGTATAGGGTGGCCCAAATTCGACTATTTTACCCTAGTTTCGTATCGAGTTTCTCTTTCAGCCGTTTTAATTTCGTCCAAAAAAAAGGACTCATACCCTACTCTAACATCGTTTATTATAGCAGAAGGGGACATGGTAGCCGAGTGGGTAATGCGCTTATAGCTATTTACTCGGTACCGAATATCGATGGTTCGAATCCATCCAGGAGAAAGTTGAACATTTTATTTGTAATTTGTTTCGGATTAAGATAGGAGAGAACTATCGATGCCCTAGATGTGGTTCGGAATCCACAATAAACTGTAGGGCCTCGTCTCTCTTCATTCAACACAAAATCCTAGGATTTTCTGGGAGTTACTTTGGTGACTTGAGAGGCGAATAAGAAGAAACATTTAAGATGCTATTAAATTTTACTCGAAAACCGTGCAACCTAAGAAAAAAATTGTTTTTTTTCTTAAAATATCTGAGGATTCCAGAAATGGTGGATTATTTTTTCTTATTTTATTTTATTATTATACACTACCCAACAGAACATGTTACAATTACAGGGTAGGAAAAATACACAATAACAAATGCATAACATTACAAAATACACAATATAACTAATTTTCAATGAGTATAACGCACACAGGTTTTGAAATAATTAATTAAATGCACATATAATGAGTTAAATTAATTGTTATAGCAGCTCTTACATCTGTAACACTGCAGATCTTATATCTGTAACACTGCAAAGGTTAATTCTATCTTGAATATCATGTCAGTTATGACACATAACATACACCGGTGAGAATTCTAATATACTTGAAAGGTCAGCTTATTATCAAAAGTTATGCCTAGATTTTTAAATACCTCTAGTTTATTTAAATGTACCTGATTTATAGCGGATTCATGCTGCACAGGATTCAATTCTCTAGTGTAGGTGACTGCGTTACATTTGGCAGCGTTGAAAGGTAGGAGGTTTGAAGTGCACCAGTCGTTTATTAGATCCAAGTCAGCTTGTAGAAGCAAACAGTCAGATTCATCCTTGACAGCTAGATACAGTTTGAGGTCATCCGCGTATAGTAGACAATAGCAGTTCAGAGCAAGTACGATGTCGTTTATAAATAAAATAAAGAATAAGGGGCCCAACACTAACCCTTGGGGTACCCCAGAAGTACAATTGCCATTAAGACATTGACGTTTCATCATTTTTCTAAGAAAATAGTAAACTGCACCCAGTAAGTACGCCACTGGTGTATTTATCAACGTGGAAAATGGCACTTTTGTAGAAATGAAATCAATAAATATTTCCTCCACGCAAGAAATTATTCTTTCTTTCCACTCACAAGATAATCGGCAAAAACCATTATTTTTAGAAACTTGAACACCCTCTATCTCGAAAACGGAGAGATTTAAAGAGTATTCGTTGAGAATATTTTGCTTAAAATGACCTTCTCTTATACGCCAGTGAAGACCTGCGGAAACATCCTGTATTTACTAATTAGTAAATTTATTAAAAAGTGTAATACATTCATGATATCGCACGAACAGTTTCCCCAAATTAACGGTCCTTGTAGCTGATTCAAACCCCACACATATTCATAAACAGAAGGTTATGAAATAAAGCTCATGCAGCCGCCATAGTTAATTAGATCTGTAACCCCAGACTGTACTGACCGGGGACATTACCGACTTAATTACTATTGTTTTAATGATATCATATATATTCGAGGGAATATAATTAACTGGCGTGTGAAATCGAGTAGACAGTATTTTTATGCGATCTTTTAAACGATTGCGATAATATGACATCTGCTTTCGTTGATTTTTGTAACTTTAATTGTCTGAACAATTTCCTGACTACAAAATTTTTGGAAAAAAATCGAAAATTAATTTTTATGTTTCACATCAATGAGATCGAACTTATATTTCACACCTATACATACATGGTGTCCCATTTAAAACGAAACACCCTAAATAACTTAAAAAAAAAGATTTCATGATTGATTGCTGAGCTTAGGGTGTTTCGAAACGGATTATAGTAAAAGCAATGAATAATTAGAAATAAATTTGTATAGTTTGTATGTATTGTGAATGTTTATTTGATTTCGCAAAACATTTAAAATAATAATAATAACAAAAGACCATGTCTTTGTTTTCTGTTGGCGGTGTATTTAATTATAGGATGCCAGTAGCTGTCAAGCTACAGAATTCTAGCTCCAGGGATGCTTGTTATGTCGACAGGAAGGCTCAACCCAAGACTTGCCAAAAGTGACACTTCCTAACGTTTTTTAAATATGGTAGCTATCACAAGTTACACCTTTCAACTAGGGGCAATAATCCGGGCACCTGTCAAAGTGACAGTCACCATTTGTCTCAAGAAGTCACTAACACTCGCTGGGTATCTATTGACACATTTGGAGCGATCTGATGGTAGCTCCCAAAGGTTTTTATGACAATTTATCAAATTGAAAATTATTTTCTTTTATTACGAGGTCGTGGTTTGTAAAGGCATCTTATCAATCGACGAAATAATAAAGTTGAAGTTAAACATTAATAAGCAAAGTCGAGATTATCTCGTCAAGATCCGAAATTATTTAGACAAAAATCTTAAGACGGGTCAATGCCACTCACCTATCCAGTTGTCTTTCCTTTGATGGATTTGATCCTTCGAGACTTCGAGTTCTTCAAATTTATTGTAACAAAATAAATTACAAAATTCAATGATTGAAAGTAGATAAAATGCCTCTAGACACTACTGAATGCACAGTGTATGAAACTCAAAGACTCAACTCTAGATCACACTGGTGGTACTTTATTATGAAAAAAATTTAATTAATGTGTGAACTCCTCAACTTTTGTCTGCCTTTCGCTTTTTTCAGGCCATGCCTTTTATGGACAAACTTGACCGGTCATAATATCGAAACCGATTTTTTCTAACATTTTTCTTCTCCTAACTTTCTTAGTAGGAGGAAGATCAAAAATCGGTGCACAGCAGAAATCATCTCTACGATGATGGACATTTAGAACCCCAATCTCCCACTTCAACCTTCGTTAATTCCTTCTATTAAGTTTGAATTGTTTAATCTCGAAACCTTTCGATTTTTCATTTTTATGTCTCGTGGTTCTACCATACGATCCGGAGGGAATATTTCCTATTGGCTACAGACGGCCCTTAGCTGTCTCACCCCAAAAAATGAGGGAGGTTCCTCTCTATAGAGTATGTAGTCTTTTCCTATTGTTTATATTAACTCAGTCCCTAAAAACTTTTTAATTTATAGTCCCAATCGTCACTTTTTCGGTTTTAATGGAGTTTGTCGTTTCTTATCCCTACCGATTCGCTCCTCACTTTTTAGTTTCGGATGGGTAAATGTAGTATGGATAGATTTTTAACAAATGAGTTTTTGAATTTACGTATGGTTACCGAGGATTCCCCTAATTGATTCTTTTATTATATTTTGATTATCTAAGGTTGCAGCCCGAAGTTCTTCTCTCCTTTTAAACTAAAAATTATTAAAATAGGGAGCGAAAAATTATCGAATTTCCCATTCGATAACAACCACAAGATAGTAACGGTCTTAACACCTATATTAATCAATCTATTTTAATTTGGAAAGCAATATTGAAATGCACTAATAGGTAAGAAAACATCATCCATTTATACAAAAAATACCTAAAACTTTTTTTCGGATGACGCAATAAAAAGTGTTGTACTCTAGAGTTAAAAATTTGTCACTGCCATATGTCGAACACATAATCCTCATTTTTATAATAGCATTTTTGTCAGCTGAAATAGAAAAGAGAAAAGTCCAGTATGATTGAGAGGGTATTTTTTTTGAGTGGTGCCATTGTCTCTCCAAATGCAATGATATTTGTCCACAAAAATAAAATTAATGAAGTCCTGTAGGACAATGGACGAAAGCAGATGGTTTGTGTGTGTGATAGGAAGGGTAAACGAATTGAGATAGAAATGTGAAGAGACACGACAAGAGAGGGATGGAATACCATGCCTTGTGTTTCTGACACATTATTAGAGACCATTTGGTGACATTTTACTGCACTGACCACTCATGTTTTATTATAAATTAAGGTCCAACGTACTAAAATAAACGATTCATGTTAAAGTCTTGATTGAAGTTATAATATTAGTTGGTAATAATTGTCTTAACATAATTTGATAAAAGAAGACAAAGCAAAATGCGAAAATAACGGCTGGTAATTTTATTTTAATTCTGTGAGTAAAATAATAAGAATTTATAAATTTCAACATAGTTATCACACATATTTTAATTTTAACTAAGATTTAGATCATAGCCGAAACGAAAAAAGAACATAAAATTATAAACAGAACACATTATAAATTATACACATTATATAATTACAAACAGAAAGGTCTCATAAATGTCTTATTTTTCATATTCGTAAGGAATTTTCTTATTGGATTACAGATGTGACAGAAGAAGCCAAATTTCGTTTCAAATACGCCTAAAACCCCTGACAAAATTGACAACAGTTCCGCAAGGTTCCATCCTTGGACTCCCCTTTATTTAATATATTTTTAGATGACGTAACATCTCTTAATATCGGTTTTCTTATGTATGCTGACGATATGTAATTTTATGCTAAAATTGACCAATATAAAGACTGCGCTTTGCTACAGGATGTATTAAAACAAGTCAATGATTGATGTATTGCCAACTATCTCTAGTTTTTGCTTATCACATAAACAATGTATGCTTGGTTCGTCCCTGCTTTACAAAATATCGTGTGTTTGATATAAAACTATCTTTTATTGAACATGTACACGTAACACTAAAAGTAGTCTATAAAAATCTTGGATTTGTAATAAGAAATAGTAAAGATTTTGCTGACTCCAGCACAGTGATACTCTTGTAAAATGCATTCATAGTCACGCCTGGAATACGCTTCTATAGTATAGTACCCAACTTATGCTGTGTATATAGACAGTATCGAAAACATTCAACGTAAGTTTCTCAAGTAGGTGCATGGTACAATACTTTAGGGATAATGGAATTTACCCAGTTATTGGTTTCCTCATGTTATCTGCCCACTCCTCGACAAACCAATTAAAAGCATCACCACTATATCATGCTTACCCAAGTATTTAGAAGTTAAGAAGCGTACTGACATCTTCAATTGTAAAACAAAGAAAACCAAGAACAAATTCTTAAAAAATTAAATACAATTAGCAATTTATCCATAATAGATCTGGGACTTAATCAGTGCATGAGTTAATAATCTGTTGAGGAAAATAACAAAGAATTAATTTGTTATTTTCCTCTTTTTTATTATTATTATTAGCTTCAAGTCATTTTGTTTTAATCTTTTTTCCTTTTTTGTCTGTCAATCGTTCCTGTATTTGTTACACTACTACATTTTAAAACTGTTTTTTTGCAATAATGTATATCAAATGTTTATGTAATATTGTGTAACTATCAGCAAATATGTGCTACACTATTTGTTTGTAGTTTGTGTTTCTATCCCGCAATTGATAACCATGTTACTATGGGATAATGTAAATAAATAAATAAATAAAATTTTTAGCTGGAGAGCTACTGAACCCTCCGAGTAACGGTTTTCCTGTAAGGCTAGAAATTTGTAGAATTATGAGTTATAGCACGGTAAGGGCAATAACCATGACCTGGCAGGCATCAGCCCTGCACGTCATCAGCCCTTTTTATTTTTTAAATTGTAAAATAAATAAGATATAAAAACTTGTTTCTGTAAGCTTACAAATTTAATATGATTTAGTTTATTCATTGTAAATTATGAAAAAAAATTGACAGGCGATTACAGTGAGCAAAAGTACCTGCCAGGTGAATCGAAAGGTGCACAGTTTAGGAGGTAAAATAAACTTTCTTCTGTATAGTTAAAATTTGGATATGGTTTTGAGTAAACGTTTTAGAAAAAATCTGTACAATGACAGGCGGTTTTGAATAGCAGAAGACCTTGACAGGCGAGGGGAAAGATGCTAAGGGCGTGCGAGTAAGAGGCGTAACGTGAACGCATATAGTGCGAGTGACATTAAATAAAAATAAAAATGATAGATACAATATATTTTATTAATTGTAGTGTAATCTACATTAGTTTTTACATTAATTTTCCTCATCATTATCCGACACTTCACTACTAGTTTTTTCATCATCATCTGACTCTTCCATAATGTTTTCCTCCTCTGAAAAGAAAAAAATGTTTTAATAAATTAATAATGTCATTAAAAATTGAATATCGCGCTTAATTACATAGGACTATATGTATATTGAATATTATTGAATCATAAAATTGTATGTTACCTGAAATGTATTCCTCAGTTTCAGTTGACTGTGCTTCGGCAGCATCAGTAGGCTCTTGTATAAGTATGTCGTATATAGAAGAAGGAACCGTATCCCCCTCAAACCAATTGAAATCATAATGGCCATCAATTAAGTTCCAACCGTTATTTTCAGGGGTAAAAACTGTTGGTTCTTTTAAATGACTATTCCGCCAGATATTTGTAATGTATGCAGTTCTTAATAATTGTTGTTGCAGTTCGGGTTGGCACGGAGGTAGATTTGATGCATCATAACTTATTACTTTTTTCATGTTAGTATTACTCGTGTCATATGTGGCAAGGAACTTCTGATACCGCGCGTCATTTAATTTTTGACATTTTGAACTGTACATTACAAATATCTGGCGGAATAGTCATTTAAAAGAACCAACAGTTCTTAACCCTGAAAATAACGGTTGGAATTTAATTGATGGCCATTATGATTTCAATTGGTTTGAGGGGGATACGGTTCCTTCTTCTATATACGACATACTTATACAAGAGCCTACTGATGCTGCCGAAGCACAGTCAACTGAAACTGAGGAATAGATTTCAGGTAACATACAATTTTATGATTCAATAATATTCAATATACATATAGTCCTATGTAATTGAGCGCGATATTCAATTTTTAATGACATTATTAATTTATTAAAACATTTTTTTCTTTTCAGAGGAGGAAAACATTATTGAAGAGTCAGATGATGATGAAAAAACTAGTAGTGAAGTGTCGGATAATGATGAGGAAAATTAATGTAAAAATTAATGTAGATTACACTACAATTAATAAAATATATTGTATCTATCATTTTTATTTTTATTTAATGTCACTCGCACTATATGCGTTCACGTTACGCCTCTTACTCGCACGCCCTTAGCATCTTTCCCCTCGCCTGTCAAGGTCTTATGCTATTCAAAACCGCCTGTCATTGTACAGATTTTTTCTAAAACGCTTACTCAAAACCATATCCAAATTTTAACTATACAGAAGAAAGTTTATTTTACCTCCTAAACTGTGCACCTTTCGATTCACCTGGCAGGTACTTTTGCTCACTGTAATCGCCTGTCAATTTTTTTCATAATTTACAATGAATAAACTAAATCATATTAAATTTTTAAGCTTACAGAAACAAGTTTTTATATCTTATTTATTTTACAATTTAAAAAATAAAAGGGCTGATGACGTGCAGGGCTGATGCCTGCCAGGTCATGGTTATTGCCCTTAGCGTGCTATAACTCATAATTCTACAAATTTCTAGCCTTACAGGAAAACCGTTACTCGGAGGGTTCGGTAGCTCTTGGACTATTTACAATATTGGTCACTCGACACAAATATGACAGGTTACATTTTTCCTCTACTATCCAGTGATTCTCAAACACCATTTTATCACCTTACAAAGAAAATGTTTAAAATTGATTTTGTGATAGAAATGATGTTAAAGACAATTTTAGTGTAACTTTTATTTTGCCAAGAAGTTTATTTAAAGAAAACCTGTGCAATTAACCCAAAATAAGTCGATCAAAAACTTAATTTTTATTTTTATTTCTTTCGTCACACTGTACATTGGAAAAATATAAAACGCACACTTGCATTATCAGACACACAAGAAAAAAGAAGGATTGTTCATGCCTAAAACTCAATTTCATTAAAATGGAATTAGAAAACTTGTTCTATTAATCATTGGGAATTTTTCATATTCTTTAAGGCTTATTCGATAAATTTTTAAAATATTTTCAGATTTTCTTATGCTTTACAAAAAAAAAAATAAAAGAGAAATTTTCGAAATCTTAGACAGATGACGTTACCTGCCTTTGTTCCTCCAAAAGTCAGCAAGTAATGAAATCATATAATGTAGAAAACAAACCGTTGATCAATTCGGTGTTTATTTGGAAGCATGATTTGATGATAACCTCCGTCTCGAATTGTTGTAACTTATTTAAATTTCCTTAGAAACAATCTACTTGATTTAACTGAAGATTTGCCGCCAAGAGATGTGCTTCATGCATAGTGGTGCATTTTGCATGCAATGGAAATCAATATTTGAATGAAGAAGACCCAGACGGATTAGCAGAGGACAAGACTCTCCCATTAAGTGAGCACCACGAATTCATCAGATACGAACACTTGAGATTTTTTCTTTAGGCATTTATCAATGAAAATCTGTATTAGGTCAAAATGTACACTGAAGAGCAACTCTCAATAAGGATACAAAACATTGTGAACCCTCTTTAAAATGAAAGTATTTTCAGAATAGTACAATTAAATTTGTTTACGTATAATTAATCTTTATATAGATGTAAACTACAGAACATCCCAATTTTAACACTTTAATAATGTCACAGCACGCCACTGTTTCAATTAATTTTAGGAAGTAGTATAAATTTAGCAGCATATGCTTCACTCTAAATAATTAGTGATGGTATAAAATGGTGCCAGAATAGTTTGTATTACATGTTGTGAGATTATTGCGGACACCTGTAGAGTAATTTACACTATTAAATGACTTTGCGTTATGTAATGCTTCGGTTTGAAAGCCCTACACTTAGAGCTATTGAACAACCGACGTCGGTGTAACAAATAGTTTGCCTCCGTTTAATAATAGATAAGATAGATCGTCCTGTTTCCTTTGTTGCACCGCAAACAATTTACGTTTAGGTTTTGTGATTGTTGATGTTTTATTGAAGGTTAATTAATCGTTCTATAAATAGTTGCTAAATATAAACTCTCATCCACGTTAAATTTAAATTCGCGCAGCCAGACTGGGTCCACCTGCTCCTGACTGTAGGGCATATGACCTTTTATGTACGACAAACATCAGTGATTACTTTCAGATAGGTTCCCAAGAAAAAACAGAACCAAACTGGAAGCCAAATTTTTGAAAGTGTAAAAAAAATGTTGTCTACGAAATCACTGTAAATGTCAGCAAACATTATTTGCTGATTTTTAACCAAAACAAAAAATTATGTAGATGGATTAGTCCTTAAGTGTATGGCTATCTATTTTAAGGAATCGAGCCAAAATATTGAGTTGACATTGCTTGTAGAAAAAAAATCCTTTCCAAGTTATTAAGGCGGTGATATCATTAGATGGCAATAGTGGTGTGTAGATCATTTTAACGTGGGGCACAGTATTCTTGGGGTAATAAATCATAATGATAGAACATCCAAATGAAACATCTCTTTAAATTCGTTACTTTTTAATACTAAAGTAATCAAAACATAATATAACCACTGTTGTAAAATTCTGCAATACAGATGTATATAAAATATAAAAAAACAACAACAAAATAATGAACATAATTGAGTATTAAATACGCTCATTAATCTTATAACAGAACAGTAGCAATATTCTTCTTATTTCGATACTTTTGAACTTATCCAAAACTACGTCTAGGTCTACATTTTTGACGTATGATGGTGGAAGCAGCATTTAAATGAATTTTTGGATATCCAATAAAAGTGTCCCTCTTGAAAATAAAATCGGCGGGACCGAGCGTTTTCGAAAAAATGGGCTTAAATGCAAAAATCACGGCAGTTTAGTTTTTTTATCCACCCTATATATATATAACAGATCTGTAAACGTTCAAGAACGAAACCAGTTATTTCATGTAATTCATCGAATTTTCACGTAGTGTTTTGCTTGGAGCGCTAGGGCGACAATTATGCAGGTGTGGATGGCTTGAGTCCCCCTAGCCCTTCAAATGACACGCCACTGGAACGCTAACATCAATTTGCTAATCTTTCTTAAACTTGTTCTTTACGAAATAACGAAAAACGGAATATTATTTCATTTTAAATCATACACAGATTTAATAGAAAAAACTAATGTCTATATTTTTCGTTCGAAGTATGTTTTATATTGCAAGTTCTACGAAAGTTACATTTCAGTAAAAGTTTACAAGTTTGTTAGTGGAAGTTGATGGCAAAGAAAAGTAGCTTAATACGTTTCCACAATTATTATTGTAAAATAAATTGTTTTCGAGGTGTACATGTTGTACATGGTTATTCATTATAAATTAGCCACCCCATATCATCGTTATTAGGTATTGCCTATAGGAAAAAAGTTTTAAATAAAAGTTGTGTCGTTATGACTGACTTTTGTTAAAATGCTATCAAAAGTACAGTAGCGTGCAGATTTCAGGGGATACAAAAAATAATATATTTTTTTAAATGGGATACCCCGTATATTATTAGATTTTTGGAATGAACTTTTGTTTCTGATTTAAAAAATATACCATGTGTTATCCCTACCATATACCGTTTTTGAGTTATTAAACGTCAAATATCTTAGTTAAACTAGTTATTGTAAATATGGAAAAGTTGACATTATTAAAGTGAGCTATGAAAATGACAACTATTATGTTTGATAAGTGACATTTCTTTAATGAAATATTCAAAACGGTTTACAGTGAGGAAGAAAAAGTCCAAATATTTACTTGTTATATACAAAATAACAAAAATAAACGTGCAGCAAAAGGAGCATAAAGGGTGCTGTATCCAAATCGTCCCACACCATCAGAAAATACGTTCAAAAATATTTACCGAAAGGTCAATAATACCTCCCAGTTTTAGTAGAAAAAAAGCATGTAGTTCAAGCAAACCAGGAAGAACAGCTAGATATACTGCTTCATTTCGAAGGTAAGCCCATCCATATTTATTCGCGAATAGACTTTTTTTGCAACATTGTATTATTTTTTAGAAAATTCTGAATATAGTATAAATAATGCAGTCGATCAATTAGGTAAAAGTTATTCCAAAATACAACGTACGTTAAAAAATAACAGCTACAGGCCATATAAAATTTTACCCGTACAAGTTTTAACAGAGGCTCATAAAAGGAAAAGGCTGGACTTTTGCCGCCAGATGATTCAAAAGTTGAATGAAGATCCCGATTTTTTTACTAAAATATTATGGACTGATGAATCATCATTTTCTACGGCAGGAGTTTTTAAAAAGGAAAAATCGAAGGTTGTGCGAAAACAAGCACAACAGAAAAAGATTGGTAAAACAAATAAAAAAATCAGAAAGAAAAACTGTTAGCGTTTTGTGTGGAATTTTCAGAAACAAAATTGTTGGGCCTATATTTTATGATTATACTTTAACTAGCGTTACCTATCTAGAAATAATTATCCAAGAGACAGAAAATATTCTTTTGCAGAATTTTCTGGAAGTCCAACTTGTTGATATGATTTGGATGCAGGATGGGGCCACTCCACATAGTGCCCTACTCGTTTGAGATCATTTGAATAATGTATTCCATTGATAGGGAATAATGGACCTATTAAATAGTCACCTAACAGTCCGGATTTGACTCTATGGATTAATTTCTTTGGGGATTTCCAAAATACATTGTCAATAATAATAATAAAAATAATAATATTCAAGTCATTAAAGACAGGATTCGACTTGAAATAAACAATCTGAATGTAAATAATGAAGACATTTCCGGTGAAATTATAAATATAACAAGACGTTATCAATTATGCATTGACAATAACGTTGAACACATCGAACATCTTTTATGAGATCATTTATTTATATTTAAATTTCCTAAATAAATCTTTGTTATCTATTTTGTATAAATATTTGTTTTTTTTCTTTCTCACTGTAAACAATTTTAATTATTTCATTAAAGAAATGTCACTTATCAAATATAATAGTTGTCATTTTCATAGCTCACTTTAATAATGTTAACTTTTCCATATTTACAGTAACTAGTTTAACTAAGGTATTCGACGTTTAATAACTCAAAAACGGTATATGGTAAGGGTAACATATGGTATATTTTTGAAATCAGGAACAAAAGATCATTCCAAATATTTTACAATATACGGGATACCCCATTTAAAAAAAAAAATATTACTTTTTTGTATCGCCTGAAATCTGCACTATACTGTCCTTTAATAGAATAGAATAGAATAGAAATAGAATAGAAATTTATTTCCCAATTTAGATACATATGTACATTTGGTACGTCCAAAAAATAATGAATAGGTTGTCTACATTGCAGTTAATGTATATTGTCACATTTTAAAACTTAATCACTATATATATAAATAACTACTTAATCAATAGTATACATATAGTACGTCACATTTTAAAACTTAAGATAAGGCAAAAAAAAAAAATAAAAATTGTTATACACTAACAACAGAATCAGACCAATAAAAATAAAAACTACTTTAAACTATTAACAAATTCATTTACACTATAAAAAGCATTTTCCACCAGCATTTTCCTAATTTTTCTTTTGAATACGGGTAAATTCAATTCTTTAGTTGCCTTAGGAATGCTGTTAAATAAGACAATACAATTATAGTGCAATGAGTTTTCAAATGTTGCTGTTTTATGTACTGGGATCAGCAACAGATCTCGATGTCTGGTATTATACTCGTGATTATTTGCTGAGGAGGAGAAAGAATACAAATTTATTTTAGCAAATAATAGGCATTTATATATATAAATGCAAGGAACAGTCAAAATATTGTTCTCTTTAAATACATCTTTACAGCTATGTCTATAATTTAAGTTAAAAATTAATCGTAGTAATCTTTTCTGGGAGATAAAAACGCGTTGCAGGTAACTCGATCTCCCCCAGGTTAATATATTCAATGAAAGGTGTGAATACGCTAAGGCATAATACACACCTAGGAGACCTGTTTGGGTGATTGTATCTTTTAATTGCAAGATGGCGAAGTAAGTTTTATTGAGTAATTTACAGATATGGTCAGTGTGTATTTCCCACGTTAAGTTGCTGTCAATATAGGTGCCAAGGAATTTTGTAGAGTTACTAAAACATATGTTTTCTGTTATAGTTACCGGTCTTCTAAGATTAAAATTAATGAAAACCGTTTTTTCACTATTTAGAAGATAGATAGAATTTTAACAAAATTCAGTCATAACCACACAACTTTTATTAAAACTTTTTTTCTATAGGCAATAATAACGATGATAAGAGGTGGGTAATTTATAATGAATAACCCTGTATCTCTAACCTCAAAAGATACAATTGAAATCAGGGGCGGCCACAGAAGCAGCTATAGTACTCTCCAGCAGATACTTTGTTTAATTTTTTTAGTAATATGGCATCTATTCAACATATTATTATGTCCTCAAAAAAAATATAAAATAAAATTTTTATAATTTATAATAAATATATAAGGCACACTGACACACACTTGTTGTATATTCACTTACAGGATATTTATTGTTGCTTATCGAATTTTCGGTCTGGGAACTTTAAAAAAAAATTCTGATAAAAAGTAAAATTTTCATACTCAAGAAATGATTTCCTGAGCAGGTTTTATAATAGTTTCTATGATAAAATGTATTGGAAGTGTTGTTTTTGATTTATTATATACATAAAACTTTTATACTAGTACATTCAGATAATCATGTAGATTTGACAGAATGCTTTTGTAATACCCAATAATTTTTTTTTAAATGCATAAATACAAAGCAATAATATGTCGGATTTTTTTTAATAGTATTTTTTTTTTTTAAAATTTAAAACATAAAATAATGATTACTTAAAAAAAATTAAATTGAAAATTAGGTACATTTTTGCACTCAGTTTAATGGAAAATGTTACAATTCAATTAGTAGAAAATTTTAGAATATAAATCAAATTATCAGTGAATCAAGAGACCTTTGAATTGACAAAGTAGCCAATTATTGGCGCATATTTGATAAAAAGAACACGTTCGCTAATAAAATCCTTTTGCATTAAATACCAACATAGCTTTGAATATATATGATATTGTAGAACCTGGACAGAGGTGTTGTCGATATAACACTTATCGAAACATTCTTGATTTATACAACATGAAGTGAATTTTATTTCATTTTTAAATGTTAATACGTAAATTAGTTTAATCGGAAAACGTATTATATTAAATAAAAACGTAATAGATTATTTTACAAATCCACTAGACTGTGGCAATTATCGGAATTTACCTAGATACATACCTGCTCTCTGTTGGTTAACTGAGAATAACGGACCACACGCAGTTTGTCAGTACATTGCATAACGTTGAGTCGTATGAGCCAACAACAGCGTGAAATTCTATAGAGCCGATTGCTCTTTTAGAAATGTCTCATTGTAGATCTTCACAAGCTATAGTAAATTTGGGCGATATCCCCGAATTGCAATTTGACGGTACATATATTGCAGTAATTCTAACAAGGCACTTATAATATAGCAATGTTTAGATACCATTGGAGTCGACACTAAAAAAAGTATTTATCAGCGAAGTATGACAGTATTAGACAGAAAATTTCTTCTGAGCTTCTCACAATATAAATGGATTTTCAAAACAGATATTAGTAATATACTTTTATTCTTGTAGGTAGTAGTAGTAGTAGTAGCTACGTATTTTACTAGGCAAGTAGGCCACAATGGGCCCTATTTAACTAGGGACCTACAGTTTAGCGTGGACTCCGAACCACGGCCTTCGACTGTCAACTAACCCACCGCCTGGGCCTGCCCGCCTGCACCGCTAGCAGAGTGGCAAACCTCCTGGGTAGGTCTCTTCGACCCTCCACCCGGACTCACCTCTCCGCCTTGAATGCTAGCGGCCTTCCCGGGATTGTCTGTTGACAGCCTACCGACTGTTAGGAGCTATCGTTCATCCATCCAATTGCCGGACTCGATCAGTGCTGCTTAACTTCATTGATCGAATATCGGAAATTAATCCGTTTAATTTCCGATATTCGATCAGTCCATACCTCATCCCCATTCTTGTAGGTAACTAGTAGTGAAAAATACTTATATGTGTGTGTTACACCCCCAATACCTCCAGCCCTCTTCGAGTGAGTGTTTATAATAAGTTGACTTTATCAACGTTGAATATTACGGAATTCCCCACAAAAATTATAAATTATATAAGGTAAGATATATCTTGTCCAGTGATGTTAAATTACCGTAAATAATTATTTCGGTAATTTACCGCAGTAAATTACCCACCAGTAATTACAAAGTCAATTCTCCGAGAAGTAATTCAAATGGTAATTATGTTTTTAAAATATAATTTCCACTTTCATCTCAGATCAATGAAAATACCCCTTTATATTTCACGTGAAAATTAACAATTATTTTGTTTGTTTGTGTAACTTATCTTCAACCAATACGTTCATAATCTCAAATTTAAATTAAACGCACAATAGCACAAGAACAAACATTTAATTAAAGTATCGTATCATGTTTATTATGCTCCGTAGCAATCCGAGCTTTTGTTATCTTTGTGTAAATGTACTTCGCCGTCTTGTGGCTAAAGGAAACTCTCGAGCTCAGGATATAGCCAGGATTTCGTCGCACATCCGAGATTACCTCGACAATCTTGTGTTGGAATTTACATGATATGCAAACCCGGTCAATATTGAAATGTACACTACATATTTATAGAAATTATAAATATTAATAAATTTGTGTAAATTATTCCAAATGATTAATTCCCTAATTTATTCTGCTCGGGACTCATGGACCGCATTGTCATGGCGAGTAAACTTTTCTATAGAGGAAATCAAGTATTAAATTAAATTTGTTTGTATTTGGCCATCATTTATAACTTTGTAGATATGCTATTTAGTAGCGAAAATAATGTTGTATATTGCTGGAAGTTATTCAGTACTGTAACTTTATACTAATTCAGAATAAAGAAATAATATATCAACATTCAAAACAGAAAAATTTAAAATATTAGTGAGTAAACATAAAGTGAAAACGAATATAATTAGAGACAGTTATATTAAAGAGAATTAAAGACAAACAGCCAAAAAAATTACTGTATTTTAAATACAAATATTTATAGCCCAGGAATTTTAGTCAAAAATCAGTCTTGACCCACAGCAAAATATTGTAAAGCTGAAAATTTGCATATTAGTGCTACTCGATGTCTCGAGCGACATATCAAAAATCCCCAATCATCCCTCGTTTGCGCCTCTGTTTCTTGAGATGAAAAGATCATAAGTCATGAATGCGTACAAACGCACGATAACGGGCGTACATCGATTGAACTATTGCACCGATTTGCATCCGTCTGGTCTTACATTAATTAGGAAGGTGCAGGGAATAACATGGATGCATAAGAGACCAAGTAGTTCTTCCTGTTTTTGTGGAGCTCATGGCGTGCACTACCCACTAAATTTGGAATAAAAGTACTGCGGCTAAATAAAAGTGAAGATTAGTCGAAAACTATGACAGATGGGAAAAAATATGTTTCTGTAAACATTGTTGGCTTCTCTCTCTGCTTTCTGCTAATACCTAGTTCATCTCAGTGCAACAATTTATAGCTAAGTGATCGCAGATCAACCCTAGGGATGCGATTTCATTGTTAGGTGTTTTGAGAGTAAATTTGTAGTGAGCTGAGGCTCTGACTTTTGTTACGAAGTTGTGTCAAAGCGTTGATTGCAATTTGAATTAACGGTCAGAGTGAACGTGCATTCTTAGTTTTGTCCTGTGTTTAGTCCTCAAGGGTGTATTTTACATACAGGGCGTTCGGCTTTAACGTTCCCAACATAGAGAACTCGCTTATTTTGCGGTTACAAAATTAAAGAAAAGTGGCGTGATATTCTTGTTAAGATCTTGGAGTCAACAGAACTTAATTATCTGATTAGGTGTTTTAGATATCTGGCGAAAAAACTGAAAAATTCATATTTTCACTTTCTCCCATATGTTTTACATCCAATCTTTATTCTGTAAAAACATTCGTAATAAAAATGTTTGTGTTTCATATAATTTTTATAAAACAAAAATATTTACTCAGAATCATCCACAACTTAATTTTTTCTCAAGACAGCCATATTAAATGTTCATTTTAAAAAATTCGACATATTATTGCTTCGTATTTTTTGCATCTTTAGAAAAAGAAATAAAATAATTACATAAGCATTCTTTCAACCCTAACATTATAACAACAATAAATAGCTTTTTTATATTTTATACTGTCATTCTTATCTGAATGTGTTAGTATGAACGCATTACACTAAACAGAAAATATCACATAAATAAAAAATGTCTTTATACTCTCTGGACATACAACAGATCTCTAGCTTGAAAGTTCTCGAACTGAATAAAATTACTAAGTGATGTAAACAGAGTAACCCCCTCCGACAAAGCACAAGGTCAATACGGCAGGTACGTCATTACCTACTTATTTAAATAAAATTCTTGGCAGTCGACGACCGGTCATCGGCCGTTTTTACATGCAAAAGGATTAATTTTTTTAATCCTTTTGCATGTACTTATACACATTTGTAAGAACAGTGTCAGAAGTTAACATTTATTTTATTACTATTATGTCGCGCATTCTTCGGAAGACCGTTTCTAAGATGACATCCAAATTCCCTATATCAACTTATAAACATCATGTATTACTTAATGCTTTTTTAAAAAGTTAAACCTTGTTACTTATTGCTAATATATTTTGCTTTTATGTTCAACTAACCACAAATAAGTGGAGGTATTTGTTTAGTTTCTCTTTCCATCATTTAAAAAAATACTGTAACTTTTCTTTATTAAAGTAATTTTAATGTTAAAATTTGAAATTGAATATACATATCTCTCTACGTAAACAATTTATAACAAAATAACCAAATTATCCATTTTATATTTATTTATAAAACATGCGCAGCGATTCTCGCTGCAGTCTAGAGTGCGGCAATTAGGAGGTATTTGATATTAAAAAAAAAAGATGCAACAATCTGCTCAAGAAATAGTTAATACAGACATAGTGAGTGATAAGTGTATCCCTCTAGTGGTCATACTCTAGCGATGTTCCGATATTACTGATATGATACTAGTATCGATATTTTCTTTCGATACCGAATAAATTTAGTATCGATACCAACATTTCGATACTTTGCTCATATAAATATTAGTGTGTCAGTCGATCGTATCGAAACAAAATACAGTAATGCGAAACATAAACATGTTTTCCGCGACGCGATAATGGCAACAATTTTTAAACTAGAGCGCCATCTATCAGCATGTATTAAAGTCTGTATTATAGTAGATTTTATAATTAAACGGTAGATGGCAGTACAATGGAAGTAGAGTAGTCAAAAGAAAACCCAGAGTATAAGAAGCCTATTATACACCCTGAGAAAACCTCTGGTCAAAAGTTTGTAGTTTGTGTCTGCAACAGTTTGCAACCATCAGGAGTTTGCGCACAATCATTTTAGACTTCCAAAAATCATTATGTGGAAGCTCTTAACGGTTGGAAACCGTTTCTTACCTGGGAAACAAACCTTTAAATGACAATGCAGTGGGAATAGTGTCAGACTTTAACGTATCACTTGATATGTGGAAGTATCGATGTATATTTAGAAATATTTAATGACATTTCGAAATATCGATTGATATCTTGAGGTATCGATATCCTTTCTTCGATACGATGCTGGTATCGATACCTAACATTCGATACTTTTGATACTCAAGTATCGATACTTTCTCAGTATCGCACATCCCTAGCTATTACCCGTCAGAACTCTGACGCCTTAGTGACTGATAGCGAGCTGCAAAGCAGGTACCTAGAGCTGCGACCTCTAGCCCTGGTGAGCTAAACTACATATTGAATAAAATTTACAGGAAACAACTATTCAGCGGACAAAAGCCCCGACCTGCATTGAATTGAACCTGCAACTGAGTAGTTGTTTCCTGTAAATCTTATTCAGTATTTCACATGGAAAATTGCATTTAATATTAAAAAATTAAAAATATATGACAAACTTACATTTATTCAATTTGTGTATACAGGGTGTTCCTAAAGTCAATACTTCAAATTATATATTACATAAACATTTTTTTCCTGTCACTTCTAGTTCTGCAAACGACAAACGTTTTGAAAAGAATAATAACATAAACGGTCAAAAACGACATCGAATCGTATTTCGTTAGAGTAAAAACATGTAAATGACACCCATCTTCCAAAAAATACCCCGTCCACTTCAACAACGTTTCTGATCACCAAAATTAAAGTATAATAAACAGGTACCTACCACATTAAATTATTGGCAGTCGTAGAGTTTAATAAAAAAAAAGTATTTTTCCTACCATTTTCGGCACTTTATAATTCAAGAAGCAGAAGTGATAGTAAAAAAAATCAGATTTATCATTTTTTTTTTTGTAGAATATGACGGGCTTGAAATTTAGGAACACACTTATTATTTATGTTTATAGATTATATTAGTAAATAAGTACATATTTATAGATTTTACCATAATTATTGAATACATATTTTTCTTCTTAGGCATAAATTTTATAAAACCGTTGGCTAGTGTAAACATTATCTTGGTATCCTGTCAGCACGATAATTATAAATAACTATCCCATTTAATTCAAGAATTATAAAGGTCTAACTTTGAAAATAATCGATTTTCTCAATATTGAGTAGGCTGTACGGTTACAGTAGCTTAATATTTGAGATATATCTTTACATAAATATATTTCTAAACAGATTTTCAACGTTATGTGTTGTTGGACAGGAAAAGATAAACTGCAGGATTTTTCGGTGCATCAAAATGCTGTTAGGAATACATATATATTTTTACATACAACTGAAATAGAGGAGTATTCTATATTCAAGAAAATACTGCTGGTTTTGCTTATTATAATATTGTATAAAAATTTTAATCTAACTGTAAATGCAATTCCGTTTGCATATCCTAAATTTATAAATAATTTGTACGAACCGGAAGTTTTCCTTATTTTTTTATGACGAATGGTATACCTCAGATTATTTCACAATTAAATGAAAAGTAATTTATAGGAGGTTATTATGTGAATACAAAAATTAAAAGAAATGGTACAATTGTAATTGCATTAATTTTTAAAAGACCTAAACACTTTTTTCCCTTATTTACCAGATCTGATAAAAAGAGTGTTTTTTTTTGTAGTTTGTTTAATAACGTTTGAAAGGTCGTGTAAATCACTAGCAGTTTATTTCTTTAAAGATTGTTTAGTGGGAAATGAGAAAAACACCATTAGTCATTTCAACGAAAATCACATGTGATTGGTGAAATCTGGTTAAATATTATATTTCTTTTGTATTATTGAACACAAAATGTGAAGTGAAATAACAATCGGTAATATCACAACATAACAATATTTTTAGAAAATTTCTTAACCTGATTTCTAAAAACTTACAAAATAAAGATAATTTGGTGTTGAGGTACTGTTCAAGTTTAAAAACGGTATAATCCACAAAATTTGTTGAATATAATACAAAATGAATATACAAAATTATAATTTTTTTTTACTAGTAAACATTGACTGTATAAAATAAATTGTGTTAATAATATTCAAGTTTTAAAATAAAATTATACATTTGACATAAATATTGCGACTTTTATAGTTAGTTGCGCCTCATGATTGTCATTTCCGATTGTACAGATGTTGTAAAGAACAGGAAATATATATTTTAATTGAGCAATTAAACAAAAGCCTGTTATCGCGTTTTTATTTCCATTACCAAATGCAGAGTCGAACCACACCATACAGCTTTTAATTGTATATTCATATTATATAACGTATAAAATTGAAAACTTCAACAATATTAATTTGGTCTTTAATTTTAACAGATATTATGGCACAGCTTTTAAAAATCGATCTGAGTGTCACTGATAATTTTTGTCCCGACTTGATTTCCAAACAGTCAAGGTTATCACTTCTTTTATAATGTACCATTTGTGTTATCTCAATTTTCCTAACAATATTTTTGTGGAAATGTGTAGCAAGAAATTTAGCTCATTTTTATTAAAATTATATTGAAAAATAATAAAGATTAAAATAATACTCTATGAATTTTCTTTTGGGGTTTGTACAATATTTATAATTTAAAAAATGTTTAAATTGAAACCGCAAAACAATTACGATCGCCAATATCCTTGGGTGTTTTGGTTGAATGACTGACAAATAAAGTCAACGCATTTGTCTAATTTTCAGGGATGCATTCAGGAATAATCATGTAAACTTTGCATAATATGAACTATGTGATTCATATTTTTTTACATCTTAAATGGTGACTATACTTTTTGCCAAATAGGGCACCAGTAAATTTTTAATTTGTAATAATTAACCACAATATCTTATTAAAACTTTGCATGTTTATATACATTCCTTGTGATGAAAAGTCATTTGTTCAATAATAATAAAAGAAGTAATACCATCGATTTTGTAGTGCCAGTAAATTTACCGATGGTATAATTGTGTAGAGTTTACGGAATCATTATTAAATAGATGTTGGTACAAGAAATCGCCTACAAATTACATGTCGTTTTATTTATAATTTAAGGCTAAACCATAACTCTTATAAAAATTACGTATATATAACAAACATATGATCGATAAGTTCAATTGCTTTTAACAACTACAAACAAATCCTGCAATGTTTTAAAGAATTTGACATTCGCACAATTTGGCGATCTAGACGGGTAGTGAAATGGAAATGTTTTATACTAATCTGCATATCTTGTTCTTGACCTAACTAGTACCTATGCGAAACTGTCTAATTGTGACATTTGACATATACATGTTGCGATCAAGTTTGTTATACCGTTATTTATAATTTTCCATTTTATGATTATAGTGATACTGGCAATAGTAGCATTAACCCTGAAAGAATTCTAGGCCATGGGCGGCATTTAATCGCGTATATTTATAGGTATTCAAAAATAATCAATTACATTAAAAAAACCATTAGTATGTCTAGTGATGAGACTTGGATATACGACACGGTCACGTCACGGTTTTAATGAAAATGACTATCATGTTATTTTACACCGTGACGATATAATGCCAAAATTGTCACTTGTGTCAAATATTAATATGACGACGTCATATTCATTATGATGGTCAAAACAAGCCGATTTCTGCTTTTGTCGAATGTGTGAGGGGAGGAGCAGCTTAATTACTGAATTAAAATGGTTACGTTTTCCCAATTGCTGATTTTTTTAGCTGAAAATTTAAAATGCTTTGTTTATTTGATTATGTAGCTCATACAGGGATTATTTATTAAGAGCAGTGCCATATACAAACTTCAGCTCAGTTGTATTCCAAAGCTGCGTTTTCATCAGATATCCAACTTAAATCTATAAATCACTGTTAAAATTTTTCTGTCAGTAATATCGAAAAACGAAGACATATGATTCATCCTAAATACCATACAGATTTAATATATAATCATATCGGCAATCAATACTGATGCGTATTTTTTCATTAATAGGAAATACGATTATTTAATTTCATAAAATGACACAAAATAAAATGTTCGTATTTCTTATCAATAAAAAAAGACAGTATTGCCTGTAATTTTATATATTAAATCCATATGGTATTTAAGATGAATCATGTCGTGTTCTCATTTTTCATTCTCATCAATAGAAAAATTTTAATAGTGATTTAAAGTTTTCTGTTGCTTATCCTAGCGACGAAGGCGTGCTAACGCCGCCAGAAAGAGTAATAACTCCTTTTAACATATTCTTAAAAAATTATTTATTTTAATTTAATTTTTAAAGACATATTGTTTTATTTATAATAGTTTTTACACTATTGGGAGTTAGTAATATAATAATATTTTGTCATGTTTTATTTCTGTATAATAACCATCATTTTATATCACTAAGTATGCCGACCTCGAAAAAAAAACTGATTAATTATTTAGGTAAATTATTTTAACGTAAAATGCGGTTATAGTAGAAAAAGGTCAAAATCATCAAAGTAGGCGGATCTTCTTAAAATGTTGCATACAAGTATAACTTATTAATCTGAATATTTTTCATTATTGACATTTTACTGTCTTTACAGAAAATGTACTTTACATAACAAGAAAGTAGTTTTTGCTTAAATACCATGGCTACGTCATTAAAAATAAAATGAAAGTACACCAAAAAATTCTTTCAGATAACCAGGGATGAACCTTCAAATTGCAAAAAAAAAAATCTAAAATTTGAGGTTCACATCACCTATTGCGAACTAAATACATACTGTATATGTATATTTTTTTTGTTCTGATGTTATATTTTTTTACGAGCTTCACTATATATTCTGTTTTCATTCTTTGTTGTGATATAGATTTTTTTAATATTCAGTTATTTTTCTGTTTTGTGTAGTAATTATTGTTATAATTTTTTTTTTATATTCTTAAGTGTTTTAAAAACTAACAGTGTTTTATTGCATTTTATTTAGTTTTTTTTTTTCGATTTATGGCAATTTTTAGTTATTTTACATATTTTCATGAGGTAATAATTATTTTAATCAATGCTTACTTTGATATAATACATGTATTTATATTGTAAGTGATTCGCCTTTCTCATATATATTCACCTGCTTCCTATATGTGACGCCTCTGTCAGAACAAGTAAGATCGTGGTAACTCGTAAGCTGGTCTGCTTACGATCTATTAGCCAATCAGAATTAGCCAATGGCCGTCGTTTAATACCCTACCACAATATTAATATGTTGGGCCTGCGGCTCACTAGTAAACAGTGAAGTAAATACTGATTTTACAATACAAACTGACTGCGGCTACACTGAATAGTGTACGGATTTGCCCATTCATAAATACGTTTTCAAGGTAAAAGCTACTAATGCCGTTAACTTTAGTGATTAATCTTATGAATTGTACTTGTTAGTGACCATTTAGTTACTGTGATGTGTAGAAATGGCTAATTAGTCAAACACTGAAAGAGTTTATGCCACTCCTATGAATATATTGAATGATTTCTGTGTCCGCGGTGAAAATGAAGCAGAACGGATTAATAATAACGCTGGCAACGTTCTCATGATTATCAAGCGGCACATTTACTATTTACGCATTTCTGTGAGACGATGTTTAAAGTGTTTGTGGCTCGGAATCGAATAAATTAATCGAGATTCAAATGTACTACGCATTTAAACCTCACCCTGTATACCAATATAATTAAACTTAAATTGTTATGCGCCTCTGTTACAAACCATAAACATGACAGCTCTACTGATAAATATATAAGCCATTAATGTGGGTGTTAAAGAAAAATTGATAATTTTTCTATATTTTATGTAGAATATCAGTATTATAGATAGTACGTACATGACAATGAGTAGACCTTGAGCAGGCAGCACCTGGCACCGCATTTTCCATGCATATCATTAAAATAATCAATACACATGAACATGATGAATCACTGGCTTATGAAATAAATTAGTTTGATGATATTGATATAATAATGCAATCAACAAATGAGAAGCTATCATAATAAACACAAATTTTAATTTATGTAATACTTTGAAAACGTGTTCATTTAATATTTAATTAGCGTAATAAAAACATGAATTTATTATTCTCGGGAAACATCCTGAAACTTCAGAGTTTGTCTAGTCTAGTTAAATTTTAGAATAGGCAACTCTTATTTGTGTTATCTAAAAAATATTAATACTAAAGACCCGAGTTGATTTTGTCTATACTTATTCATATTTACGTTTACGAAAAAAAAAATATTGCATTATTTAAATGTATCGTTTATTACAACGACGGCCAAGGGACTAGAATTTGGTTGATATATCCGTAGGTTGCTAGTCGCTATAAACAAATATGCTATAAATAATAAAAATAAAGAACGTTTGTTGATAGAAAGGATTAAGTATTATACAGGGAGGGGCAATAGTGCGTCCGACATCGATATCTCAAGTTCTATGATAGCTAGAAACTTGATTTAAAAACATAAATAAACTACACGACAAAAAAAGTCAACAGGGTCAAGTAACATTTTTTTAAATGAAATGCCATGTAAGTATATCAGAACATTTTTTGAAACCTCTTTGTGGCCTCCTTTTACTTCTATATTATTATTGACTTTCTCCCAACCACTTGGATGTAATGATTTTTTTTATTGAAATTATACCATTTACACATTAAAAATATCACTAAAATCACAACTATCGATTTTAAGAAAAAATATGTTAATACCAGTTATGGGACATTTGTGTGATGACACTAAGCCATTTTCACTTCCTAAAAGTATACAGGGTGGCCAAAAAGGATTTTTAAATTTACAACTTTTTGAATTGAATTTTCTTAATCTCGTTTAAGCAAACCCACAAGTTCCAGCCGATGTGATCTGGTTCCAGCAGGATATAGCAGCACCACATTACCGAATCAGTGTCCTGCAATACCTCGACGTAACATTTCCAAATCGGTGGATAGGGAGGCGAGGATCGCTAGAATGGCCAGCACGTTCTCCTGATCTTATACACTTAGATTTTTTTTCTATGGAGATATGTAAAATGTATGGTATACAAAAGTAAGCCAATCGATATAGCTGAGTTGAGAAAAAGAATAACGGTTGCGGTAAGGTCGGTCACGCCTCAGATGTTGTAAAACGTTAGAAGACATTTTTATTTAAGATTAGGATGCTGCCGAGACGTTCAAGGAACTCAACGTAGGAGATCTACGTTGAAATTAAGTTTTTTTTAGTTTGTTCTAGCGAATTTCGTCAAGCAGATGAATTTGTTTTTTTACTGTTAATTTTTACAATAAATATTAAAACCGTAGCATTTTTTATTAGAGAATGAAAAGACCTTTCAAATAAGGTATCACAAATCCTTACTTACCATTTAAATATTTAGGGGTGCAACTGCCACTTGAAGGGGGTTAAATTTAGGGATGAAATTTTTCCGTTGCAGGATGTTATTTTCGAATCCAAAATCGACGTGACTCTTTATAAATATGCACAATAATTGAGATACTGAATTTATTCCATTTGGCTGTTCCACACTGTATAATTAGTTGCTTTCCAAAAATTTTGCTTCGGTTATCCTTTCTAGATCCTTTCTGTGTTTGCCTCAAATCTTGATTGAATGTGAAATAATTTCGATTTATCTGATTCGCGGAAAATGCTTCCCTTATAGATGGCAACTCCTTATAGATGGCAGCTCAAATACGTCAGGCACCGATTCATCGTTATTTAGTTCAACTTCCTGTTTCTACTGAATTCAAACTTTCTATTTCTTCATCCGTCATATCACCCTCAGGAATTCTTCGTCTACGATTGTAAAACTTTCCCAATTCATATCTGTAGTTAAATTTATAGGACGCATGTGAACCCATTCTGTCAAAGGTAGATCTTCTAACAAAATTGTTCTCTTAAAGTCGCAACCGCTCGATCAAAGAGAGTAGAATCATTTGCTTGCAGATGAAATCCAGCACGTGCAAAACAATTTAATATGGTGTTTTGTGAAACACGATCCTAAGCTTTAGATATCAATAGAACACGTTCAATTTTGTGGTGTAAAGCCTGCAGCTTCGATTTCCTCAAACATTTTAACAATCTGCAGTTTTTTAAATTGGACCTTCAAAGATTTATAACTCTCTGGTCTATTTATTGAAGAACTCAGGCCATATTGAAACAAGTTTAACTGTTTTCAAGTTTTGTATGTTCGAATGAGCTCTACAGTTATCAATGGCAACAGTATTTTCTTTTTTCATTTAAAGATTTTGTTATCCCATTGTCTAATTATTTTTTCAAATAATACTCATCCAAACTTCATTGATTTCTCAATAACAAATGATGAGGACAACGTCCAAAAATTTCAACGAGCGAATTTCCCCCAAAACCACGTGTCACTTGTCCTAACCCGAGAAGCTGTAATAGCTTTCAATAATGACTACTTCACGGACAAATATTATTAACTACCTACTATGTAAATCATATTTTTTTTCCTTCATATTGCGAGTCTGTGAGTTAGTAAGATAAAAATAATCTGCTCCCTGAAACGAAATATGGATAAAGTAGCAAATAAAATAAAAGTAATATCAGTTACACACTCTGAAAGCCTTTTAAGTGGTTCAAGGATATACTTCAAATATATTTTTAATGTTGAATCACAAGGCAATTATGATAGACTTCAAATAGGATTGACATAAAACTACAAGGTTTACTTTTATTGAACAAAACATCATAACATGTTTTTATTTTCATAGCGTTAAAAACAATATGATTTAATTCCTCGCCCCAGTCTAATCGTTCTTGAATCATTCTAGTCGATCGATCGTAATTCCATGGTACACAATTTACGAACGAATTAATTGGGGGCAAGAATGCGAAATTCGCCAGTAAATTAATCGTATTGATATTCTGCCTCTTGAAGCAGCCAAACCATTATTTCCAACTGACTCCAACGCGACAACGTGGTAAATTGGATTCAAAGGCCAAATTTTAAAAGAGACTAATCATATGCGGATTTGTCCGACGGATCCGTCCAACAGACAGATCCATCATGAACTATATGCGGATCTGTTTGCCTCTCTGTCGGTACTCGCGTCTTGGACCACGAACGGCGAGCTAGACATAGACGCCGAGCGTGTGATTACATACATGTGGATCTGTCCGACGAACACGTCTGTCGGACATACTCGCATACGAATAGGCTTCTTTTGATGATAATCTGGTCCAGTCGTTCTTCTAATAGGCGCTATACCTATGCATCATTAATGCCCTTATTTTATTTTTCAATATGTTGTAATCTGATAGTTAAATGATTAAAATATCTCGACCAATATGAATGGCAATTTGTAGAAAAGAAATTCTTCTTTCATACGTTCAACTACCCTCCCACCTTCAAACTAACTCGTACTCTGTGCATTTTTACATATTATTTTAAGCACCATAGAGGAATTTTTATTAATTTCATACCACTGACGTAGTTTTCCACAAAACACCAAAACTCGACGTACATTTCGCCAACCAAGTTGGCATCATCTGGAGAAGATTAAAAGTTTTAATCATCTCTAGATGATGCATGTCGAGTGCAGTATATGGTGTTTTGGTTCTTTGCACTACATCAGTGTTATCTTCACATCAAAGGTTCCAACTTCAGGATTAATTTGAGAGTGATGGAAAAAAAATAATCCCAATAAACACATAATACTACACACCACACAAATTAGACAATCCCCAAATCCAAGGCCGGAACTGAACGCGCGGGGGTAACACTGGTGTGGACGTGAACAGACAACCATTACCGTAGATGGCCGTTACTTGGAACGCGCCTATGACTTGCAGCAATATGCAGCAATGCAGAGCCGACACTGTATTTTGCTATAACCTTGATTGTATCGCGTCATTCGCGTCGCGCGCGTTAGTTCCTGCTCAGCCATCGCGCGAATAAGTGTTGTTGTCGTTTTGGTTGTGAATAAGGTACGTTGAGGTTTTTTCCAGCTACTTTTATTTTAAGTAAATAATATTATATAAATAAAGTCTTGAAAATTTCTTTTGTAGAAGCCATGTTGTAGCCATTTCATATTTTCTGATGCAATATAATGATAACAATATGTCTTCTTGATAATATATCACATACATAATGTTTTTACGTTGAACATTAATGTAAGAAAAAAATTTTTTTCTAGAATATTAAATATTGTACCTGACTTGGAACAACGTTGTACCTGACTTGCAACATAATAAGTACCTTACTTGCAACATGCCGACATCTATAAAAAGAAAACTAGGCGCTAGAACATACCGAAATTTTAGTGACGAAACGTTAGAAAAAGCCTTTCAGGCAATAATAAAGAGTGGGCAACACAACATACGAGAAGTTAGCAGAATATATAATATTCCAGCTTGTGGCAGAGAGTACTGCCACAAAAACAGAGGATTGTTCTCAAAAAAATTTGGAGGCCAAACAATTTTAACGACGGAGGAAGAACAAAGTCTGGTTGACGGAATATTGGCGGCCTCTAATTGGGGCTACCCATTCACAATCTACGACATAAAATATATCGTCAAGAATTATTTGGATAGAAAAGGGGTTAGAGAGCCAAGACTGACTAATAATTTACCTGGGCGCAAGTGGGTTGACAGATTTTTGAACGAGCACAGAAGAATACTGACAAAGAGGTACTGTGAAAATATTAAACGAAGTCGAGTAGAGGTTTCCGAAGAGACAATAACAAATTATTTCAAGGAATTAGAAGTATCCTTAAAAGATGTCCCTTCTACCCACGTCATTAGTTATAATGAAACCAATTTTACAGATGATCTTGGTAAAAAACAGGTCATTGTAAAGAGAAGAGTAAAACATGCAGAACGCTGCATAGACACTAGCAAGTCTTCTACTTCTGTAATGATGGCTGGATCAGCTGCTGGTGTTATGTTACCTCCATACGGTATATAGAAGTGAGCATCTTTACGATAACTAGAAGGAACATGGACCACCAGGTTGTCGATACGAAAGAACCAAACGAGGGTGGTTTGATACACAGACTTTTGAAGACTGGTTTAATACCATAGTTGTTACCTTCGTTAAAAGACTAGATGATTGTCCTAAAGTTTCAGTGGGAGACAACCTTTCCAGCCGCCTTTCTATATTTGTAATAGGAGAATGTCAGAAACATAATATTCGTTTTGTTTTCTTGCCCCCAAATAGCACGCACTTGTGCCAACCATTAGATGTGGCGTTCTTTAGGCCCCTGAAAGCATCATGGATGAGGGCGCTAGACAATTGGAAAGAGAAAAATGGAGGTACCGTACCAAAGGATATATTTCCATCTATATTAAGAATTACCTTGGAATCCGAAGACGCAAATGTACCAACAAACCTAAAAAATGGCATTAGGGCTACTGATATATATTCGTGTAACCTGCCAGAACTTTTGAAACGACTGCCTTCGTGGATTAAACGAGACAATGATAATGATTGTTGAATTACCCCCGGAAAAAGCGTCACTGGATTTTTGGAACAAGAAAATATTGACCCAAACACTATGCTAAGCACCAATCCGGAACCGAACGAACAGGCAAAAAAAATCATCTTCAACGGATAAGACAGCAAATTCACAAAAAAGACAAAGCCAACGTAAGGTGCAAAAAGAAATGAATGAAAATAGCGACTCGGAAGAAATTCGGTATTCTTTACATGATTCAAGCTCCGATTATAACTCATTAGCAGATATTTTAGAAACTGAAGCAAGCGATTCTGAACAATTACCAGAGGAAACTTTAGACCAGAACTATGAAGATCTTTCTACAAGTTTAGAGATACCGTAAGACAAACCCTTAAATCAGTATTCTGTGGGAGATTATTTAATTGTGAAATTCTCTTTTAAAAAAAACCTCTAAAGACTGTGATATTTTTTTTGTGGGTTATGTGCAGGAAGTACTGCCGACTGATCTACAACCTCAGTACTATTGTCAATTTATGCGACAGAGCAAAGATTTAAAATGTCATGAATTGGGTACTTTTACATTTCCTGATGTAGAGGATCTCTCGTTGATTGACTCCCAGCAAATAATATAAAAGTTAGACACTCCAGAAGTTGTCAGAGGTCGATATACATTTAATCTAAAAGGCTGTGAGAAATATAATCTGAAATGATTATTCATAATTTTAGAAATTGTTTTTATTTTTAAGGAAAAGTTCATTTATTTTGTTTTATTTGTATTTTTTACTTTTTTATTTACTTTTAGTATACAATGTATGAATATATTTATGTTTTTTACGAATAAAGTTTATTTTGAAGATAAAAAAAAATTGTTTTTGTACAGATCGAAAGGACGAAATTCATATTTTTATATTTTACCTGTTGCAAGCTAAGTTTAAGCGAATATCACTTGATTTTTACTGAAAATGTATGGCATGTCAAGTAGGGAGCACCCTGTCCCTGACTTGCAACAACCATTTTTTTTTAATATTTTGATCCTGTAGTTAAACAAAATATACGTAGGATTATAGTACCAGTAGAGACCGACGTCAAGATATTTTTAAAACAGCAAAAAAATGAAAAATTCGTATCCAAAATCACATTTATATCTAGAATGTGTTGCAAGTGACGGCCATCTACGGTACCTTTGCCTTTGTCAGGGTAGACGCCGGGATATGAACCCGAGTGTCGGCAGACAGTAAAACCAGCCACGGTCGTCACTCAACGCTCTAACCCACTGCAGTACTGAGCTCGGAAAAGATAAAAAAACCTACTCGGAAATTAACTTATTTCATGAAACTTAATTGTTTTACAGGTCTCTGAAGGGAAAAAATATTATACCAAATTTATATTAAAATATTTTAATTCCTTTTAGATATTGCATGTTGCATTTTGCATTTTCAGAATATGAATGTAGGGCACTTCGGATGGATGGAGCCTTTTGGTATACTATGTAAATAAATTATATAAATACCTATTCACAGTTAAAACACCGTACAATTGAATCTAGGTCAAATATTTTTCGCTTGTTGCTGTAATTTATCTTAAATAACAGTTTTCTGACTAAATTAATTTGTATGTTGAAACAAATATGAATCTGAAATTAAAAACAAAAAAATGTGTATCAAAATATTATTCGCATTAAAATTTCCATTTAGGTACAAGGTAAAATGAAATTTTTAATAAGCTCGGCTTAATTACTTAACGATAAAAGTTAAATTTTGCTTACATGGGGCATTGTTAACTTAATACTTTAATTAAAATATTATATTTTTATGAGTCAGTGATGTTTATATAATAATCCTTTATGTTTGTATGAACAAAAATGTATCCCGTAAAACATAATAATTGTTTTCAACCTTGAACATTATATAAATACTGTACACCACGCACAGGAAATCACTTTTTCATAACACAAAGCTTCAAATTATGTGGGCTAACAAAGGACATTTCCATTAATTCAAAAAGACACGAGGCGCCATATAAATACAAAACTGCTTAAATAATTTGTTTTATCAGATCCTAAATAATTTACCACATTATTTACAGTTGAAAAGATTGTTTTTATTTGAATTTAAAAGAAATATGTTGATAAATTCTTCAGATATTTTGATCTCCTTTATCAATAACAGCAGTAGATATGTTTCTTCTCCTATAAACAGTATAGCCTCATCGGTACTACAGGCTGGAGAAAGGGATGACATACCATCTCAATGACATTAGACCAATATTCGTTGAAGTTTTTGTGGATTTAAAACCACAGGTGATACAACGCGCCATCTCTTAATATAAAAGACTAATTCTAATACGGATGTTTTATGGCTCTAGCCTGTAGTACCGATGAATTCATAGGAGAACGAAACATATCTACTGCTATTGGTAAAGGAGATCATATCGTGATAAGCGATATACCAATATCAGCTTCTTAAATATTTGGTGGGATTATTTAATTGTAGTTAAATAACCCTAGTTTGCCATTTACGACATTCTAAATACACTACTATCAGACATTTTATGTTCAATTATTTGTTCTTCTGCTTTTAAGGTATGGAAAAAGTTAAAAATATGAAATGTTAATTTGAGTGTCATGTATTTTAGCTTTTTTTTTCAGATGGTGGGTAGCAGGCATAGACAAGTCTTGGGACTTTTCGATGTTTACATAATAACTAATTAAGTTCAATTTTTAATATATGTAAATCAATTCCAGGTGACGTAGCTAAATCACATAAGGAAACAATATCATAAAGGCATTTGCAAAGACTGAATTTGATGCTTCAAAAGGGACAAAGAACCATTCAGCAGGAAACGAAGCAAAGCACTTCTTAAAAACCATGGTATCCGCCTCGAAAGCTCACTTTCAGCTCACAACAGAGCGTTGGTATTATAATTAAGGCTTCGTTTATCATAGAGGTGAAATGCTGCAAGCTTCGAATGGTAGTCCAGAAAAGTAGAAATCCTGAAATTAAATACCTATAAAAACCATGGTAATATCTCAAAAACCATAAGTTATCAAACTACCATGAAAGGCTATCAACGACAAATCAGTTTTATGTCACAATAATTATTGCGAAATTAAAATATAAGCCGAACTCGAAAAACGTCTCATCAGTTTGTCTGTAACACATTACAGACAATTACGGTATTCAGGTGAAGTTTATTAGGTAATTTGCTTAAACAACGAAACAACCACTTACTAAAAAGACGCCATAAACAGGGAGAGTGTAGTCTTTATAATCACGTTAGCTGCTTTATTTTATTAGTATATGCCGTCAGTTGTTTGCCATCCTCTATACGTAAACGTCGGGAAAAGGAAGGCATATATTCAAGCTCCAATGTAAACATCAAATGCATAGGGGATGTAGACATTTCTGTTTTCGAGTAACAGTGCGCTGTGTCCCAGGAGATTCCCCAAATGCCAATCGCAAGAGGGAAGTAAGATACGTTGAGCTCCGAGTCAATCACGCTAAAGTGCTGGATTCCATACTTTCGAAAATATATTTATTTCAGGTTTAACACTATTCTCGGAAGACTTCTGATTTTATGGTATTAGTTAATGTATTTGTGTTTAAAAAATAAACAAAGTTGAAATAATTTTTAGGAAACGTATTTTAGATTGGGCTGTCGTTAGGAGTAAAGAAATATATATAAAATAACGCCATAATTATAACGTCTCCGAAAAAGGTGAAAATCACACTTTATTACTAACTAAAACAAATTTTAAACATATAAATAAGAATTGTACAGATAAAAACAGGACCGGATTCAGTATTTTATTAGCATAAACAGACGTGAGACTCACTTCTTCATTCCAATTTGCTTGCTCTTGACTCCATTGTAGTTTATGAGTTCGCTGAGATAATATAAGGAAATAATTAAACAGACACCTTAAAACCTTCCAAAGGAAATGTGCTTTTAAATTATTCACATTGTGTACTGTAAGCAGTAAACGAATCGGTTCTTAAGTGACTTCAATGTGATAAATAATTTTCATAAGGCCATAATTCCAGGACGATTCTCTCGTATAGCAAGGGCGGATCTAGGCCTAGAACTTGGGGGGTGGGTAACATGACAAACATATACACATTTAGCGAGAAGAGCATCACAACTAATATAACAACAAATAAGAGAAAATGGTGATTGTAATATTTTATGAAAATAAAATCTTAGTAACTTTTCAATCGTTGCTAAAAAACTAACGATATAATGCCTGAATTTTTGTTACGTAATTTTTTACTTTCAGAAATATTTAAAATTTTGAAACGAAAGTTGATGCTAACGATGTCTCTTTTCTTCTTACACAGCACGTCAACTTCTTAAAACACTTAGGCATTTCAATTGATTCTAATGGCGATTTCTCGAAAAAAACGGCCTCCTTCCAAGTATCCTATTCATTTCAGACACTGTTATACACAATTTCAATGGTTTCCAGTGGCGTCTGGTGAAATTTAGGCTGTCATATCTTATTGTTAGTATTGGAGCATGGGACCCAAGCGATACTTTAAGGCGTAACTATCAAGACTAGATTAATTTTATTTTAGGTTAATTGTTCACTGTGCAAATTTCAAAAAGGTGCAACTTTTTAAAAAATCAATATGTTTTTATGCAATTGGAAATTTGTCGTTATATTTTCCACCCGATTATGAAAAAAAATGTCTTACATTTTACAGTATTTTACAAATCGTTTAAAAAATAACCTGGGGGGCTCACAACTTTTTTTCGAAAATTTCAATCGCAATTTTTTTTCTGCAAAAATTCTTCATTTAGACTTGATTGTTATGCCTTAAAGAATCGCTTGCGTCACATGCTCCAATACTAAGATATGGCATAGCCTAAATTTCACCAGCCCCGGCTGATGGTTTTACACAATAGGAATTTTCACAGAACATTTTATGCGCAGTAAATAAAGAACTTTGAAATGAATTCTTGGAACCGTATAGAGCATCGAAACCTGTTTATTTTTTTATTAGTTACCCAACATCATTATTTTATTGGAAACTTTGTATACTACTTTATTAATTTAAATAATGTTCTGTATATACCATTAAATTCAAATAGCTTTGATATTTAAAGGTTTTAAAAAATTCAGGTTCCACGATATTCTATTACTAAGACAAATATTAAACTATTGACGGATTAATGGCAAAAATTTTAATAAATCCCTCAACACATTCAGTTTACTACACTTTTTATTTAGATTTATATCCTGTGTAGTCTAAATTGCAAACGAGAACTAAAGTATTTATAGTTACATCCATCATATTAAAAATAATATAAGGCACTGGATTTAGTTTCATACTTTTAGTAAATAAATATAAACGTGTACAAATTAATCATACGAGGAAAATACTTGTTACAAGGAAACTGATCTAGTATTATAGATACTCTAAATAAAACATAGGCTATTGCATGTCTAATTACAATTAATTATAGAAGATTAATTGGAGAGAGTGAGGCTAAATGTTATTTATTATTTCATCATTAGGGAGACTAAGTTAATGGGAGATGCTGTTATGACTTCGTACTGCGCTACTGTTGGACATATTGTCTAATTTGCGTATTATTTAATTTGAATTCTTTTTTAATAATTATTTATACTGTTTGATGCGCTATATAAACCAAGTAGTAGAATGTCACAGTTTTTTAGGAAGTTGGAAAAAAATTTCGTGATATAAATTCGCTATATAAACCAAGTAGTAGAATGTCACAGTTTTTTAGGAAGTTGGAAAAAATTTCGTTTTTTGAGTAGTCTTTAAAAAAAAATTAATAATATATTTAATACTTTTCGAACTGTGACAAAATTTTAAACTGATAGCTTAATTTTGAGTCATAATATCTACAGTATATTATGACCATTCCACATTAGGCCAAGAAGATTGTTAAGATGGCCAAAAATTAACTCTCAAATCAGACACATAAAATTGCTTGCGTTGCATCCAAATGAGCAAAAATAGTCGTGACAAAATTATTATAGCTATTAATTGCGATTGCCAGTAGACTTGAAAAACTGGTATGATAACAACTTAATTGTAAGCTTTAACGATTTTCAGCAAACACTAAAAACACTATGACATTTCACATTGTTGGGCTTACTTTCAGAATAGTCCTGATTTCTGGAATTTATGGTGACCGTTGCATTCGTACAACGCGTATGAAAGGGCCTGCTATATAAGTTAATATAATCCTAATGCTATTATGGGAATATCAAAGTGGCTTCAGACCAGGACGGTAAACGATAGAACACATCTTCGTCTTACGGCAGATATTGGAAATGAAGCACAAATTTAACATCGACATATTCCACTTGTTCATTGATTTTTAGGCAGCATATGATAGTATCCTAAGGAACAAACTCTACGAGGCAATGAACGACTTCCAAATACACAGCAAACTAATTCGACTAGTCAAAACAACAATGTCAAAAGTCATCTGCAAAGTAAGAATCGAAAATGATACATCGGATGCCTTCCAAACTAATACAGGCATAAGACAAGCAGACGCGCTGGCGTGCCTTCTATTCAACATCGCCCTCGAGAAAGTAGTTAGAGATGCACATTTGGAAAATAGAGGCACCATCTACAGCAAATCCATGCAAATAATGGCATACGCAGATGACGTAGACATAGTTGCCCGCACCCAGCGGAAATCGAAAGAAACTTTTGAAGTCTTCTCCACCTCAGCTGAGAGCATGGGACTCGAAATTAATGTAGACAAGGCTAAACTTATGGTCTCCAAACCAGGGAATAAAGCTCGAAACATAAACCAGAACCTGAATATGGGAGAAGTCAACGTCGAAGCCGTACAACACTTCACTTACCTAGGTTCCTTGGTAAACAATGAAAATTTGATATCAGATGAAATAAAAAGAAGGATCATGCTAGCCAATAAATGCTACTTTGGACTCAGTAAACCCTTAGACGTCGCAATCTGTCTTGAAAAACTAAAACCCTAATTTACAAAACTCTATTCCTCCCAGTTCTTACATATGGCCAATAGCGCAGAATTATACCTAGTTTTGAACTATGTACAAAATATACCGAACTTAGCAACGGTAGAGTTATAGTCACTCACATTAAGATTGGACGCTTGAGATGGGTCAGACATATTGCAAGAGCCGATGAGAATTACCCATCAAACAGGATTTTCAAGTCAGGACCCATGGTAACACGTCGCAGAGGTAGACCAAGGTTGAGATGGAATGGTGGAGTTGATGAGGACACTGCGAAGTTGATGCAGCAAACTGGCAACGAATAGGGATGATTAGTGGATGAGGCTGAGGGGCCTATGAGGGCTGTATTATTATAGATGAAGATAATCCTAAAATCTATACTTTCGTTTTTCTTCTTAGTCTCCTGTAACTCCTACGCGGAAAATAAGGCTTCAGTAAAGGCATTCTACACCTACGAAAAACTCCTTCGTAATATTGTCGTTCTGTGCTAAGCTTTTGCTTCTCCCCATGATTATCATGTAGATTTATATTAGCTTAGAACTGACCTCCATCTCTGTGGTGGCCTTCCCATTTTTTGTCTTATCGGGTTTCTTCAACTATAACCGATCCATCCCCTATTCCATAATGCTATCTCGCGCCATATTTCCTTTTGATTCGCGAGATGGAGTTCATCTTCGTTGCGAATCTGATCTGGGCAGTGTATACGAAGAATGCTTCGTAAACATCGGTTGACGAAGACCTTGTGCATCAGTATTTTTGTGACTTTCCATGTTTTACACCCAAAGAGGAGAACGGATTTGATGTTGCTATTGAAGATTCGTTGGTTTCTTTGTGTGAAATATTGTCTGGTATTCCAAAAAGGATATAATACTCCAACTGCTCGTTGAGCGTTGCGTATTCGACATGTAACATCAGCACTCGCGCCTCTATATTTAGATATGATGCTTTCCATGTAAGTAAACTGATCGATATCTTCTAATGGCGTGTTTCCAATAGTGAAGAGGGCAATATTTCTAACATTTATCATAGATTTAATTATAGAAATGTTAATTTTAAGTTCGATCTCGTTGGCTTCTGTGAACATTATTTGGAGCTGTGTCAAAGGTACGTATGAATAACTAAGCATAATATTATTCGCATAGTCTAGCCCAGTTAAAAACCACTTGCCGGAGAATGGTGTTGAGGAGGTTTAAAAAGGAAGGACGAAAGAACATATCCTTATCTGGCTCCTGCCAGATTTTGGAACCCATTACTATGTGCGCTGTTATGATTTATTTGACACCAGGCTTCATTGTACAGCAATTAATGCAATTATTTTATTTCGTATGGCAGTTTCTTTTAAGGCATTCCAAATTGCAGGTTGTACTATGCTATCAAATGTCCTTTCAAAATCCCCGAACACTAGATATAGGGGTGATTTCCATTTCGCGGATTGCGTGATAATTATTCTAGCAGTGTAAGAATTGTCCAAAGTCTGTTTGAATCATTCGAAGAGTTGATTCCAACGTGTTATCTATAACTTACTGCTGGTATTTCCAGTCGTGTGACTGTAAGCAAAGGAAAATTCTTTAAAATCCTTTCAGAAAACAAACCATTAGTTATATCGCAATAATTTTAGCAATTTACTATTAAGTAAATAAATTGCTTATAATAGAACATATTTCACACCTTCAAATTTTAATTTGAGAAAAATTAACCCAAAATACCTCATTTTTTAAGAAAATCGAAAGAAATTGTCATTTGGGCTTCTACCATACTAGATTATGTGAATTTTGAATTTTTGACACCATGATGGAATAGAAACCTTAAAGGCTCCTATGCAATATTTTCATACATAGTTATTTTAATTAAATTAAATCGAATTGATGGACGGCATCGACCCTGCAGTAGCAACATTAGACCCAGATTTAAGGGTATTTTATCCGTAATAGCTAACTCGGCAACAATTAATCAGGTTTCTTGATATAATCAAGTTATGCAAATTTATATGACAAACGGTGGGCTGTTGTTTCCTTGATATCAACTACAAGAAAATATAAAGAAAATGTTTATGACCATATTCGTTAACCCTATTCTGCAAAAATTTACACCATATTGTTATCTTTTCGTCAAAAAAAAACTATTATTGCAAAAAACATGAAATAGAGTTGGTTTCGTTTCTAAAGGTAATATTCCCTTAATAAGTCATGTCCATGATATTGATTAAGAGTCTTATATACCCTATTAAATCATAATTCTCGAATATCTCGTTTAACACTTATCCGATTTGAGTGCGATTTTTACAAGATTTTTCTAAAATATGCATACAATATCGGAATGTAATTTTTTTTTTCAGAGTCGTTAAAAAATTTTCGCATGCATTTTAAATATTTTGTATCCAAATTTTTTAACATTCCGACATTAGTCACTGTTTGTAATGTTTATATTCATGTGACCCAACTCTTGGATTAGTTGAAAATAAATTTATTAGAAAACTAAAAACTGCATGTCTATATTCCGATAATAGCTGCCATCTCGCATGAATTTTCGGAAACACGGATGCACTTGCATACACTGGACTCGCTTGCGGGAGGGGGAATCGGGCACTCAGGAACCACGTTGTGATTTGCGTAAACAACAAAGGCGTGCGTATTTTAGAGATATCTCCAATTTACTTATTTGTTATAAAGTGGTATACCTAAGTAGACTTGTTATTGAAAGTAATTATTAATGCAGTGAAAGAACAATGGGAAAAATAAAAACATATCATAAGCGTAAATACCCTAGCAGAAAACCGAAAAATCGAAGATTAGGCCAAAAGAGAAAATATAAAAAGTAAGTACCTACTAGTGAAAATTGAATTTTTTCGTAAATTAATAAAAGTAATAATTTTCTTTTATTTCCAGTAATTTCTTCAGAGAGACTAATATAAATGAAAGTTTTCCCATTTTGCCGTCTCTAAATATTGATATGGAGAATGAAAGGCTCAATGAAAGGTGAATGTGACAATTTTTATTTATGATTTATTTTAAGCGCAATGACCTCATGTACAGGGTGATCATTTTAAGTGTACCTTACTCGATTTTTCTGCTGTATTCTTAACCTAGTAAAAAACTTCAAAAAATTATACTTATGTACTTTTTTCTGACGAATCCGAAAATTAAAAACAATTGAATGTCAAATAAAAAAGAAAACGCCGAAAAACTGAAAAATAAAAAAATTACACCCTACATTAATATGCGGAAATGGACATATGACATTCCGAATACCGATTAAATATGCGCGTCACATACATATCTTTTACTTCCGGTTTGACAGGAAATGGCCATAATTTTTTTAATTTTAAATATCCTGTATATTCAGCTCAATTTAAAAAATGTCTTTCTGAATTTAGCAATATATGTAACATCATCATAATCTTTCATATTGATAAAAATATTGGAGTTTAAATTTAAAATAACAAAAATATATTTTTCATATTATTTCATCGCCGTTTCCATTCTGAGTTGAATGATATGACACACATTGATACTTCTATTTTATAGGAAAAATTTTCAAAATAATACTATGCATTAATAAGAAACAGTAAAATGCAAATTTTTTTGTAGATTAACGATTTAATTGTTTTGTTGTTTAGTTCTTTAGCTATTTTTAAACAAAGTAAATAAAATAATTTCGGGTTTTTTTAATTGTTTTTACATATTTATCGCAGGACAAGGACACATGAAGGGTAAGGTTTATTGATGATGACTTTTTTGACATCAGGAATGTTTGCAAACATCATTGAAGTCAGAAATGGAAAAGGCGACAAAACAGTATGAAAAATAATCCAGGTCCATATTAAAAAAATGAACTTGATGATGGTCCAGGACAGACGAAACGTCGGATTAAAATTTTGATGACACCACAATATGCGCAGGAAAATGTTGCATTAAAGAGTGTTTTCAATTTTCCTGTAACTTTACAAATAGTTGGAGCAAAATAAAAACAAAAAGTCAAAAATTTTGTTTTCTTCGAAAAAATTTGAAAAGTAAGAATTTTTGGAATTTTTTTCCAAAATATTCTGCTCTCATAAATGCGCAAATTTGTCCTCATTTAACCGACTTCGTATTTCTTACGGTTTTGGAGATCCTTGTACTGCCGAATTTAAGTCAGTCTGTATAAGATAAATAAAAAAATAAAAGATCACAAAAATGTAAAAGAAGAAAATAAAGTAAATTAGAAACAAAATCAGAAGATATCGAAAACATATTATTATCAAAATATCAATTAGTGTGAAGCTTATAATTAACCAATAGTCATTGCTAGAAAAAACATCTAACACTTATTCGATTCAAAGTGGTAGGATATTTAGACAGTTTTTAGCAATGGCTGTTGCCAGTTTCGCGACGATTCATTCATATAAATATTTTTATTTATTTTTTACCATTCTCAACAGATCCACCGAGAATTCTGGAAACAAAAAATGGGTAAACAATTGAACAACTTTTATTTTTCCTGTTTTCTGCCAGAAGTGATAGATCCAACATTTGTCAGAAAATTAGAAATTAGAAATCCTCCTAGAAATTATTAATAATAAAACCTCCTAAATGCACTGTTGTTTCTCTATTATCATTAAGTATATTTACTAAAATTTTTTATTATAAACTAACAGCCCCGTATAGACATAAAAATTCGTTTATTTCGCTACTGCTTAGCTTATAAGCTTGACGCAATACTTTTTCGTCGGTTTATGTCGTACGAAACCTCTAGTACTCCACCTCTGATGATTCAACATCTCCCGATCTGAAATGTTCCACTATGCCGTTCTGTAACTAAAACATCGGCCACCTTCGACATTCGCAGCGATAATTTCGGTTTGGCTGTACATATGCACCGTGGCCTGCGCGGGGTGTGGTAAAATCGAGACTATATTTCACTTGCATCTGATATAGACCCTTAAGTTTAATTATATGCATGTAGCCTATACATATGTATTTTATGATATGTATTGCGTGCATGTGACTCTGTTTCACTCTCCCCTATACGCAATAATTGCATTGTCATATTTTTATGATCTACATAATTTGAGGCCAAGACTGCATAAAATCAAGATATTATCTAACTGTACATTTAACTTATATAAAAGTATATGACCAACCTTAATGTCGTCTGTTTCTACGCTACCACTTACCTGAAAAAAAAACATTATTTATAAAAACAGGAAACAAGAAATTATAAATAAAATTTATACATAAAATGCAACAGCTATTAACAGACTTGCTGACGCAAATGATAATAATCGATTGATATTATAATAAAGTAACAAAAGTGCTCAATTTTTTTTTTTGTCAGTATGAAGCAAATTTATCGATCATTCGCCGTCGATAGGCAACTAATTTTTGGTCAACGCTTTTTTTCGTCTGGCACAATACCTAGGTGATTTTCTGTGAATCGACAAATTCAGATTAAAATTTTCCTTTAAATATTATGCAAAAAAGTTAATTTCATATATTTTTTTAAAAGACCAATGTTACAATAGAGATTTAAGATTATCAGCATAGACTATTTCCCATTATTTTTGCAAAAATAGTGACATTAAAAGTTTTAGAATGTAAGGGAATGGTATACAAAGTGAGGGAATAAGGAAATTAATAAATAAATTAACAGTAAATTGTAAGCAATTTTTTATTCCAAAGTAAACAAAACAACTATTATTTTTTTACCAAGTAAACAAAGTAATATATAACTTATTTGGAATAATTCACACACAAAATTAAATAATATTTGGGAAGTGAAATAATTTCTATCTGTGTTTAAATTAGGAAAATAGTAATTATTATTCGAGATTTGGACGCAGGCAACCGGAGAAGAAACTTTTGCCTTTATTTTTCTTGCTGGATAATCACGAATATCTTTTCTAAAAATACATTTATAGTGCCCTCACTGTGTAAAGGGCTTTACTAATTTTTAATATTTTTCCCAGGTAGAGTTCATTTTGGTATTCCACTAACTCCACTACAACAACAAACTGTATATGATATCAACAGTTTTTTTTGTATATGGGGGGACAAAAAAAAGAAAAATTATTAATAAATGCAACCTATCCTCTCATAACGTTGTTGCATTCTTTTTTCTTTCGGTGACTTTTACCCAATTCTTCATAAAATTTTTCCGTTCTTGATTTACAGCTTCACTAAAAACAAGTTTTTTTCTAATTTCAGGTGTAACCTTTTGTTTGCCTAATAAATCTTTTACCTTTGTGTTTGGTGACGGAGTGCCGATAAATTTTTTCTATGTGTTCTTATTTTTCTTCCTTTGCCACCTCTTTTCATATTTCTGAGCCTTAGCCTTATTTTTTCGAGTTGCTTATGAATATATTTCATTGCCTCGTACATCTTGCTTCTATCTCTCCTTGTTTTTTTTCTTCCTCTGCTTTTTATTAGTGGCTGGTGTTCGATATCATTGTAAATATTATTAGCATTAACGTATTACATTTCGATGTGATTTGGCATTGCAGATGGAGTGTTTAGGACAAGAAAATTATTTATGCACCTATTATTTTGTTTCATTTCGTCTCTATAATTTTTTAAATTTTTTTTATTATATATATATATATATATATATATATATATATATATATATATATATATATATATATATATATATATACATAATAATAATAATAATAATTCAGTTAAATTAAACCAAAGAACTAACCACATTTAAAACAAAATACAAACACCACATAAATTAAAAATTAATAAACATAAACATCATTTTTGATAGAGACTTACTGAAAATATTAGAGCAAGATACACTAAACTGTCACAGAATTTTCATAAATGTATGAAATTTCCTTAGGTAATCCAAGCATATATGGCATCTAAACAAGAATATTGATTTATGTTAATATTCAATGTGGCTTATCGGAAATATGCATAGAAATTTCGGAAGTTCAGTTTACCACTTTGATAAATCTTCTCCTTGAACTGGCGTATGATAAATAATAAATGGAGACAGAATATTTTACCTTAAATGCTCCACAAATTGTTAACATTATTTGTGAAATTAATCACAAAATCAATACTAAACAAGATCATACTAACTCAAGTAAATCTGTTAAAGTCAAAGGGTTCTTGATATATTCTGCACGAACTTTATCCAGAAAGTCAGAGTTCAAGAAACCTAAACTCGATAAGTAATTTATCTAACATATAATATAGAGTCTGAGCTGAATTTTTCAACCCGTAATTCTCACATATGCCACACATATGCACCCCTTTGAGTAATCACGACTTGATGTCACAAAATGTGAAATTTGGAGAAGATAATGAAAACGATATAATTAATTTGTTTAATGTAAATAAAAGGATATAGTCTTAGGTGGTACTAAAGAAAATTTAGGCATAGTTCAACAAAAGATATGAGAGAAAAAAGCGGAGTTATACATTCGCAATTGCTTGTTGATATCCGAGGAGTCCGAGAACAATTGATTTGTAGCAATATACCAACGGCGCTTCGGGCTATTTACCTAGTTCCTTTGTCGATCACGATATACCGACAAAGGAAATATACAAATATGCATTAGTGCTTGTAGAGAAGGAGTACTCCCTTTTGTAGTGTTTAGTGTAATGTTTTTAATGGATATCGAACATAACCACACGTTAAGATTGTATTGTGTTACGAAAACTACTGTAATGGCAAATGCTGTTCAGTTTACGGGTGTGTTAGTAAGTTAAGAAAAGTCATATGTTATAAAAATTTTACTTATTCTGAGAGTTCAATAGCCTCTGAAAAATATGCGAAAAATTTTGCAAAAAAATGGTATTTTTCTTTTTACAAAAAAAAAAACGAATTTTACCGGAAGTTTTTAAAACCACTTTGAACAAAGTGTTAATCTATTGTATGTCAAATACTTGGAAAAACAATTATTTTTCAAGGTAATTGTTTCAACTGGTTTTCTTTTCCATGGTACTATTAGTTATTTTATTAGTGCGTTTATGAAAGCCAATTAAGAGGAAAGAATTTTATTTTCGGTTGAAAGTAAAGTTTAATATTAGAAATTTAGTTAATATAATTATCTTGACTATAAACAACCGTTATTTTGCATTTTTATGTTTTACCCCTTACATTTGAAAACATGCAAGTTGGTAGAATCATAGTTCATACCAGGGTTAGCCTTAAGCAGGGTACTCATATGCGCTCCGTATCTGTATCTGTATCATGTATTGTAAAAGTTACAGTATCAGTTTGCTGTATGTACGCCTAGGCGAATAGTCGACGTAACGACCTGCGATCATCTTGACCCGCAGTGTTCGAAGCAAGTTCACAGCAACATGTCGTTTCCAGAAGTATCCCGTCTCATGCAGTGTTTCGATACATGATCGGAACACTGACACGTACTGACTTGCGTTCCAGCTACGAACCGTCCACAACACTGGACCGTTCCTCTTTGTGTTCGCGGCATTTATCGACAGGCGCTCGGATCGCTCTTCATGTTCTTAGTAAGTTCGCGAACATGGAACGCAAGACGTACACATTCAAAATTTTGTTACAGTATCCGTTACAATACATGATACAAATACAGATACGGAGCGCATATGAGTACCCGGCTTTAGGAATGAAAACATTTGTTAATAACAAATCTATTTCTATTTTTAAAACAATTTACAGGATGAATTATTAGTTGATTTATTTTAAGTATTAATTGGTGACCAATTTAAATAATTTCTTTTTGGAAACATAGCTTTAAAAGTATGAATAAACGATTCCAAGCCTTAAAGCATGTTATAATTTTTTTTTCTGAAATCGCTAAAGAATGTCTGCTTTCTCTGCGCGATTTCAGATCCCAAAATACGATACTTTAGTATTTTAGTCCGTTGTTAAGCAACCATCACAAAACAGTACGAGAATAGTACATTGTAATACAAGTGTGACAAGGGCTTCATTGCAAAATGATGTATGAAAGTAGGAACACCAGCGCAGCGAGTGTTTCTATCATACGAGTTTTGCAATGAAGTTTGCCACGTGTGTTAACTACTATTTTTTTCTACGGTTGTGAAATTTTTTCCCTTAAAGTCTTTTAAAAATTTTAAATATGCCGCTTGTTGTCAGATTTTATTTAAACTAATAAAGATCAAGTACTGCTCAAATAGTGGTCATGACCAACAAACAAAACAAATTGTTTTGCTAAACTGACGCGTTCTGTCTTGTATCAGCTGCTTTTGAGGAAGTGATGATTTCAGATGAAGATATTCCTGCAGAAATTGTTGCAGCCGCTGAAAGTGTGAGTTCCGACCTCCTTCCACGTAAATCGAAAGAACATTATAAGAAGGAAAAACTTCTTTTCGTAAACTGATGCCGTCATAAGAAGGTGAATGTTTATACGGAAGTGATCCTACTCGACTATTTCGCCGAAAAGGCTAAGACGTTGAAATCTTCCACGATGTGGTCAATTTACTCAATGCTCAGAAGCACTCTGCCATTGAAACAAAATGTAGACATTTCGAAGATTCCGAAACTAATTGCCTTTTTAAAAAGAGAATCTGTAGGATACAAGGCAAACAAATCTGAAGTATTTACCAGAGAACAAATTAATGCTTTTTTACTTAACGCTCCTGATTTTTACTTCTAAAGGTAATACAAATTTCAGTTTTTTCAATCTGTTGTAATAAGACGTTATTTTAGGTAGGTAGTGTTAATTATTTGAGTGGCTGGTGCCCTCAGAAGAGAGGAGTTGATGAATATCATCATAGATGACATTCAGGACAATGGAGAATATTTGCTCAGAATCATTCCAGATTCTAAAACTCGTAAATCTAGAACGTTTTCGGTTACAAAAGAAGGTAATTGGTTGGATTTTTATCGTCGATATTTTCAATTTAGACCTGCATCCATAAGACGTAAACGATTCTTCATTCAATATAAACATGGCAAGTGTACAGTTCAAGTGGTAGGGATAAACATGTTTGGACAGATGTAAAAAAATTTAGAATATTTACATCCTAAACCTAACAGTTTTACTGGGCACTGCTTTCGCCGAACGTCAGCGACTCTTTTGGTTGACGTTGGACCGAATCTTACCAGTTTGAAACGACACGTGAGTGGCGTTCTCAACAACAGCAGAAGCATATATAGAAGATAGTGTTAACAACAAAATAAATGTCTCCAAGAAAATAATGAGCGAAAACGAAAATGCCATAAACATTGGTCCAGATGTAAATATTTCTAGTATTTCTAACAATGTAAATGTTCCAGTTTTCCAAGCATTAATTTAAGTAATTGCAATTCCTGTGTAATTAATGTACATTTATAGAATTTAATTGTTATTACCAGTTAAATAATATAATTCTTTAAGGTAAACACACTCTTTTATTCCGGTGTGTGAGGATGTAATCGAGGCGTGTGGCAAAGTAACATTTTCCGCTGACATTTTGAAGTTAAAAAATATTACTTTCAACACAATAGTAGAAAAAGTTAATTTTCCGACCTAAGCCGGGAAAGTAACTCGCATATAGGTCTTTTATATATATTTTGGTCAGTAAATAAATACACGCAGACAAACCAACTCACATTAAAAATGCATTCTTTAGTGAAAAATACAACATAAAATTTAGTCACATTTTTTGCAGTTGTTACTATGGTGGTGTTCCAAACATTTGCACATCATCATCACTGTCCATTTTAAACATTTTTTAATATTTTTTTAGCAGATCACAACAACAAATAAATAGTGATTGTGAAAGAAACGATTTCATAAGTATTAGATTGTAATGAAAAAATGTTATGCATTAATATAAATTCCTTGATTTATAATATTGATTGTGACCTCAGAAAAAATAGTATGTGTACCTAATAGTATAAGCACATTCTTGGACAATTTACATTGTCATCCGGGAATGTATTGCTTTTACTACTAGATATAAAATGTACCTACTATTTTATATGAATTAACGCAGGGAATTTGTTTAAGTGCGATGCGCCAAGCTAGCTTAAATAACGTTTGCTACGGACAGCAGCTGACAACTTCGCGCGTCGCACAGAACCAACCTCACTGTTTTCGTCATAATTTGAGTATAAATCTAAACACGCTGACGAAAACAGACAGTTTTCAGTCTTCGGTTCTCCGATCCGCCAGCAAGAAGCAATAGCTCCAGGTCCGCCAAAAGCCAGTGGTAAGAATTATTTCCGTTAATAACCAACTGACTGTATTTAATTCGATTATATAATATAACAATAATAATTATTATTTACACATTTTAGCAACATGTTAAATTGTATAAAAAAAATTTAAAATGTCGAAAAAAATATGACAATTCTTATTAGAGTATAAATAATAAGCTCACAAAAGCAATGAATATCTGTGATGAGCTTGTAAGATTATCTGCTAACTATTATTTCCGTGAATTACCGATTGCACCCGACTACCTGCTAAGTGTCAGGCTTTTCGTAAATTGTTGTTTGTATTCGAATGTCTGCTAATCCGATCGGCTAGAGATATTTGGGAAAGTTCGGAAATCAATAAGTAAAACGCAGGTTATCTATTTGGAAACAAGCGTCGGGAATACTCGGTTGTTAATATTTGTGCACCGATAGGATTCTACAGTATCTAGCATATTTGAGTAGAATCCGATCTCAGTGTCATAGTGAAGCCCCCTATCCCTAGTATTTGGAAAGGGTCTTCACCAGGAAAACGCGAAGAGACACGAGTGAGATTCCAGAATCTAGCATATTTGAGTGGAATCTGACAAAGTGTCCCAGGATGTAATGCATTAATCGATCCGTCTGACACTCGCTTTCAGTAAACATAAGTTGTAATAAAGTAAGGTCGAAGTTGATGTGATAACCTATAACTATCACTTGTATTTAGCTACCGTCTGTTAACTTTATATATGTTCTCTGGCTTAATCAATTTAAGAGATAGTTTACATTTCATTCCGAGTTAATAAAACTTAATCAGCGTGCTATATAGGTAGATACTTCTCCGGAATATTCAGTTATCATTATTTGATGGTTATATAGTATGCTCCGATGGGATTCTAGTATCTGGCAAATTTGACTAGAATCCGATCTCACTTTCATAGGGAAGCCCTCGATAACTAGTCATTTGGAGAGGAAAACTTAAAAGGCACGAGTGAGATTCCAGTATCTAGCATATTTGAGTGGAATCTGACGAAGTGTCCTGGGTTAAAGTTAACATGCGATCTAATCGGCCCTGAGAAGGAACAAAGGAGATAAATCTAAAAATATAGTACACCCGCGACTAGTACGTATCACCTGTTCCTGGGTTGACATTCTACTGTAGTGTCACGCTTGTATACCGTAACCACTTGTACCTGGACATTGCTGCAACGACCACCTGCTGTGATACCGTCTTAGGCCTAGTCACTATAAACTTCTAACTGCTTGCTATAGATACCAGTAGTAATAGATACCGTTACTTGGCTTGTTTTGAATCACCGCTTATCTGCTTGTCTAACCGAATAATGGCTTGCAAGTATTGCTAGACTTAGGTTCCAACTACTTGATGAAGAAACACCAAGAGCAGACTGCTACACTAAGGATCCCTTATCAAGGCTGTGGAGACTGGTACAAAGGACAAAGCTGGATAAGAAGCTCTAAGGAAATTAATAAGAGCTTCACAATAGACCCACAGGGGATCGCGGTGGTCAAGGCCAATTAGCCAGCTCCTTCTTCTCTTCTAATCTAATCTGATCTAAAAATATCTAGTAGTAGTAGTTTCCAAGCCTTAACTGTATTTGAAAACCTGATCACCGTGCTTGTATTATCATCACCTCTTGCTTGGTTCTTTGGTTGCTTATCAATATAACAGGTTAATATTTACGTTGTATGAATAAAAATATATTATATATTTCTTCCGTCGTATTTTATTTTTTTTTATTTTGCTGTGAAAAAAGTCTTAAATAAAATAGAGTAAAGTCGATATTCTGAATTTTATTTAAAGCAAAGGTATAAGTAACAAATCTGGTTGTACACCGAGAATCTTTTTCGGCAGGTAAAGTGAAGTTGTCCATTTCTATGAAACCGACCGCCATACATACCAGATACCATTTTTCCTACATTCTGGAATTATATGAGTAGAGATGAAATGAGTTAGATAGTAAAGCAGTGATTTTTAAGTGCTTAATTGTGATTAGATAAATCCTTCATTAAGTTATTATTTTTAATTGTCAATTAGTTCATAAAGTAGTAAGTAAGTGTTACCTGGACTTTAAATCAACGAAACTACGATTTGAGGTGTTCGTGTGGATAACAAAGAGCATAATAATATTTATAATATTCCTTTTCACTTTACGAATTCCTAATCACGAAAATATGGAAAAATAAACTTATACAGTAATACGAAAATATGAAAAAAATAAACATATATAGTAATAATTCTTTATTGAAAATTCTAAAATGGAATAAAGGCGAAAACAGTCGTAAATATTTATTCATTTTGATATAATTGCGAAAAAATGAAAAAGCATATGTATTGTGGATTTATAAAATGGTACTTTCGATTGGAAGACCAAAATGTAATATCAAATGTAAAAATCAAATTTGGATAATTTAGTCACGTCACAATTTCTCCAAAAGACGATATTTAAGACAGATATTTGCATAAAGGAAAGAAACTCATGTATAAAACTGCACTCGAGAAGTGTTACGAATGAAATAGGCTTCGAATCATGAAGAGAATTAAAATTCTACAGCAGTTTTATTTATGGAAGAATAAATGTTCTGATGGGATTGAACATTTGATGTACCACCAACACAAATACATATAACATATAACAAAACACTGCATGTATTGAAGCATAATCCACCATGTAAGTTGGCATTATAATAATGAAGATGATTAAAACTCAAATTAGCTTCAGATAATATAAATTTGGTTGGTGAAAATGAGTCCAGTAATGTTTTGAATTTTTAAATCACAACCAAAAATAAATACAAAAGTGTCCTAGTATAAGATAAAATAGCTTAACAGACTATTTGTCCACGAGGTTTAAATGGTGTTTCGAAAGTTAAGATCCTTTTACCACGACATCCTCACCTAATCTCCAACTGCTGCAACTAGATCGGGTTGATTACGCCTTCCAGCAATTCCACCGGAAGTTTAACTCTTCTAAGAGAATATAATCCGGCTTAGCTTCAAAATAATTTTGATATAATCTCTAGACAAGTCGTAGTATTTGTAGTTAATTTCTTGTAGCACCTAGACGCCTCCTGAGAGGTTTTTTAAAGAGGATCAAGTTCTAGTAAAAAAATGTTTTAGTAAATTCTCAAACCGCAATATTTTTCTATAAATTTTAAGTGAAATCGTTTTATATATGTATAAAAGTTGCAAATAAAAAAAACATATATTGACAGTCACTGCTCAAAGAAACAGAAAAAAATATTTGTTTCATTTTAGTAATGAATGTTAATTTGTATCTTTCATGTCTTCTTTGAATAATACATTAATTAAAATATTCCTTTCTACAGAATTGAAGTCATCTTTGTTATTTCTTTTTTATTAAAATTAAAGCTGACACGAATATTTAGTTTACTACACAATAAAATAGAGAGATAGAATTTTATAGGCTTCATTAAAACATAGTGTTTTTTCAAGTGGACGCTAAACGACTCTAACAAAACTACAGCAGTACGAAAATTGTGAAGACTATAAGTTAGTTCCAACAGACAAATTGATATTTATCAAAGCTTAGTTAAGTCTTATTAGAAGATAACATTCAAATAAACTGTTTAACAGTTGGTTTCTTGGTATAGTTAATAACAAGTGTACATTACTACTAAGAGATGTGTGTGATACGATAATTAGTATTATATTGATTCTAATATGTATTGTTACGTGTTTGCTATCCCCACAAACACCTACACTCGTAGATTCGTTGATTGAAAGTCCAGGTAACACTAACTCACTACTTTATTTACTAATTAACAATTAACAACAATAGATTAATAACTGACTTAATTATAATCACAATTGAACACATAACTTATGTCTTTTTCGTATTTCTTCTTTACTTGCTCGCGTTTCACTTCAGATTAAATCTCGGCCCGCCGTGCGTCTTATTTATACATCCATTGACCCAGTCTAGAGCACTCCAGAATATTCCCGGCCGTTCGTGTACAATTCCAGCCTAATCTAACCAGTCTGCACAGTCCAGTGGCGTAACACTGCCCCCTCCTTAAGCCTGAACGTCCCGATCAGGCAATTCATTATTCCCTGCATACTTGGCTAGTCTCTCTATGTGCACCACCTTCATTTTGGATTTTGGACTTTGCTGAATTCTATATACAACGTCGTTTAGTTTGGTGACCACAGTGTAAGGACCTTCCCAGGGCGGGTGAAGCTTCGGACACCTGCCTTTCTTTCGTTGTGGGTTATATAGCCAAACCAAATCTCCAGCCTGGAACCCTCCTGAATTCGCCTTAAGATCATAACGAGCCTTCATGCGATCACTTGCTATGGCAATTCGGTCTCGTACCAGCTCATGAATGTTCCTTAGCCGTTCACCAACTTCATCGGCGTAGTCATTTACGGAAAGTCGCTCCTCATCCGGTGTGCCAAACACCAAGTCACATGGCAGTCTAATCTCACGTCCAAACATCACGCGAGCCGGTGTCTGTTTTGTTGTTTCATGAATGGAGGCTCTGTATGCCATAAGGAAAAGGGGTAAGTGACGGTCCCAATCTCTCTGATGTTTCTCAACCACTTTGGATAGGTGCTCCTCCATGGTTTTATTATATCTCTCCACCATTCCGTCTGATTGTGGATGTAGGGCTGTTGTTCTTGTCTTATGAATTCCCAGTAAGCGACACATCTTCTGAAACACCCCTGATTCAAAGTTTCTTCCTTGATCTGAATGCAATTCTAGGGGCACGCCAAATCGACATACTAGATTATCTACCAGAGCTTGAGCGACAGTCGCTGCTTCTTGGTTGGGTATGGCATAAGCTTCAGGCCACTTACTGAAATAGTCCATGGCAACTAAGATGTATTTGTTCCCATCATCTGTCACGGGGAATGGACCAGCTATATCGATCGCAATTCGCTCAAAAGGAACCCCTACGTTATATTGTTTCATTTGGCCCTTACTTCTTGTCCGTGGCCCCTTACTTGCCGCACAAACTTCACATTTGCGGCACCAAGCTTCCACATCTTGGCGGCTGTTCACCCAGTAGAATCGTTCGCGTACTTTAGTGAGAGTTTTGTTGATGCCAAAATGTCCACCAGATGTTCCATTATGCACTTCCTGGAGTACTTTTGATATGCGACACCTGGGAATTACCAATCTCAAAGAAATTTTCTTCCCGTCTGGACTTTCCCAAGCTCTTTTCAACAGTCCATCCTCTACTCTAAGGGAATCCCATTGTGCCCACAAAGCCTTCAGTCCCACCGCCTTGTCTGAAATGTCCTTCCAGCCTGGCCGGGCTCCTCTTTCTTTCCATTCTAGAATAGGACCAGTTTCTTGATCTTTTAACTGCTCTTCTCTTAATGTCTCTCTTGTCCAATCGTCAGGAACATCAATTTCAACGGTGTTTACAATTATTATCCCTTGTTGTTTTTCTACCCGGTGGCAGTGCTTGCAGTCTTCCCGACAGGGTCTTCTGGAGAGAGCGTCTGCATTTCTATGGGATTTTCCAGGACGATGTTCGATTTTAAAATCGTATTGTTGCAGTTTTTCTATCCAACGAGCTAGTTGGCCTTCCGGAGTCTTCAATTGTAATAACCACTTTAATGCAGCATGGTCGGTCCGAACTTTAAAATGTTGTCCATATAGGTATTTGTGAAAATGGTCTATGGACTTGACAATGGCCAATAGTTCCTTCCTTGTCACACAATAGTTACGTTCTGGCTTCGACAACGTCTTGCTGAAGTATTCAATTACTTTTTCCTGTCCATTTTGAATTTGGGAAAGAACACATCCAAGTCCAGAATTACTGGCATCTGTGTCTAATACGTAGAGGCCTTTCCGTTCTGGGTATGAAAGAACCGGACTCGAACACAGTGCTGATTTTAGTGTTCTGAATGATGTTTCGCACTCTTGTGTCCATTGGTACTGAACCTTCTCTTCTGTAAGCCGGTGTAGTGGCTTCGCAATATCAGCAAATCGTTCCACAAATCGTCTGTAATAAGTGCATAGACCAAGGAAGCTTCGTACTTCGTGAACATTTGAAGGCCTCGGCCAATCTCGTACTGAGGAAATCTTGTCTGGGTCTGTTCTTATCCCCTCCGAAGACACGACATGTCCTAGGAATTTTACCTCTTTCTGGAACATTAGGCACTTTTTGGGATTCAATTTCAGGTGTGCATTTTTAATTCTTCCAAACACTTCTTGAAGGTTCTTCAAATGCTCCTTAAAATCTCGTCCCATAACCATCACATCATCAAGATAAACTAGACATGTCTTCCAAGTTAGTCCTCGTAGTACCAGTTCCATCAGTCTTTCAAAAGTCGCTGGCGCATTGCACAGGCCGAAAGGCATCACAGTAAATTGATAAAGGCCACTTCCTGTCGAAAAGGCTGTCTTGTCTTTGTCATCTGGATGAAGTCCCACTTGCCAATATCCACTTCGAAGATCTAGAGTGGAAAACCACTGTGAACCTGCCAGCGTACTTAGTGTGTCATCAATTCGGGGTAACGGATAGCTGTCTTTTCTAGTGACGTCATTCAGCTTCCTGTAGTCGACACAGAATCTTAAAGTTCCATCTTTCTTAGCAACCAAAACTACTGGCGACGACCAAGGACTGGTTGATTCCTCAATAACTCCGTCTTTAAGCATCTTCTGTACCATTGCAGAAGCCTCTTCTTGTTTTGCTAATGGGAGCCTCCTAGGTGGTTGACGAATAGGAGCTGATTCACCAGTATTTATCCGATGTTGCACTATGTTGGTCTTTGTAAGAGCTTCTGTGTCCTTTGCAAATACTGTACTTTCTTTCTTCAAAAATTTTAAAGCTTCTCTATGTTCATCAGGAGTTAAATGGTCTAACTGGGCATTTAACATCTTTACAATTTCTTGGTCCATATCTGTAGAAGAAGCTCCAATGATTTGTTCTTCACATCTCGCAATCCATGTGACTGGTTCGTAGGTGCCAATTGCTTCGCCTTCCTTGAACGTCACTGAGTGTGAATTTAGGTTAACCATTCTAATCGGTATCTTGTCTGTAGTCTGTGTTAACGTCCTTGCCAGAATTACATTGTCTGTCATTTTAATTGAGTCATCCTTCTCAACGAGGCCAAAGCGGTATCTCACAGAATTTTCCTCCAGGACTGCCTCAATTACCTTCTCTGTTCGTGCAGGAATTTTTACTGTCCTCGAAGTTAGTAGCCTAATATTATGGAATTTTTCATCTGCCGTTGACAAAATAATTTCTTCATTTCCAATCCTGAGAACTCGTTCTCCAACGTCAAGTACAAATCCATATTTTCCCATAACGTCTAATCCTAAAATGAAGTCATCTGTAATGTCAGCTACGATAACTTGGTGTTTAAAACATAAGCGGCCAATTTGCAGCTCCATGTCGACTTCCCCATGAACCGCCGCCCTATCTCCCGTAGCTGTCCGGATGACTAATCCATTCTGCCCTTTATTTACTTTGAAACCCGTTATGAATCCTGCCCGTACTATTGATGACGTAGCTCCTGTGTCGATTGTGAACACACATTTCTTCTTATTTACATAACCCTCCAACAACAGACTACTTTGAACTCTCCGAAGTTGGGAAACTTTTATTTCTCGGGGGTCACAACATTTCTTGGCCAGCGTAGCCCCCAAATTGCCAGCCATCTTTAGTTTTCCTGAGGCTCCTCAAGCACAGCAGCATTTACCCTTTCTGGGCTGCGTTGACGACAGTTCCTCTTGATATGGCCCACTTTGCCACACCTATAACAACGGATGCCTCCATTCGGCCTCCCGCTACTTTGTTGTTGGTCTTGTCTCTGCTGGGAGTTCGATTTTGTCAGTAGTTGGGTCATCATCTTGTGTAGATCAGATATCAGGTTTTGTGTTGTGTCTGGCTTGTCTTCCTCCACACTCACAGCTCGTACTCTCTGATTTGATTGTGTGGTATCCTTATAGGCAGCCTCAATCTCCAGTGCATGTACTAAAGCCTCACTACTAAGCTTATGCCTGGCCAACTTAAGAATTCGCCGAACTTCCTGGTCCCTTACTCCATCAATAAATGTACCAACTGCTAACTGTTGTTGAAATTCCATTGGTGCATCAGGATAGGCTAGATGGGCTAATCTTTCTACCGCAGCCTCGAACTCCTGGAAGCTCTCCCCCCCTCGTTGTCTGCGTGATTTGAGCTGAGCCTGATATACTTGGGCGAGATGTTGGTCGCCATATCTTAGTTCTAACGCTGCCTCCAAAATGCCAAAGTTTTGTTGCTGTGCGGCAGGAATTGTTTGGAGCAGGTCTAATGCTTGGCCCCTTAGTGCTAATACCAACGCTGTTGCCTTTTCCTCATCGTTCCAGTTATTTGAACGAGCAGCTGCCTCAAACTGTCTCTTATAAGTTGACCATGAACTTTGACCGTCGAAGGAAGGTGGTTGTAACCTAGCACCAGACGACACTACTAATTGGCCTCCCTTCTCTCTTAATTGTTGTTTCAACCGGGCTATCTCCCCTTCAACTTCACCAACTTTTCCTTTAACTTCAGTTATTTCTCCTCTAACTTCACTAACTTCTTCTTTAACTTCCATGACTTCAGCGTGTACATCTTCCTTCAATTGTTCAGTGACCGAGAGCATGACTTGATGCTGTCCCTCCATAATTTGTCTTAATTCTTCCTGGCGTTCCTTTCTTTGTTGTTCCCTTTCTTCCAGTCGTCTTCTCTCTTGTTCTTCTTTTTCTTCTTGTCGTCTTCTCTCTTGTTCTTCTTTTTCTTCTTGTCGTCTTCTCTCTTGTTCTTCTTTTTCTTCTTGTCGTCTTCTCTCTTGTTCTTCTTTTTCTTCTTGTCGTCTTCTCTCTTGTTCGTCTTTTTCTTCTTGTCGTCTTCTTTCTTGTTCTTCTTTTTCTTCTTGTCGTCTTATTTCCAGGCCTTCGATCATTTTTGTCAAGTCTTCTTTTTCTTCCTGTCGCTTTCTTTCTTGATCTTCCATAATTTTTCTTTGTTCTTGCATTTGTTGCACCAATGCTGCAAGTAAGTCTTGTGTTTGTTTCTCCGCCATGCTTCTTGTTGTTGGCATTAACTCACGACACGTAAATTAGTTCAGAATAAAGTTTATTACACTATAAAGTCTGTAAAATGTTGAAATCACGTCTATTTTGTTAATGGAATGTTCCAGAAAAATCTCGAATCAGCACTAGAAAGTCTTATTTAGAGTCTATACTTCTTTTGCGTTGACAAAATTCACTTATCTCCACTAATTGTCCAATGGAATGTTCGAGAATTTTCACGAAATATCACTAATAAGTCTTGTTTTGAGTCTATAACACGTTTCCGTTAACACTATTCACGTATCTTCTGTAGTTTCCAAATAGAATGTTCTAGAATTTTCCCGAAATTGCACTAGTAGTCCTTTTTCTCAGTCTACAACACGTTATTACTAGCGGCACTCGCGTATTTGCAACTATTTCTAAATCGAATGTTCTAGAAACTCCTCGAAAATTCACTTTAAGTCACTATTTGGTCCAGAAATAGTCCTCCAAACACTGTCCAGTAGTTTAATTCTTCGTGTCACCCCTAATTCCTGAGAAGAACACTGTAGAATGTTTTCGAATATTCCAGAAATTTCTCTTCCAATCCACTTCCGACACCAAATTGTTACGTGTTTGCTATCCCCACAAACACCTACACTCGTAGATTCGTTGATTGAAAGTCCAGGTAACACTAACTCACTACTTTATTTACTAATTAACAATTAACAACAATAGATTAATAACTGACTTAATTATAATCACAATTGAACACATAACTTATGTCTTTTTCTTATTTCTTCTTTACTTGCTCGCGTTTCACTTCAGACTAAATCTCGGCCCGCCGTGCGTCTTATTTATACATCCATTGACCCAGTCTAGAGCACTCCAGAATATTCCCGGCCGTTCGTGTACAATTCCAGCCTAATCTAACCAGTCTGCACAGTCCAGTGGCGTAACAGTATTTTAACGAAGAAAAGTTAATTTGATTCATCTTCTAGTTAACTGAGCTTTATTTTCCAGTTTCTACTGCTTCATTGTTTCCATCTTTTACATTTAAAATATACAATGATTTTCCTTATCTAACAAATAGCATGCTACCATTAAATGATGAAAAATAGGTATTTATCTAAACAGTCAATGACAATCAACCACAAACTCATGAAAAGTAAATTAAACGTATTCAGTTTTAAAGACACGGGGCTGATTCGCGAATCTTATAAAAATTCATTGTTCAATCGCGAGGCACTCAAAGTCTGACCACAAGTTAATGGGTAGTGCCTAGCTTTCTAGGGTGTTCGAGGTTAAACTTTTTCTGAATTTACATATTTTCGTCTAGACGCCAATATAATTAAACATTCTTACTTGTAGATCCTGAGTCAAACGTGCAGCCCTGGACCTTACAACACTCCAACCATATCAGATATTTCCATAAATCAACATCACCTTTTGTGCACTTTACTAACTCACAAAGTTTTCTCATGCTTGACAACGACTTTCTAATATCGTGGCTCTAGATTGTATGTCTCATGACCGTCGAGTGCGATGGCTCCCGTAGATCTCACCGGAGTACGTCTTTGTCCGCTAATAAAAACCCACTCCCCGCGCGCGACAGCACTTCCTCGTAACCAACTTTTTCTACCGTACAGTAGCGGCGCACTAAATAGCTAGTACAAAGAGGTTTGGTACAATTATATTATTCGAATTTGGAATCTAATATATAATTCAAACAATTTCCATATAATTTATACGGAATGTAGTCCAAATTGCTTACTTTAAAAACGGACCCTTACAACATTACTGATAAATTCAAAAATTCTTTCGTAGGACTATTTTCGTTACTGAATCGGTGGAGTAGATGGCTAGAGCGTACGATGGCAAGTATGACCAGATAATCTTTCCATTGTAGCTGCGGTGGAAATGGTTGTGTGTCCGCATTTGTCATAAATATAATATTCGCGCGTGCAGCCTCGGCCTCGGAGTCGGGGCTTGTCTAACTTCTGTGCTATTATTATTAAAACAAAATTTTGCAATCAAAAAGCCTATTAGTAGAAACTCATGGAATCTTGGATCAAAAACTAATATTTTCATCAAATCATAGCCTGTTGCTAATGAGATTACAATCCTGCAAATTATTTCTTGTTTATGATAAAAAAGTTTAGTATAAAAAATTGGCTCCTCTGTAAACAACAAAATTTACAGTGTCATATACAAAATTGCCAGTTCTACATATGATGCTAACTTTGTTAGATACCTGTGGTACGATATTTATGGAGTATAAAGACAAAAGGATTAACACCACAACATGGTATAGGCCCTGCAATTTCTGAAGAGCAATCTCCGTTAAAATATCGATTCAAGAAATCTGAAATGACTGATTACTCATATGATTTTTTAAGATGAAGCAAAGCACACACAGATATGTAATTAGGGACGAACTTAGGGCTTATACATAATTAAAAATTGCTCTGTAGTAAATAATGCTTTGGTTCTGTTAACATCGTTCTCTTGGATAATCGAAGCTTAAGGTTGCCACAAAAGATTATTTTAGATTATGAGTTCAAGCGTAGATAAAGAAATTCACATTGTTGCACACATAACCTTAAAATAAGTCCATTCTTGCTGCTAAAAAATATCAAGAAATAAATAGTTGGTTATTTGCAATATCAGAAGGTTGGATAATAACCAGTACTTTATCAGGAACTGAAAAACCGACTGTTACACAAAATGATGGTTAGAATTACAAAATGTTTATTCTTTAGATAAACCAAGTTTCATGGCAATTTATTCTCCATTTAAACTATGAGAAAACTTAAGTATAATACGTAGAGAACAGGTAAATGTCGCTACAATATATTAAAGAGGATTTTTGCACTGCATTGTTGCAAAAATTTGAAAACGGTAATGAGACAAAACTTATATCCTCTAAAGTATGATCAACTGCTAAATGTAAATACTTTCTTAGAAATTCATTAACTTTTAAGATTTACAAAACTTTTAGTTTATCCACTACGAGTAAATTACTCGTGTCACGTATATATGCACCGAATAGTACGAAATTTTTTCATTGTCTGTTGTCATTAAAGATTGCAATTGTAAATAACAAAACTTCTGCAATGTTTCTTTAATTATCGACTTCGTAAACTTAGCTCCAATAACAAACTTTTATGAAAGCAATAAAAGTTGTGATTGGGAAGGCGGATCTACTTCTCATCTAGGCTTATGCTATCGGGCCAGTTCCACTCTTATGATACCATATTTCAGTTTCCTAAAGAGGTATAGACCTCTACTTTATAATTTATGGAATGTAAAAAGTTATGGATTTCTTTTATCCACTTCTTTTACGTCTTGGTAACCGTAATATAATGTTAACGGCTTTACAAAAATGAACAAGTAACCTTTTTATGGTAAGAATACGGCAAGGCATATTGTGTGGATTATTAATGAACAATGGTGTTGTAAAAGTTACAGTAGTCAAAACATATCTGAACCTATAAAAAAGTTCATTTGATAACAGTAATCTTAGAAAATATGTTCCTTCGCTTACCCACAGCAAACTAAACAATAAAAAAACCGTAGGCTCAAATTACTGCTCTGTATACATCCTGAAATTCTTTGACCAATATTTTGCAAGGTTCAACGACTAGAAAGTATATTATAATAAAAATAGGAAATTTATAATAAAAATAAAAGCTTTAATATTAACAAGTGTTTATTTTGCCATAAATAATACAAAAATTAAAAATTACTAGAAGTATTATGAGCTCTTATTAATTAAAAATAAAATATATTTATCCCTCACTTTAACTACGAATATCTTGAAAATTGCGGAGAAGAAAAAAATTGAAACAATTTTGAATTCATTGTTTGTTTTACACCGCTCACTAAAATTTAGTTAGTTTTTGTTGAACAGTTGAAATTTTGCTAAATTATGTTAAAAAATGTCGCACTTTTTAAGGAATTTTGACCATACCACCTTTTGGTATGTTATACCTCGGAAAACGTGCATCCTATATAAATAAAATTTTAGCTGTAAATAAAAAACTGCTATTTTCATACACTTTCTCTTTTTCGTAATTTTTTATTTTAAAATTCAGTTATTTCGTTTATTTTATACTTTTGGTTTTATTTGTCTATGTATATCTTTCTGTCAACCATATGTGGCAGTAGTAGTTACAGATCCTGGACTCTGGTCCCGTTTCCTCTCCCTGACTATAACATTTATTATTAATTTAACCTTATTGTTATCTTAGAATATTAGAAACATATGATTTTTATACGTTAAATATAAACAGTTTCTATAATATCCTCAAACACTACAATAAAAACGAAGTGTTTCTTATTGATCTCTCAGTATCATCAAAGGAAATCGTAGCGTGCAAAGGACTCTTAAATAACTTATTTGATTCTCTTAACCTTGTTGATTTGGGATAGTAATTAACAAAAAAGAACGCAGATCTACAAGGAATTTTAATTAAATAATAAATGCTAAAACACGAAACGAAAATGTTGAATTATTTTTTAATTACTTTTCCTTTGTAATATAAAATTAAACTTTGTGTTTCGCTATAGTGTTGGTTGTATTAAAGAGTATGCAATGGAACTTGGAAATCGTAGCCAATAAGCATTAGAACAAGGAAGTGTGTAGGTCAGGATCAGTTGTTAGTAACCAAATTAAAACCTGCTTTTGCTCCAAGGGGAGAATTTCGGCGCGTGAAAGGATAAAAGAACGAGGTTTCTGCAATTAGCGCAGTGATAAGTCAGTAGCGGGTTTAACAATTTTCTGACAGTTGTTTTAGTATGTTTCTTATTATTAAACTTTATTTTAATTGGATTATACCTTATATTTATTCTCTCCTGTTGAACAATAGCCCTGTTTTTTTTAACAAATATAAAAATTTAGTGTGTATTTTAAATGCATCAAAATATTGAAAAAAAAAATTGTATTTTTTAATCATTTATGTAACGTTGACTCATTTTTGCTACTAATTCTAAATAATGGCACTTTCAACCTGGAAATTATGCCGACCTCCAATATTTTCGTGGGGTAAGGATCCTCAACGTGCTCACATCCATGTGCCTACATACATGTAACCCAGAGTTTTACATCCCTTTCGAAGAAAGGCAGCGCGAGCGGGCCTGCTCGTCAAGTATACCTCAAATTGCCCGGTTTTGAACCTGGGCAGTTTGAGTAGAAGCACGCGCCACTGTCCTTCACACCATCTAGCTGATAAAGGAATAGAAAACGAAACGTGTATTTAAATAATATAAACTCAGCTGTTTTAAATATACAGTGCACTGTACCCCTGGAACCTCTTTTGGAGCCAGCAAAGACAAAACATGTAATTGGAGTTTCATCAAATGCTAACTATAGAGAACACCTCGCCTACTCTTTTTAAAATTTAGTATCATGACTACTCTTTACATATTCTTGAATTCATAAGAATAATAAAACTTACTCTACTCACGGGGAGAAGATATGGTCATCATTTTAATTCCCGATATTGGATCAGTGAAGCGCAACAACATTGATCGAGTCCGGCATTTTGACGATGACGGATACCTGGTCTAACAGTCGGTAGACTGTCAACAGAAACTAATCTGGGAGGCCCGTTAGCCCGCAAGCAGGCGATGAGGCGACCATGTGAAGGGTATTGTAAGTGACCTACCCAGAAGGTTTGCTATTCTGCCAGTAATGCAGGCGGACAGGACAAACGGTGGGTTAGTTGTCAGCCGAGGTGCGTGAATCGAAGTCCACGCTAAACTGTTGGTCTCTATTCAAATGTATTGCATATATCGTGTTTACCGAACGCTTTCCATAAGGTAGTAGAAAAGTTCAAAGTAGTTATTCCGATGAGACGTTCCCGTCGACAAGTTAATCGTAAATTAAAAAAAAAATGTGATATCGGTTAAATGTATTCAAGAATTTCACAAAGTATGCCCACAAATTTCAGAACCACCACAGCCTGTAATAACGAAATAGGGACCATGGCTGCAAGCGGCTTTTTTTATCATGAATATTTCGAGAATGATAAATCTGTAATATTGAAATTCGATCCTCGAGAATCCAGTTGTATTAAGGCAAGTAAGGAGAATTTATCAGCGTACAAGTCAAACACAATTTAATTACTAAAGCTGCAAATCGTGTCTGTGTATCATGGTCGTAGAGTACAGATGTACTTACTGTCGCCGGCATTCACCTTGACCGCGAAACTCTTTCTTCAGTCCAGTCTATTATTAGCTTTCGAGATGTGTACAAGTTAAGTCACTTGGGCGTATTGCATATTGTTTCTGTGTTTTTATTTTATTTGTTGTACTGTATTGTTGATATTAATTAATAATAAAGCATGGCAGACGTACGCAGGGGTAGAAAACGGCTATTTGCTGACAAAGTGAATAAATTCATAGGTGAATTCTCGGATTTATTCTATGATGGTGCTAAAATAATTTGTAAAGTGTGCGAAAAAGATTTGATGTGTTGGGATAAGCGTGATTGTGGACTTCACGTAAATAATGTACACCATAAAAATAAAAAAAAATAGCGTGCCGTCGACAACACAGTTTATGTTTGATTTACTATTAATGCTGATTGCCTGTGATGTTCCGCTGCACATACTCGATAAACAATCATTTCGAGAGTTCTGGAAAAACAAAATGCCCAGGTGAAGTTACCAAGTCGCACAACGTTATGTAACTATCTACCAACTGTACACGTAGACATGATAAATAAGATGAAATGTGAATTAAAAAATACACGGCTGTGGTTATATGTTGATGAGACAATAGGTTGTAAAAAAAATTTATTTTTTAAATGTTACAGTACGAGTACTGGACCCTCTTAAACCGACAGTTCCACTGTTATTGGCTAGCAAAAGACTAAGTCAGTGTAATAGCGAAACAATTACCAGGGTGGTGCTGGAGATGTTAGAAAAATTTGAACTGTCAAAAAGTCAAGTTTTGATATTTGTGACTGATGGCGCCGTGACAATGCGTTCGGTAGGCCGCTTTTTTGCAAGAACAAGGTTGCACGTTTATACATGTTACGTGTAAAGTGCATGCTTTACATCTTGTGGCAGAACCTATTCGAAAAGGTTTTCCAAAGGTAGATGCATTAATAGCAAGTACAAAAGAAGTGTTTCTTAAATCTCCTAAAGGTCTCCGTGCATTTCATAGCAAGTGTCCCGGTATTCCTGAACCACCACAGCCGATTCTTACACGTTGGGGAACATGATTGCAGGCAGCTTTTTATTATGCTGAATATTTCCAACAAATAAAAGCTGTGATACTACAATTCAATCCAGATTAGGCTGCAGCTATTAAGGAAAGCCAGACAAAATTTGAAGATATTTCCGTTGAAACAGCTTTAAAAAATATTGCGATGAACTATAAACCATTACATGAAAGCCTAAAAAAATTAGAAAACAGTGCGTTGTCGTTAGCGGAGTCACTGTAAATAGTGGACGAAGTAAATCTACTTCAACACGCTATAGGTGATGCAACAAATGAGCGCGTTAAAGAAAAGTTCGCAAGTGTGTTAAATAAAGACACCGGTTTCACCAAATTAAAATAAATATGTGATGGTGCAGCCCCAGATCCGTTAAGTGCGTTCAAAGACTATTTTACGTATGCGTGTATTACATCAGCAGATGTCGAACGGTCGTTTTCGAAATATAAGAATATATTTTCATCAAAGCGAACATCACTCATGGAGACAACCATAGAAACATACCTGATGCTGCAAAATGGCTACACATCTTCTCCAGTTTGTGATAAACAAGCTAGTTCATTAAGCTAGTTAAGAGGATAAGTTTTACATACATTGTTATAAATTGTAACAGTTTATTGTTTCTCGTATTAGTTAATTTCGCGTACGTCACTGTCCCACGGAACATTTTTGACAGCCCTATTAATTACTATACATGAAAAGAGGCTATGAAAAAAATTAATACGCCTTAATATTTACATCCTGGCGTAGAAGTTTAGCAGAGCACACTATAGAATGATTATTAATTATATGCTGACAACAATAAACAACTGTTTATGATCATGATATAAGAGGTAAGTCTTCATAATTTACATAATGCCCATCACCGATGCCACTCAATTTCTTAAAATGAGCCGAGTTTAGTAATTACTTAAAAAGATATTAAATCCTACCCATATTTCTATTTTAGCCATTAATACGCATATTGTGTAGATAGATTCACATTAGTTCCTGAAATAAAATTATTTGATGAAAATTCAAAGAAAATAATGGGTTTATTTTCGTATAAAGGAAATGCCCTAGACGAATATGCAAATACCTAAAACTTTGTCAAAAGTGTTTCAAGCCTAGCAACATATAAATCTCAACTATTTTAAATACTTTATTTTAGATTAAAAATTAAAAGTTGGCATTTCGGAGAATATTCTATCGCTTTTCTAGAAAAAAAAATTATTGGGTGTTATATAAGCATTAATTCAAACCTAACATGATAATAATAAATACCTATAGTTCTTTAAGAAATTAATAAATATGAAGCAATAATATTTAAAAAATTTTATTTTATCTTTATTATGAAACTATAAAACTATAAAAAATAATCATAGTACAGTATGTAATAGAGAAACATTCTAAATTACTTTCCATCTAACGTTAAATTGGCCTAAACAATTAATACGTAAATCTGTAGATATATGGTATTATGGTTTGTTTTCTTTTAACGCTTTTGTCGGAAAATTTCTAAATATAATTTCTAACGATGACATACCTGAATTTCATAGAGTACGCCAATGGTGGAAATAAACTGTGTTATTGGCCTGGGAATTGGACTGCAGGAATTCGGGAGTGCTAACTGTTGTGACAAATATATTTCACTTTAACAGGGACGACGAAAGTTTTCCGAGAAAAAATAAAGAAGTTAATTGTAGACAGGCTCTAACTTCTATTAATTAAGATTTATTCTGATTCTGGGCCCCATTAAGAACTTTGAATTCTGTAAAGGAATGAAAGTTTTACAGTATTATTGCTTTTTGAAGCATGAGATTATAAATATGACTTTTTATAATTTGAAGTACACGAAAGACGGGGAGATAAAAATATACTTTTATTAAGATTTTTATCTAAAAAGGGTTCAAAGGATTGTGCCGGGTAGCTTTGGTGTTTTAATATCGCCTTTATTATATCGCACTACATAAATCATCTTTTAGGGTGCTCTAAAAGATATTTTATGCTTAGGTGGCTTTTAAGTGTTTTCTTTTAGGGCACGCAATATGATACTGTTTATTTAATGTTCGTTTTTCTCGTTTACATGACATGGACAATCAGAAACAAACCTTCTAGCAAAAAAAAAGCCTTTAAAATGGGAGCTTCTCCACCACTGATAGAGGTTTTCCAAGTATGAAGTTCCCCACTGATATCTCGTTTATCAGCAGAGAAATACCGCAAGTATAAGCTAGTCACTTTTGCATATTTTTGTAAATAATACGAATTTCTAAAAAAAAATATCTATTTGAAACCGTTTTCGAAAGAATCTTGAAAAACTGAAATTAAAGAAACTGGTATTATGCCTTGACTTTTTTTATTTTTAACGTAACTCTTTAACAGAACCGAAAGAATCGAGATTTTGATGATGATAGGTTACAGATACAGGACTTAGACTCAATAGGATGTATGCAAATTATTTAACGCTACAGTTAATTGGCCAGTCAACGGTTAGAGAAATTGTTATGCATAAAAAAGAAGGTAGATATATTCAAAATACAAATTTAATGAATTTCAGATATTCATCTTTTATTAAAAACGAATCTACTTAGATAAGTTTTATATGGATTACTGTAAAACAGTAAAACAGACAAACTTAAACATATCCACTATCTATTGATATCTTTTTCCTGTTTATCATTTGATTGTATTGATAATTAGTCCTTGCTTTAAGTAAATATAAGTATTATTAATTTTATTGTGATTACTGCTCTTCTTTAATTTGTATACTTATGTATAAAACTTACTATTATTTACAATAGCATGTACAATTTTTATGCACAAATAAATGGGTATTATATTATTATTATTATTCTGACTAAATGAGGTATGAATGTTGGCCATAAAATTTAGAACACCATGTAAGTATTATTAGACGTGCTAAAATGTATTATATTGCAAATTTTTATGAGCAAAAATTTTCAAATCCTAGTTTATGTCCGCGAACTACCCAATCAACAGTAAAAACTCACCTATAATACGAAGATCATCAAATTTTCTGTTTACCTTTTTCGGCCAATGCCATCCATCACATATTTTAAAGCGTAATAAATATTAAGGCGACTAGACATATAATACGTATTTTATATGTCTCTGGTGATACCGCTAAGTATACTTGGGTGTGTATATAGCAGTCAACCCGCGAGCTGTTCTGGATATTACATTTATGTTTATTACATTAACTTTGGGGTAGTTTTAGGGTGGTAATACGTAGTGTAACCTAAAGTATGATACAACTGGGTAGTAATATTCGTTGAAGCCACTATGCTTAGCATACAAAAAAAATAGTTCACTGCTACAAAGATTATTTCATTCTAGTTTTCATTTATATGTGCAATAAAATATTTTTATTAGCAGAATTTTTAAATCTCCTCTCATTTGAAATCGGCCTGATATTGATTTTATACGTCTGACGAAATATAAGTGCGATGTTATGTGAGGTTTTATAATTTACGTAAAATTTATTAACAGAAGTATGTAATAATAATGCAAGGTGATAATAAGTAGTGAAGGCAAGAATATAACGACTTTCGCCAATCTGGCGAATGCGCCAGGCGGAATTGCCATAAATATTTTAATCTTTTCTGAAATAATTTAAATTCATAGATGTAACTTGTGCTCGCTAAGAATTGTTAACTGCTTTGAGATACTGAGTTAATTTCTACCTTAGAAAAAAATATCAGCTCCTCGACGGGTAATCAATCCCATGACTATCCATCCCGAGGAACACTTAGATGTCTAAAAAATATATAAATGATATCAAAAAGACCATTTAAAAATGTTCAGTCATCAGAAAATGAGATGATTTTATAGCATCTGAATGTCCGCCAGAATTACGTCGATTTTTTTATCCTAGTATTTATAATACATGTTTGTAGAATTCTTAAGAATACATTTTTTTACCTCTGTAACTATTGCCCACAGTCAAGTCTAAAAGATGCAATTATTAAGCCGTGATGACGTTAAGACTAACGTAAATAAGACGTCCGTATGAGGGTCGACAGTCACATCCTAATACCACGACGTATATGTGACGTCACATATCGACGTCTATCTGACGTCATATAAAGGTTATAACTAATATTATGGATAAAGTCATAAAGTCAATGTGTTACACAGGATTCATTTATATTATTTATACATAGATTTATTTGGCATATGGGGCCAAATTAAATACACAAGATCAATAGCTCACAATGCAAAGTATCCTCTATAAACGTTACACAATATTTCTGTAAAATAAAATGTCTGTTGCATAAGTATTGCGAACTTACAGTGACATACCATAACGCTCTTGTCAGGATAACCGAGGTTATTTGTATTTTCAGCATGATACAAATACACTAATATGCTAATCTGGCGATCGAATTTCGTTCACTTTTGCGCATGATGTGTAACAAGGCGGTTTCGTGCCCATTTATTTCATTTAATAAGTCACAAATTATTTACTGAAATAAAACAAAATCTATAAACAAATAAATATATTCAAAATTAGCATGATTTCTTGACTCTCTTCTCCGGGCAGGGAAGCGAGTAATTGATCAGACAAATTTCTTAAGTTAAAACTAAATACAAATTAAATAGGAAAAATCGTCCAATTGGTATAAAATAGTTTGTTAGGCGCCATCCTCTTTTTAAAGTGTTTTTATCAAAGTTCCGACGGATTACACTCACTGGTAATGCTAAAAAGAGAGAAAAAAACGTGTATTTAATGTAAAGTTTCTCATCATATTAATCGGTAAATTAAAAAAAGTCAAAGATGCTCTACACATAAAGTTCAATAAACGGACAGATTGGCAAATCAATGCAAGTCAATTTATATGAATTACGCCAGTGGGCACTTCCAGCTAACACAGGTAGTCGTATTTCATTGCTAAGTACCTAGTTAGTTTATAATTTTATTGAAGTGGGCCTTGCCAGCTGGTGGGGCACAGCTGACATATTTTTTGAGTTTCGTTTCCTTAGATTTGCTATAGATGTAGGTCTTAAAACTCTATGGTGCAGTGAATTGGAGTTACACTTTCAATTTGTAAATCTTTATTTGTATTTTATTTATTTATTACACATATCTTTACAATACCTTTTAAGTAATTATTTATAAACCATATTAATCTATGCCGTTAAAAGCAGATAATTATTAATTCCAAAAGTAAAATTTTTATTATTCAAAAACAAGATAGTCAATTCAATAATTCTATCAAATAGATGTTAACTATAAAAATTCCTGACTTATATAAAGTGTTAGTTGCATAATAGTTTAAATTTTAATAATCATTTATTTAAAACATGTTCTTTATAATGATTATAGATATTCTAAACAATATTTATATACATGAATGGTTCAAAATTTATTTATAGGATCTCACCACTGAGTATATGATTTATTTATTCATCATACGTCACTACGACTAACAACCATTATTGTACCATTTATCTTTTGTATAAGAGTTTCTGTATGTAGACTACAGTACGTTTTAGATTCAGTATTACTGTAAATTCCAAACTAGATGATTGAGGTTATATCGATGGTGTAGCACACGCATGAGGGAAGTGCATTTTTTTGGCAAAAGTGAATTAAATACATTAACCAAGAGCCAACACTTGTTTAGTGCATTTAATTAATTTTTGCCCAAAAATGCACGTGTGCAATACACCATCTATATTTTCGTTAATAAGACGTTGTGTAAAACACATTCTTGTACTAATTATACAGATATAAATTTAAACTGGGATTACACAAAACTAAATCTAATTCACGTTTGGGCAATAAGGCCTAAAAGTTTCCCAAAAAGTGATTGTATTTTCGTGTTAAATGAATAAAACAAAATTTTACAATTGTACAAGAAAACAAAAAAAAGTTTTGATGAAAACGAATACAAAAAATGCTTCATTTTCATATTAAAAATTATTCTAAATATAACGATTTTGCAGAACATTTCCTTTAAAAATAGAAGTTGGAAAACCAAATTTTGTACAGATTCAGAAAACCAACTGAACGGACAATAGCTTTTTAAACGGACAATCGATAATTTAAAGATTGAACTACTTCACATAAATTGGAAAAAGCACTCAAATTTCGTGTTCCTATTAATCATTATAAAATAACTGAAACACCATACAGAAAAACGCAATATTATGTCAATTTCTTCGAAAACCGTGATTTTATAGAATTTCCGGAAAAGTATTGAAAATACAATTGAAACTAGTGTATACATAACAAGAACAAATACCAAGAAATATTTACATGTCAACTCAATCCAATCATTTATTGTTAAATGAAGTGTTATAAAATATATATGATAGGGCAAAATAAGAAAGTAATCATCGAAGAGGTTCTAATAAATTTAGAATACAGAGAATATTTATTTTTCTTTTTTATTCAAAATATTTATTTTTAACTTATTTTCCTTCTGTTACCGCTAAATAAATTTGACAGGTCTCGAATAAAACCATTAAAATTGATGATCTGTATTACAGTCTTGTCCAAAAGAATTTAAATAAACCTAGATTACATCTGAATTAAACCAGGAATCTGAAACACTGGTTAAACTTTTAAATCAAGAATTAGACAACTGTTTTCCATTTAATCCTGATTTAAATATTAACTTTGGATTAAATATTTAAATCACATTTATGCAATTGGCTCTGTATATAATACGACGAAGAGTCTCTTTTACTTTACTATAATTACGTTTTTTTAACATTCGTATACAGTGTGTTCCAGTTTCCAAGGCGAAAACCTCAGGAATGTGTAAAGTACATACGAATTTGAGTTTCCTCTATAAATATAATTCGAAAAATGCACCGTAATTTAGATACAGGGGATAGAAGTTTCATTAAGACAAGTTTATAATTTAATATCTAAAGGAAGACAGACGATATCTATTTCAAATTTGGCACACTACCTTTCTATGTAAATATGCATCGACAGTTCAAGTCAAAAATAGTAACGAAAAGCCATTGGCGTAGATACAGGTCTTATATACCATTTTTCTAAAGACATGTTGTACGGCGTGTTTCTTTGAAGTGATATCCCCTATAGGCATAATTCACAAAATAAAAATAACAAATTTCAAGTAAACTGCTTAAATTACATTCCACCTACTTTGACGCATTTTCGACATCGGCGAATCAATGAATTAAAGGCGGCAAATATTTGAAATGAATTTTGCCTCATCTAATTACAAGTTTACTCAATCTCTTGTTAACACTAAAGTAGTATTAATATTTCCTTTTAAATATCCCCAAACGTAAAAGTTCATTGGGATGAAATCCAGTGACTTAGGTGGCCAGGCCAGTGCTTCATTTAATCATTTCGTGAAGCATATAATTTATTTCTTGTCGACCAATACAACTCTATAGATAATTTGTATGTAACCATACTCTTACAACTCTTATCGCAAGTTGCCGGCAAATTCTCGATATAATCAGGAAAGTCATTGGTAAGAAACTCAAGGAATAATTCCAAGTTTAATCTAGGGGGTGGCACGGACAGAAATATTACTGCTAAAACATCCACCCAAATATTCACACTGAATTCATTTTGAAATGACCGCGGTCGAACAGCATGAGAATTTTAATATGCCCTTTAATATTATATATATTATATTATAGTAACTGTTTTAAGTTACTATAGTAACTACTTTAAGTTACTATGGTAACTATTTTAACGTGTATGTGTATTGTCTTACTTATTTCATAAGTTTTAAATTTTGTTAAAAAAAACATTTTAATTTGTTATAAGATTCATTTTTAATAATTATGAGATCGTATTTCGTAACAAACTCCTGTATTTTAGACACAACAACATTATGAATTGATCCTTGAAAATGAAAAAATTAATTTTTCGAAACGTGCGTCGGCATTAAATTCAATAAGTGTTGTTGATTTTCCCATTCGACCTATAACCCCACAAAAACTCGAAAATCAGAACATAAATTATATTACATAAAAAAATTCCTGGAAGAGCTAATAATCTACTAATAAAAACATTAATATCAACTTTTGTATTATTAAGCTGAAATAAATTTAATCAGTGCAAGGCAGTTTATCGACAAACCAAAGTCTTCCAATTATTTATTACGGGGCTAATAACCATGGTGACAACGATAAAGTCTTAGCGGAATATAATAAGTTATAAATCATCGCCTACAATATTTTTAACGTCGCGTCGCCTTAATAGCGTAACGGCGGCTGTTCGTTAACGGAATTTGTCGCCAGTCTATTGAAGACGGCGTGAGTTAGTAGTGTCTGGAAGGCGCCGGAAGACCGCCAAGTTGATCATCAAGAAGCAATCGGTTAAATGACTTAGAATGCGCTTACCAACTACTTTCATAAATCATTATTTGAATCCGTACTTCGACAACATTTATCTCGGTTTTCAATCAAACTCCCTAGTTTCCTACAAAAGACTTCGTTCCAGTATTATAGTATATTTTTAAGAAATTTGCTGTACAAATTTTTATATTTAATTTCTTGGTTTGTTACTCAGATGGACTAAATTATTAAAGTTTGTTCTCGTTATTCGTGTTTGTAACATTATTATGAGTCCCTTTACTCTATGATTTTCTTAACTACTTTTTATTTACATATATTATAATCGACTGCTATCAAATTTTATTATGGTAATTTTTTTATTAATACAATTTTTAAATGTTAGAATGCTCATTTTTCGTGGTCGAAGGTCAGAAGCAACTGTTAAAGACTGGAAAAATGCCGTCGAACGAAGTAACACATGAAAAAATAAGGTTGAGCTATTTTGACATTTGACCCATTTAAATCACCGGGATCTGATATATATCCGGCTCTAATATAAAAGAGTGGTGAGTCACTTGTATCAGCTTTTAAGATTTTTCGTAGCTCTGGGATACATTCTAACGTTCCGGAGAGCGGTGAAAGTGATCTTCTTACCAAAGAGACAGGTCCAGCATAAGACATTTAGGCCAATAAGCGTGATTTCCTTTCTGCCAAAGATACTGAAAAGACTAAAAGAAAGGTATATAAAACATGAGGTACTAGTAACATCACCAATTCACCTCAATCAACTTGTGTAACAATTAGGGAGACGACCCTTCATTAGATTGTCGTTCGAGCTGACAGTGTTTCTGGATATCGAGGGAGCGTTCATCAACCCAACCCTTAATTCTCTCTGTCAAGCGGCTGTTGTTCGCAATGTGGATGGCACCATAACTAGATATCCATATTGAGGAATCACGACATTAAAACCACCCGTTGCAACGAAACAGTCAGGGCTAAAATGGGTCGAGGATGTCCTCGATTTGCTAAAGAACGGAATGTGGAATGTGACAGGTCAGGGGCTGGGGCACACAAAGGCTCTAACTATTTTCCAGTAAGAAGCCAGATCGGCCAGTTGGAAGATGACCAGTGCCTTCCAATGTACCAATTCCATACACAGTTGTGTTCTCAAGTCGAGATAATTCGCAGCACAACACAAAAAATTTCCTGGCGTTCTGGAATAGTATGCAGATGGGTTAAAGACTCAAGAGGGAACTGGTGCTGGTATTCATGAATACTAACTAAAAGGTTCGTATTAAGATACGTCTAGGTAAGTGTACAAGTGTGTTCCAAGAGAAGGTATATGCCATTTTATTATGTGCAAACGAGAATCTCACCTGAAGTGTTGTTAACAAGCATTATTACATATAATTGAAACCACGAAAGAATGCCGTTATGTCACAAATTTATTTATAATCTACAACGTACGCTGTTCAAGTGTTCTTTGTTTACAAAACAATAAAACGTAAGGAAGTCTATTATATGTGACGGTTATTATCTCGGACTAACGTTATTAATGCGTTATACGATAACCTAACTTTATTGATGAAAAAAAGGGAGATGGCCTGATTTCGTACGTCTTAGTAACAAGCGAGAATATTATCGATTAGTCTGACCGAACGTTTTTGACTGGCGTCGTTGTCACATGTTTCACGGTTTCCTATTTCTGTTTGTCAGCTGTCAAATTTGGATTTATTTATTTTTGAGTTTTGAGGCACTTAAAATGATCACCCTGTACGGTATTGCTTAATTAATTCTTCAGATTGATTGTAGTTACAATAATACAGTTTTCTTCTTTTATATGTACGAATTTTAAATAAACTTTGAGTTTAGAAATCACCAACAATAAAAAACAAAAAACAACGTTAATTTCCATTTTCCTTCGCGATCTTTCGCTCTTTTCAACGATTCACTCTATAAACAGAAAGGTAAATAGAACAACAATTTCTCTCCCTTCAAGATTAGGGGCGAGACTTGACGTATAAATTATAACACTCTAAAGACAAATTCGAGAAATAAATATTTACCCGATTATAACTCAGAATTAAACTGACGCAGAAAATTAGCTTCTGATTAAATCTCTCGGAAAATGAATGACAAACATTTTTACATAGGCTTAATTCACATTCCTTTATGTCAAATGTTTATTTTTTTAACATATCGTGCAAAATTTAATTAAACGTCTTGTGTCTTTTGCAGATGCATCAAACAGCTTTACGTTTTAATTCGTTATCGATACACCTGTACTATGTTTTATCTTTAATTTAAACTACTAATATATATATGTATATATATATATATATATATATATATATATATATATATATATATATATATATATATATATATATATATATATATATATATATATATATATATATATATATGTATATGTATATATATATATATATATATATATATATATATATATATATATATATATATATATATATATATATATATATATATATATATATATATATATATATATATATATATATATATATATATATATATATATATATATATATATATATATATATATATATATATATATATATATATATATATATATATATATATATATATATATATATATATATATATATATATATATATATATATATGTATATATATATATATATATATATATATATATATATATATATATATATATATATATATATATATATATATGTATATATATATGTATATATATATATATATATATATGTATATATATATATATATATATATATATATATGTATATATATATATATATGTATATATATATATATATATATATATATATATATATATATATATATATATATATATATATATATATATATATATATATATATATATATATATATATATATATATATATATATATATATATATATATATATATATATATATATATATATATATATATATATATATATATATATATATATATATATATATATATATATATATATATATATATATATATATATATATATATATATATATATATATATATATATATATATATTACAGCAGTTACGATTAGTATCTTATTCTTATTATAAAATTGTATTAGTATTGATTTTAAATGTTCCAACACAGAATGTCGGCGTCTTTTGGCAAGAAAAATTTAATTAAATATATGGAGCAACCGCTCCTTATCTATATACAAATGTGTCTGGTGTACAATTAAACTAGGTATATAAAATTTTCAAACGCCGGCGCCGCGTTTATACAGGGAAACAAGAAGACAACTTACTTTAATAATTTAAACTCCCTGGGTACTTTAAACTAGCACTTATACGGAGTAAGATCTTCTTGAATTGCTGAATGAATACTGAAAATTTAAAATAGGAACTGCATCATTGTCATCCAATTTCTGCACCTCACTTTTGATGACATCAAAATTATTAAAATGATGAATCGCTTCTTCTAAGCAAGTTTCCCAAAAGTAATAAAATGGTCTCCATGTTAAGTATGCTATAGGAATAAATTAATGTATGCAATGCAGTGTTTATAGAAAGACTTAATTGATGCTATATATCAAATTATTTTACATAGAGACAGTTTTTTGACTTTGTTTCGGCAACTCTATGTTCTAAATATTACGTTTAAAGTATTAAATTGTCTGTGTCAATATTGTTCCTACATATTATATTTTCTACACTATCTAAGTATATATACTACCTTAATTTTTGAAAATTTAAGCAACAGAGTAACTTTATTTGTATTTTCTAATACATTCCACTATAATCGAAGTGTATCCATTGGAATCTTATTAATTCCACCTATTATCATATTTTCCACTATTAGACTGGGGGCGTTAGTAGCTTCATGCTAGGAGAGATGTATTCACTAGTTAGTTCACTAAAAATGTTTACATACTTTAATATTGCCACATGACAGTGACAATAATTTATCTCCATTATTGATGTTATCGATACAGTAACATCGGTACCATATGCAACATAACATTTTGGAAAAAAAGGTAAAGTTCTTAATCACACAGTATTTTTTTTTCTTATTGAAACATGCACATATAGGGTTATTCCTACATCCTAAAGGGCCCCATTCACATTGAGATCTGTATCGATACATGTATCAATACAAATCTCATTGAGATGTGTATCTAGTATCAAGTACCACATACACACTGAGACGGAATCATGATATACACACTGAAACGGAATCATGAGACTCCATTTCAATTTCAAAGGTGAAACCGAAATGTTAACTCAACCAGTGATGGTGGCAGTTGCAGTAGCACTATCGGAAGCTTTAAAGGAAAAAAAGGCGTAGAAAGAGAATATGGACCAAGCAATGGTTACGTAGCTGTCTATTTGAGTATTCCTTCGATGCAGAATTCCACAAACACGGATAGAATTTGTAAATATTTAAAAAAGTCTTCCCAAAAGTCTCTGTCTGCCGACATCGTTACCTATTCCACTTTCTATTATTATTAGAATAATAATATATTGATGTATGCTAGCGCGATACAAGAGACCAACAAATACACGTTGCGACAAGTAGATATTCGTATCAGTTGCACTCGCGCGGTATCGAAGTTTCTCGACAGTGAAACAGGCGGCGATACCAGCTGATACCGATACTCCGATACTGAGTCAATCAAATACATATAGAGATTTGTATCGCGATACCGATACTTGCAACATGTATCGATACAGATCTCAATGTGAATGGGACCCTTTAAATAATGAGAAACTAGTTTTACAACACCGACAGGCGACCATTATCTTTAATGGTCGCTGTGTATTTGGGGCAATCCTCTTTTTTCGATAATTTAAACTATTTCTGTTCAAAATCTTGTGTGAAATGTGTGAAATTCTAAATCGACGAACTAATTTGCACGACGACGCGACGTTTCAACTTGGTCTTGAGTACTTTGGATTAATCTGGTGATTTTATTTGGGACCAAAAGTTGAGGCCGACGCCTACTTTTTGGTAAGTTCATGCATGCTATACCCTTCCTCACATTTCTTTATTGTTCGGTAAATGGTCGAACGTCTAACATTTTGATATCTAAAAAACGTTAACAATTTCACGTTTCGACATCCGCCGAACTAAATTATAGATAGAGTTGCGCAACTTGATCACTTTGACGTCCTGTATATCCAGTTCACTGACATAAAACATTTTAAAAAAAGAAAACCATCTGCGAAATGCTCTTCGCTAACAACACATAGCATTATAAAATAAAATGTGACGTTTAAATTCGACCCACCATTTTTATCGCTCCTATCCATCATAATTTTGCATAATTTTATAACGCCCTAATAAAATACAAATTTTCGCCTCGCTATGTGTACAAAATTCATTAGTTATTAATGCTATATATCACGAAAATACGATTAAAACTTTGTATTCATTATGGCTTACCGTTTTGCAAAATAGGTCAGCAAAACTTTTAAAGTGTAATCAGGTTATCATTGAAGCTCGTTGACAAATGGAATTGCTCTATTGTGCTCGAAAACCACTGAACAAGGATTTTTAAAAACTTTTGTCTATTAATCAGAAATGAACGAACGTGCCTAACTTTTATGTGTTTCAACTAAAAAGTTTACCTGAATTTAAGTTTAAGTATCAATAGGAAACGGAGATGGAGCTCGAATACTATTGGTATGTATTGTTCCAATAAAAAGTACGATTGTCTGAAGGAGAATAATGCGTTGTTTTCTATTATCTACTGATTGTCGCATCAAAATAAAGTTATTTTCTTTTTACTGAGTGTGACTTAAATAGTTTAAGGTAATCTGTTCGATAGGCAATCCGCGGTTGATATTTTCTATTTTTAAATTTGTTTCTGTACTCAAGTATGTATTCTTAATATAATTGACAATTTTTCGATATAAAAATAAAATAAAAATAAAAAAGAAAAATGTTGTTTTTGTTGGCCAATGAGACGATAATCACACTGCTAACATATATAGGAAGCATGTTTCCCTTTGGTTATAATGGTTTTTATGAAGAACGTGCGTTGCTACAGTAGCTAATAAACAAACCAGTTTTTGAGACACCATTAGTAGTTGGACAGTGCCGAAACCAGCGCACTATTCCCATGTATTCTCTTATGGGAAAAAATCGAAAATTGTGGATATGACAAACAAAATACTCTTATGGGACTACGTCGAAAAATCAATCGTTACATCGATTTCGATTTAGTCCTAGATACAAAGGAGAGGGGTAGACGCTGGAGGGGGTTAGCTAGTGGCGGTCCTAGAACCTGGGACGTTAGCATAGGGGGAGGAGCTCACAGGGCAATAGCATAGGACTTATATTTTTTAGTATAGGGGAGGGGGAGATTTTAACCAATACTATATATCTAAGATGATAGCTAAAAGGCTTTGAACTATACCAGAGGGAGGTAGATATATGGCTGAAATGGATGCTAGAGACGTACAGGGGGCCCCGTGGGGGTGTACGCAGATAGTCCTAGAACCTGTGGCCTAGATGTTAGTGTCGAGTAAGAGACAGCTCAGAGACTTTGATTAATAGCATAGGACTTAGATGTTAGTATCGGATGAGGGAGGAACTCAGAGGCTTTTGACTAATAGCATAGGACTTAGATTTTTAGTATCGGCGGAGGAGAGATTTTTTTTACCAATACTATAGACTTATATCTAATATAATAGATAAGAGGAGGGAACTATGAGATCTGGGGTAAAAAATGGATGTTAGAGACGTAGCTAGTAGTAATCTTGACAAATGAGAACGTTTTTTAAAAAAGTAATTCTTTACGTCAAATATGACCGATGAAGTTATAACTATTGAATGTTTACACAATCTCGACCAATGAGGGTGTTTAAAGAAGTAATTAATTATATATGTCAAAGCAGTAAGATGGCTGTTATATTCTTAAATCGACCTGTTAAGACAGGCTAAGACTTGTCATTTAAAGCGATGTATGATGATGTCATAGAGTATTTATAATATGTCTTTCTAGTTAAAATTATTTTATATAAATTTCCAAGAATTTCTTAATACTTTTCGCAAAAGGCTACAAGTTCTGACAATTATAACATTATAGCATTATCACTAAATTGCACACATTACATTCACATAATATAGTTCTCGTCGTTTCAGAACTATTTTGTGAAATTGAGGGCTTGGTTTCTCCATTACGCTGTCAAGCCTATAGCTTACATCCGCACTATTTTTGTTTTTAATATTTCTCGCGATAATAATTGCACTATAATTTAAACAATAAATAATTTCAATATCCGAAGTCAATATAAACACTAATAATGCGGAGCACCCACCAAAAACACTTTAAAATAAATAAACGTCTCGATTGTACATCTTAATACAAACTCACGTTTAATTACAAAACATTACACATTTACCGTAAGTAAGTACGCTGTGAGAAAACAGCTTACACTAAAAAAACTCACTTTGGAGCTGTTCGAGCGGTTTCGGTTGGAATTCTAATGCATTGCAACTTTATAACTTAACGAATTTTAAAACATTTGTTTTTACACATATCGAATACATAAGCGCCGCCAAAAAAAAAAGAAATTGGGAGCAATATGAAAATAAATAATATATTTTATTATTTTATGAATCTATTAAGGGAAGCTGTAGTTCCCTAGCTTACATGGAGAGCATGTCACTGCGGTTTCTGAGTTAAACTTACATTATGAAAATGGCTCTTGCCGTTATGCCGTGCTTTCATCTCAAAACACTACATAAGGAAGCGTTCGATCAAACTCATGCAAACGCCAGATACAAAATGTTACTGGAATTTGCCACAGCGCATGCAGTCCATGCCCTCTCCTCCACGATTTTATGCTGTGTAGAGTTGGAATGAGACTGCTTCCCAATAATGATGGGCATAATCGAATATAAGAGCCGAGAATCGAGAACAATGCGCAATCGACAATCGCACACGTATGGGGTGGGGTCTCGATTCTTTAGGATTCGAAATATTTACTTTTTATTTTACTTTACACATTCACCTCACTTTAATACATAAACCTTTTCATTTGTTGCTAATAATTTGTTACTTTATTATTATTAAAAAAGTTGATTTTTAGAATTCTCCCTTATTTCTGTATTTTTATTAATTTTATTTATATTTCCATATAGTCTATTTTTATTTTGCGAGTCTTAGCTAGTTGTATTTTTCATTCCTACATCGTGAGCTGTTCCTATCCTAATTCTATGAAATGAGCCGTCGCTGAGTCGCAGTGCTACATGCTGCATCCACATTATTTCAAATTTAAATACAAGGCTGTATGCGTGGACTGAATGCGAGTATCCGAATGACGTATTCCGTGATGCGTCAGCTGAACTCGAGGGTCGAGGTTGTATTGTACGTGATTTGAGTGGTGATCAAATTTCATTCAATTTCTTTCTCTGTAATCGGAATGTTCCGATTATTTCAATACTCCAATGACCGATTATTTTTCATTCGAATGATCCCATCACTACTTCTCAATGTAGTGTGGATTATAGAAACATGAAAACCCGGTAGATACTATAGACGAGGGCACATCTAGGACAAATCGAGGACAATTTTACTTGGCAGCTTGTAGAAAATCTTGTTTACACTAGTGTAACTTAACATAAAATTATATTTGTGATCTATGGACAGCATAATGTGGCTGTTTCTAGTTTAGAAATAGTCGAAACAGGCATATATACTAGTACTTTGTTGATATTTTATTTTTTCTGGAGGAGCATTTGTCCTCATATAAAAGTAGCATGTAAAGAGTCGGCCTAATGCAGTTATTACAGGTATTTGTCATATAAATATCATTTTACATTATATTTATCTGTTAATACAACAGACAAACTAAAAATGATTCCATCACTACTTCTCAATGTAGTGTGGATTGTGAAAACATGAAAACCCGGTAGATATTTTAGACGAAGGCACATCTAGGACAAATCGAGGACAATTTTACTTGGCAGCTTGTGGAAAATCTTGTTTACTGAAGCACCCCAGCCCTGGGCTGCTTCATCGCGAATAAATTTCCCATAATTTTTTACATAAAACTAAATTATTCCCAAGCTCATTAAATTACAAATTAACAATTACATAAAAAAGGTTAAATAATTTTCTTAGAATTTTGGCAGATAACTTATGCATTCAAACTATAGAGTCTAAATTATATCTTGTAAAAGAACACACAGTATGCATTAAATATTTTAAAACATTGACAAAAGTGTACAAAATCTCAAAGCATTCTCCAGCTGAGAACCGATAACATAAATAAATCGACGTTAACACGTAGGGTTGTAAGAATTCCACTAAGAATAGGGTCAAAGGCTAATAAACATAGTCATTATATCACTTTTCAACTAAAGCATCTTGAGTTAAATTTTAGTTTGAAGAACACAAGTAAGCGTTTGGCTATCTCCGTCAAGCTTGCAGGCTTGAACAATGAACTCACTCACGGGAAATTATATAAATACGCGAGGCGGCGTACGATCGTGGTCACATCTTTGGCAACCCTAGTGTTTATCGCTGGCTCTTCGAGGCCTGGAAGTCAAAGATAGACCGCTCTCTCGGCTTATAGGCGCCGTCACTGATCGCGAGCACATCTTTGGCAACCCCAGTGTTTATCGCTGGCTCTTCGGGGCCTGAAAGTCAAAGATAGTCCACTCTCCCGGCTGATAGCCGCCGTCCCCATCGTGTTAACTCTTTGGCAACCCTAGTGTTTATCGCTGGCTTCCCGGAGCCTGGAAGTCAAAGAGAAACTACGACTCCGGTTGTCATAACCGCCGTTTAAATACAGAGAGCTCCGCTTAATTATCGGTCTACCCAAGTGGTTGTAGAAACCTCTGTGACCGAGGACTTCTACACTGCCTTAGAAATAGGGCGTGTGCACCGCCGACGCCGCCGTCGACATGGAGACGAATAACACAGTTATTACTCAGGAACCCAGGGGAGAAAACCTCGCGGAACTCTCCATGTATTCGATAATTGGTAAGGACAACAATTAAATAATTTTTATACTGCATTGCCATTTTCTACGTACTCTAGTTCACTAAAATTCATTAAACTAATTCAATTTCTATGTTACGAGTGAAATGGCAACACTAATCAAAGTACGACTCTATATGCTTGGATTTCGCGCTTTTTAACCATACTTGACCGGTGGTACCAAATGATTTACAGATAGGGTTTTTCTGTTATAATGCACTGTTCAATACATGTTTATTAATAATTAGTACGCCCATATTAATTCCGATAGGATCAGTAATAGTAGTTGGAACTTTCATTCACTTGTCCAAATCAAGTTAGGTCAAAATAAGATAATGTACAAAATAAATAGTGTCCAGTTGAATCTGCAATATCGGTAACTTTATCAAATTTCACCTCTTGTGCGAGGATCTTGAGTGGTCAGCTGGCAGATTAGTATGGTCAGGTGCCTATACCACCACATGCAGTCTTTTGAACTCTCTGAGTGTTTTGACCAGGGGTCTTGTCTCTCGACCGGGGGCCCAGTGGCCGACATCCAGTGAGTATCGTTAAATGTTCTATGACCACGGCTACCGTACGCGTGCGGTAAATGCGGTTAGCACCTGCCAACCACTACACAAACTCTACAGGGTAGTTCGTTTCACCTTGGTTTAAGCCGTGAAGCCGGGGTGCACTCGACAAAGCCCACAAATAAATGGACAGTTGTCCCAACGAATATTAATTGACAGCGTTAGTTGTATTTATGGTACTGTTGTACGGTGACAACGAGTCCGCGAATTAAATTAAAGCATGATGTCTGCACCTGTCCATCTTCTTTGTCAGAGGACGTTCTGGTACCTCATACAAGGGAAGTTTCTCTTGCAACCATATGTAAGGTTTTACATATGTTATTTAAACTACTCAAGTCAAATTTTACCTATACTAGTCATTCTTTAAAAGATATATCAGTGCAATGCAGATTAGTGTTCATATTAATTGGTAAAAATTATGTAATCACATTAAAGCAAATTAAATCTCATAAATGAAACAAAGTAATACCAAACTTTATAAATGTACCTGGTAGGTTACAATAACACAACAAATTTGGGGTCCTATCACTAAAACTAGACGATCACGAAAAGGCCAATTAATTAATTAAGTAGTACCTGTCGCTTCACGACCAGGTGAGACTTATCAAAACGGGAATCAAGTAAATAATCAAATTAGTAAAACCAGAGTATCCATGAGAGTAAATACTCGACACAATAATAAACAATAAAATATACGAGGGGGGTTGGGTCGTCACACTGGTGCCGTGACCAGGATAAAATAAACTAAATATACGAGGGGGGTTGGGTCGTCACATTACACTAGTGTAACTTAACATAAAATTGTGTTTGTGATCTATGGACAGCATACTGTGGCTGTTTCTAGTTTAGAAATAGTCGAAACCGGCAGACTTTGTTGATATTTTGCTTTCTTCTGGATTTGTCCTCATACAAAAGTAGCACGTAAACAGTCGCCCTAATGCAGTTGTTATAGGTACTTGTCATATAAACATCATTTTACATTATATTTATCTGTTAATACAACCGACAAACTAAAAATAGGAACCTAAATAAGCACAAAGTACAATCAATTGACTTAATGGTATAATTTAATTAATGCAAATCCATTTCTTCACGGATGATTACACAAATCATTATTTAGATTAATATTTTTGGAGTAATTTATGTTATCAAGACCATAAAATGAAACTTTACTAAACTATATCGTCTTATTTTATGATATTCTTTTCTCGTTAATTGTTATTGGGTGATTAAAAAAATTAATGTGAATTAATGGTCGTAAATGTAATAGTCACATGTAAATTATGTTAATTTTATATTACATTAGATTAGATAAATATTATTATGCACATGCACGTATATAATTAGTTCTGACATGTCCGTGAAATGTATTTCTGAGATACGAAACTTTGTTTATTGTTCATTAAATTTTACTTTCAAAGCCACTTGTTCACTTGTGAATTAATTTTATCGCTAATGATTAGAACCTATCATTATTTATTTATTTATATTTATATTACAAGTCGCTTTTAATATATTTGAATTTTCAAAGTCTAAGTTAAAATTTTTATATTAGAGATACTAGTACAAAAATACAAAGTTTAGCCATTTACGTTGAACTTCATTTGTGACTTGTATGTCAGATACATATACCATGATATCAAAAATTAATTATCAATATCAAAACTACATTCCCGCCCCTTTACATTTTTAAAATTAAATCGTATATTCTAATATGGTCTTATTTTATTAAACTTTAGCAATTATCAAATCTGTATTAGTAATTTCTACCTGAAAAATTTTTAAATTACTAATTGAGCTTCTAGAAAGATTATTGTGCCTGAGAATGCTGTCCTGTTGACACGATGCACGTGACACGAGCAACGATATCTCCGGGTGGTGAACGGTAAGGTATTTACCTAGTGCATGCATTAATTAAGTATGGGTGCTTGTTTCCTAAAATTATCTGGTCTGAGATATTTATGCAGACATGATATTATATTGTAAATACTTACTGAAACATTCCCACACTGAAAACCGGAAATTTATACACCATGTTAAAGTGAATTTTATTTCATTTTAAAATGTTAATATGTAAACTACCTACTATACGATTCAAACATATCTCAAAATTGGAGAAGGGGAAATTTTTAAAAAAATTATGTGTTCATTATGTGTTTAATGTAAACCACATCATTGATCATTATAATTACTGCACTTAAAATTTCTTAACACAAATCACAAATAATACTACTTGTTTACATTTAACAACATTCTTTACCTGCTTGCTGGACTAGAACTGGCATCATGTGACGTCACCGTGTCGACTTGCCCGGCCGTAATTGAAACTTTAATGTTTAATCACTTTTGTAAGAGATAAACTAAAAAAAAATCCGTTACACACTGTATTAAGTAACGATTCCGAAAATGCCAAAATTATATTTTATTCATAGGGCCTATTGTTACCATATGCAGCGATAGGTCTGTGGAAATCAACATCGGATATCATTTTCGGAACTTGGATGAGCGAAGAGAAATTCATTATAATAAAAACATTCGATGTTTCCAACACCATAGGTGGAGTCACAGCAACTACTATCTGTATCATTAGGATGTCGATTAGCTTGATCCATTATGTACCCAAAAAAAACTTATTTAGTTATTTAGGTAAATTTTTTTAATGTAAAATGCAGACAGTGGAAAATGGGAAAAATCGTCAAAGTAGGCGGATCATCTTGAAATTTGGCATAGGATTATAACTTTTTAATCTAAATAATTTTCCGTAATGATGTTTTGCTGTACCTTTTACAGAAAAGGTGTTTTACCCACGAAGAAAAGTTTTTGATTAATTGCCATGGCTTACGCGATTTCAAAAATAAAAGTACATCCAAAATTACTTTTAAGATACACAAACCCCCAAATGTACAAAAAAAAACTAAAATTTGTGGTCTATTTCACCTATTGCAAACTCATTCCGGGGACATACTATACATATATGTTCTCTTTAAAGAAAATACGAAAATACTAAAATAAATTATTCACATATGTCTGAATTTGAAGCCAGATCAGAAAATTTATTTATAAATAACACACATATCATTTTATTCAAACAAAGTTTTCCATAACAGTGTACCGTTATTCATAATATAAATATTTAACATTCATCTTTCACTACAGCTGCGAAGTTTTTGTAAAGCGATAAGTATATAAAAGAAAAACTAAGGTTAAAGCCAAATCTTAAGAAAGTTTTACTTTTAAAGATGCAATCCATCATTCTATAATACGCCTAAATATAATAGAGCTATTTAAAATAAAGTAAGTTACGACATATATGTTTAAACTCATTGAAGTTCCAGGTATACTTCATTCTTAAGGAAAGATTTTAAACTTTAGATAAATAATGTTTAGGAAACTAATTTTTATTCCTTGCGGAATACTTGTTGAATATTAAATAGAAATGTTAGCAGTGATCGAGTGTAGTCTAATTTGATTGATGCTGATGTGTTTTCATCCTTTATGACTAAGGACCGCTAGTAAATCGTACATTCCAGGTCCGTACATATAGTATCGTATGCATAGGTATGCTACGTGGTGAAAAATAGATGTTTTCACAGACTATTTTAACTCTTTCACTGTAGCGCTCGATTTCGTTATATGGGTAGTCAGAACAACTGCGGTAACCGCTTGAAGCAATATCCACTTCCCGCAGTTAACCCCCAAAATACTTGTTATTTTTCGTTCTAATAAAAATATGACACGCCGACTTGGATAGACAAATTAAATGCACACGATGCACTCTTTATTTCACACTCTCAACAAGCGTTTAATGATCCAGCTATTCGAGAAGACCTAATGTACATCCACAGTCATTTTCAAAAATTTATTTGTCAATGAGGAACTTTGAGTTTACAACTACTTCACTTGGATATACAACAGTTAACATAGTACACAGTAAACATTGTATTTGATCTGCGTTAATTCATTTTTTAGTTACCAGGAGGCCGCTGAATGTATAAGAAAAATAAATTTGAAAGAGTTGTACCAAATAATCCCGGGTTTCGTACACGTGCCCTTCTTGAAAAACTTCATGTATTTTAAATATGCTCCTATTGCCTTTGTAGACGTTGAAAGGTCGTTATCGTCGTATAAATTGATTTTGAGCGACAGATGCTGCTAATTTACTGGAACTCTAGAAATTACTAGTGTACAATTTTGTGTGTTCAGTAAAATATGTATTGCTTCTGTTGTTTTGAATATTACAAAAGGTAATATATCATTTATCACATATTTATACATATATGTGTGTCAGCGCAGCGTCCTGGATCACCCCTGGTTTTTACGTCATTGTCGATTTACTCGTGGACCTTATTATGATTTATCTAACCCACGGTATTATCAATATTTTAAAGGAACTATTAACTTGAAAGGAGTTTTAGTGACCAGAAAAAAAAAAACAAAATACAAATATCAGATAGTAATCCTATAATTTAAATGAAAAATTAGGTTTAATGGCATATATATTATCTCGATTTATATTTTGCTGGAATTGCTGATAATAAGTGTTCTTGACACTAGAACTCCCTTTAAGCTAAAGTTTTCTTTAAAATGTTGATAATGACATGGTAAGACAATTTTTGTTAACTCCAGTATATAAGCAAAAGACGAACTTAAGAAATTATATTTGTTTTTAGTATCGTATCGTTTGACCAGTGCAACAGTAACTATAAAAATACTGCTTTAAACAATATAAATGGTACTTTCTACGGTTTTAACTGCCAAATTATTTTTGCACATGCAAGTAGCAATTTTGAAAAATTCTCTCTTTAAAGTAGTGTCATTTTACAGGCAGTGCTCTACTACTTCTTAACTATTCAGGTTGTCCACATTTTGGTAATAATGGATAACCTGATTAGTGATAGACCTTATTCTAGAAAGCCATTATCAAAAATCATTGCTGATGTCAGAAATGTAGTCGTGTAACCGTAATTCCTTAATTATAAGAAACAGGTTATATGTAACTAGTACAAATGAAATCGACTGCCAACGACACATAAACCTAGAAAGTGTGTGACACATTGTTTCAGCAAATGGATCACAGACTTGCCACCTATCAAAATAGTATATGGAGGAGTTCGAATCTTTTCCCAATGCACAACCTAGTTTTTCAGTCATTTTCCAATGATTTTATTATTAAAATCAGTAACATTCAGTTGCAAGAGGGTGAAATTTTGGTATCCTTTGATTTTGGTCATTTTTTTCCGAGAGTGTCAATCCCGCAGACCTTCGTATCACAGAGATTTACTTGAATCAACCTATCTTAGTCGAGAAGTACTAGAGAAATATAGTAAATACACAAAACTGTGCGTTTAGTTCAACAAATATATGTTTGAGCAACATGAGGGGACAGCAATGGACAATGCTTTGAAATCTCGTACTACTACTAGTCTCTTCATGAACAGATTTGAAATAGAAGCAAAAGAAGGAATCGTGTATTTTCCTAGGGTTTGACTAAGATATGGGTATGATATTTATGCGGCGTTTGATTCAAAAGTCGTGGATGTAGACAATCAGAGTTAAATAATAGATTCAGTTCAATAAAATTCACATATGAAATTGAAAACAATGAAAAATTACCATTTTTAGATGTACTAGTAATAAAAAATAACGCGAATAAGTTAGAAAATGATATATATAAGGTGATTTAGAAAATACGATTATTATTTCTCGAAATCATGCTGGTGAGTAAAAACAGAGAGCCGTATTTCATATGTCTGAAAAACTATTCCACTGAAACTCTGATTACAGGGACGCCTCAAAATTTTGACGCAATTTTTTTTACAACACAATAATAATAATAATAATAATAGTGGTCTTTTTTTTCAAGAAGTTACGGTGGAGAATACAGGATTACATATTGTTTAAATTAATAATGGGAAAAAATCCATAAAATGCAAATCTCAGGGCGGAGTTCAGGTGGAACACATGTCTTTCTCTGTTCTACCACTTAAATCCTGAACATGATTATATGTATACTAAAAAGTTAATAATTAAAACTGAGTTAAACCTAATAGCTAATAGAGATTACAGAATACAATAATACTAAAATCATTATAGTAGTTTGAAATTAGATTAGATAGATTAGATAGATCTAGTCTATCTAGTGTTTTATAAAATTAGGCAAGAAATTTTAGGGATTCATACAAAATATCATGAGCATTATTAAATTAGAGGAAGTACAATACTAAAAAAAAATTAAAAATATATGCATACATATACATACATATACATACATATACACATGTGTACACATTAAATAAGAGAGAAAATATTTTTCTTACAAATATTACTAGAATACATTTTAAAATCATCAGTAGGGTGGAGCGAAAAATTTCAAATTTAAATTTTCATTTCGCTATAGCGCTGAAAAGTTGCCTTAGGTGCATACTAGCCTAACAAAAAAAAAATTTTCAAAATCGGACAATATCTTCCGATCGCGCAAAACGCCGAAAGTTTTAAAAAATGACGAATTTTTCGTATTTTTTTTATTATTTGGGGTTTGTATTTTTTTTATCGCTATAGTGCTAAAACGTTAGTACTAATGTTGAATAGCCTGCAAAAAATATATAACTGCTTTTAAAGCATATCTTCCGATCGCGCAAAACGTCTGAATATTTGCAAAAATTGCAAATTTTACGTTTTATTTATAATTTTTGAAGATTTTGTTTAGGTTTTTTTTTAATGCTATGGTTAAAGTAGGTATTTGTATATAAGAGGAAAAATAATTTTGTTATTTGGAGAATGTCTTCCGATCGCGCAAGTGATATCTATATATCACTGTTTACATTCAAATGTGCAGCTCTTCGCTTGCTTAGAAATAATCTAATTAATTTTAATTTCATAATCTAAACAAGCCAGAACTCACCACGAGGAGGTGGCTGCACTTCGAGTTCCACCCACACCCTTCCCTCCATCCAACCATTAAGAGTGTGTGCTATTTACAATATTTACATTTTACATCCTCGGCTTATTTTTCATTTATGCCGATGCCACTTTGTAATCTGCCATAGTTGCGAATTCTTCTATCAGGTCTCTCGATGTAAGTGTCGCTCTAATGTATCCATCCCTTGATTGTAGTCCGCATGCCTTAAGTGAAGCTTCGGTTACTAGCTTCACGCAACGCTCTACGGCTTGCGTGTGACATGGGAACTCTTTTATATCCCAATCAGGGACCTCACCCGATTGTATGAAGCTTTTAATTTCTTTATTACTTACCGCACGGAGAAGAGGTGGAGACGATATTTTTGTAGCGTTCCAATCTATCATTTCCGTATAATCTAATGCATCAAATTTGAGTGAAGGAGTGCGAAAGTTCCTAATGCCTTTCCCAGTCGAAGCAGATTGCCTGGCTTTTAGCACTCTCCTGAGCCCTAACTCTCTAATGTGCCTCCTCTTATCAAATATCATGGCTATCAAAATGTTTTCAGGATGGGCAATGCCCATTTTGATAGCCATGATATTTGATAAGAGGAGGCACATTAGAGAGTTAGGGCTCACGAGAGTGCTAAAAGCCAGGCAATCTGCTTCGACTGGGAAAAGGCATTAGGAACTTTCGCACTCCTTCACTCAAATTTGATGCATTAGATTATACGGAAATGATAGATTGGAACGCCACAAAAATATCGTCTCCACCTTTTCTCCGTGCGGTAAGTAATAAAGAAATTAAAAGCTTAATACAATCGGGTTAGGTCCCTGATTGGGATATAACAGAGTTCCCATGTCACACGCAAGCCGTAGAGCGTTGCGTGAAGCTAGTAACCGAAGCTTCACTTAAGGCATGCGGACTACAATCAAGGGACGGATACATTAGAGCGACACTTACATCGAGAGACCTGATAGAAGAATTCGCAACTAAGGCAGATTACAAAGTGGCATCGGCATAAATGAAAAATAAGACGAGGATGTAAAATGTAAATATTGTAAATAGCACACACTCTTAATGGTTGGATGGAGGGAAGGGTGTGGGTGGAACTCGAAGTGCAGCCACTTCCTCGTGGTGAGTTCTGGGTTGTTTAGATTATGAAATTAAAATTAATTAGATTATTTCTAAGCAAGCGAAGAGCTGCACATTTGAATGTAAACAGTGATATGTAGATATCACTTGCGCGATCGGAAGACATTCTCCAAATAACAAAATTATTTTTCCTCTTATATACAAATACCTACTTTAACCATTAGGCACTATAGCATTAAAAAAAAACCTAAACAAAATCTTCAAAAATTATAAAAAAAAACGTAAAATTTGCAATTTTTGCAAATATTCAGACGTTTTGCGCGATCGGAAGATATGCTTTAAAAGCAGTTATATATTTTTTGCAGGCTATTCAACATTAGTACTAACGTTTTAACACTATAGCGATAAAAAAATACAAACCCCAAATAATAAAAAAAATACGAAAAAAGTGCCAAAATTCGTCATTTTTTAAAACTTTCGGCGTTTTGCGCGATCGGAAGATATTGTCCGATTTTGATAATTTTTTTTTTGTTAGGCTAGTATGCACCTAAGGCAACTTTTCCGCGCTATAGCGAAACGAAAATTTAAATTTGAAATTTTTCGCTCCACCCTAATCATCAGATCATTATTGTACATTTTATAAATGTTGTATGTAACTGACTTTTGGAAGAGTATAAGTTTATCTGGTGGCGATATTAAATCTTTTCTGCGAACGTATAAATTATATAGATCTGTTCGATATGTAATATTTTTGTACAAATAAGACGGTAATTTTTTGTTAATTATTTTATGATATAAGCCCAGACAGCTTAACTTGAAACGGTTATACATATTGAGCCAATTTGCTTTAAAGTTCTAAACGGGCCTAAGCCCTACTATTTAAAACTTATATTTGGTTGTGACTACGCTTCAAAAAATTGTTATAGGAATGGGGTTTTACCAATATATATAGAACTAATTTTTAAGTGAATATGTGGTGAAATTTTAAAAAATGGGCAAGCATTAACATCAAATTAGCAGCTACAAAAAAAATGGTTAAAATATGAAAATCGCAGGCATGAATTTTGCAGTTTTTGTACTCTATGTAAATCTTCATATGTAAGACAAATTGAGGACATCTGAAAACAATAGTTTAGCCGTGAGATAATTAGTCATTGACTTAATACCAATTTAATATTAGTTGTTAAATAAGATCTATGAGGATATAATGTTTTGAGGTTGGCATAATCACGTTGAAGACATTTATTTAAGCGACGGATGTACCTGAAAGTATTATCCAAGGTAGGACCTAAATTCTTAGCAGATTCTATAGGAGATTTTTTTTTTCCTTACGGGTTGCGGTTTAAACTACCCGCTGTACTGAAGCTTAAGCTTATTGTACCCCATAGTCTCATTACTCCATAAGACCCGTTCTATTCCAGAAGGCGAGTATACAGTTTATGGGAGCTCTGGCTATCTCTTCCGGGGTTAAAAGTGGTCCCTCGAAGTGTGTTAGTCTCATTGCCGTTAGGGCTGGGCATTCACATAAGATGTGGTGGGGAGTTTCTTCCTCTTCACCACACATCCTGCAATCTGGATTGTCTTTCACCCTTATATTGGTTAGGTGTTTGTTTAGTGTGCAGTGTCCTGTTAATATTCCCACTGCACACCTCAGCTGTTTTCTGCTCAGTATTAGCATTTCGTTGGTCCTTGCTCTAGACATTTCTCCGATGAACAAGCGTGACTGCCTCATTCCCGGTATCTCTATCCATATGTATATGCTACAAATAAGCATAGATTCACTTCAAACACATATAGGAGATACATTCGTACCATTCACATTTATGCCTACAAGTGCTCTGAATCGCTCGTAGGCAGCACACGATTTCCCAGGATTTAAAAATAGGTTATTCTTAAACATAATATCTTTTTAAATCATCACTTAAATGATATATCTGATATTGCTTCAAGAATGTCAGATTCCATATAGGAAAGATAAAGCTATGTATCGTCCCCGTACATATGACTTTTAAAGAAATTAACATATTTGGGGAAGATATATCTCTAGGTGATGAACAAAATGGGACCAAGAGTTGATCCCTGTGGGACATTACTTATTATATTTCTAATGTCAGATAAATTGTTTTCCAGTTTTTCCCTTTGATTACGGCCAGATAGATAGCTCTCAATATTTTTAAGTATGGTATACTTGTATTATATAAGATATCATGTCGGATAGTGTCGAAGGCCATTGTAAAATCTAGTAACACAATAATGGTCAGTAGACCATCATTACTAGCCTTTAAACTATTGACTGATACATCATTGAAGAGATTTTTTAATGTTTTATTGATCCCAAAAAAATATATTGAAAAAATATTACGCGGTTCTAATTTTATACGCAAGCGAAATTTATAGTTGCCGCCAGTTAAACAACCAATGATATAATGTGCGCTATTCTTTGGCTCAGTCGGTGTTGTCATATTTTCTGTTTATTATATTGTGAAATTTTCTACGAAAAATGTTTGTGATTTTTAACTATTTCATGTATGTGTACATTTGTTTGGTATTGTACAGGGTTATGCACGTCACATTCTACCTCCACCTAACTTCTTTGCTTTTTTACCTAGAAAAAATTGTGGGAACCAAAGTTTTAGGAAATTTTCTTGCGATTTCAACGCACTGTTGAGGAAAATAATTGAACTTCTCGTTTCGTCGATATAAATCAAACATTTATTTTTTTAAATGGAACACTGTATATTTCTCATTTTTTGAAATTATCATTTTTTTCTGATTACAATGACATACATATATCATACGTTTGTTCAAATAGTTTGCACAATACTGTGCTTTAAAATAGTGATGTTGCATAAAGGACAAAATCTAAATTGCCATGGAAAAATCAAAACAATGATTGTAATACGGTTTGACAGTTATAGTTGTGTTTCAACATTGTTCAGAAGAATGGTGTATTATTCTTACAGTATTAATGAAAAAATGACATTATTGAGTGTTATGTTTCCTGTGAAAATAACGTGATGCATGCTAGTCGCCAATACGAACGAAGATTTCCAGGGAGACGGGTACCCCATAAAACTTATTTTAAATATATCTGTAACAAATTGAGACTTACCGGCACATTAAAAAATAAAGAAAAGAGGGACAAACCACGCCCTGTTTTAAATGAAAATATGCAGCTAATGGTTTTATTATATTTCCAAGAAAATCTAAAACATTCAATTCAAGATGCTTCAAGACATTTGGAAATATCATGGAGGTCAGTTCAAAGAGTATTAAAAATGCATAAATATAAACCATACTGCTATCGTCCAGTCCAAAAATTATATAAAAATGACAACTACAGAAGAAGCAAATATTGCCAGTTAATGTTGGATAAAAACCGTCAATATGAAAATTTTTTGAGTTCGTATTTATTTACCCAATGTTATTATTATCAACTCTCTATTACTATTACATCTAATCGTATTTTTATTTCTTTTTACCATATTATTATAGACTCTATACTGTGGAGTGATGATTGATGAATCTTCCTTTACAACAACTGGTGTTTTTAACAGAAGAATTCTCATTATTGGGCATCAGAAAATCCGCGACAGTTTATTTCCATTCAAAGGCAAGGCAGGACTTCAATAAACGTCTGATGCGGTATCTTTAGAAATAATATAATTGGTCCGGTATTTTATGAAGGTTCTTTAACTGGGATAAAATATCTAGAACTATTAAGAGGAGAAATTTTGAATTTAATGAATGCACTTAATGAGCCAAATATTGTTTGGCAACAAGTAGGTGCTCCGGCACATAGGATGAATACCGTAAAGCAGCATTTATACCATGTTTTTAACGAATGGATAGGATTAAACGGTACAATTTTATGGCCTGCTAGAAGTCCAGACTTAACGCCTATGGACTTCTTTCTATGGGGTACTATAAAAAATAGAGTATATAAAGAGAGATCAAATAATTTGGACGAATTACGAGAGAAAATACTTCAAGAGATCCGCGCTCTAAATGAAGCAGACAATGTAGCTAATATTAAACGAAATTTATTTAGGAGGTATGCTCTCTGTCTTGCACAGGACACCGGACGGTGGCATTATAGAGCACCTTATATAATTTATTTTCATATCTTTAATGAAGTATTAGTTTTCTTAACGATGTTTTCTAGCAAGATCAACAAAACAGTATAAATGTGATCATAGACATTTCATAGCAATGTAGATTTTGTCTATTATGTAACAATCATTATTTCAAAGCACAGTATTGTGCAAACTATTTGAATAAACGTATGATATAGACCAGTAAAATTAAGGGTTTTTCAAAACGGTAATTTCCAACCATTCCTGACCAATACCATTCGATTCGGTATGTTTTTGAATTCTCATGGTCAATTTTGCCGTACGTTATATGAGCAAGAATTTAATTTATAAACAATTAAAGTTGTGAAAATGATGAAAATCGATGTTTCTGAATGTTCAACTTCAAACGCTGCGAAAACGGCAACAGATAGAGAAAAATTGCTCAGAACATTTTTTATAGAGCGTTAAATTCCCTTCAAAAAAGTCCGCGACGGCATATCTCTACGATGAATAGTTAAGGCGTTACAATGAGTTAAATATTTATTATTTTTCTGCTGTATATCAGTCAGCTGTACAAGTAACGCGCATGCGCGATCAACAGACTCGTATGCCGCCTGCGCAGAACATTTGAAAGTAGACTTGCTGTAAATCTTTCATAATTTTCTTATTTTTACAACGTTAGCAACTGTATTTATCACTTTTTTTGGTATAGATATAATTATTATATACTTTTATGCATACTCAAAGATCTGGAAAATTATTATTAAGTTATAAGATAAATTATTATTAAGTTATGAGCTGTTCAGTTTGATGCTAATAGTCGTCGCAGTTATAACGCAATTATACAGTGTACTGGTTGTGAGCAATTTTTACATTATCATTGTGGTTGTGCTGTTGATTAATATAAAATAAACCAATCAAAAATGTCGCTAGAAGAAAATTGTTTTAAATGTGAAGGAACTCTGCAAATGGGCTGACCAGTACGCAGTAGAAAAATAATAAACAGGTTTAGTGCCATATCCCCAAAAAAAACAACTATGCAGCTACGGACACGTGTTTTGGAGTTATTGCCCCTCATCAGCGTAGCGTAGCTAAAGAATTGGATCTAGGATCTAAGTTGTTTTTTTGGGGATATGGCACTAAACCTTCTTATTTTATTTTGACCCCAATAAATCTATATTATTTTGTTTGTATTTGCCAGGTGGAAACGGACAGTACACATATAGCTCTGTGTGTTGACTGTGATCATTGAGGCCCCAATTGTGGCACATGGGAACATGAATGCACTAATTGAGTACTGTGTACTATACTTTCCAGCTTTATTTTAGTTCTTGTTCCTGATCTATCCCATCCTAGATCCGATTCTTTAGCTACGCTACGCTGATGAGAGGCAATAACTCCGAAACACGTGTCCGTAGCTGCATAGTTGTTTTTTTTGGGGATATGGCACCAAACCTTCTTATTTTATTTTGACCCCAATAAATCTATAATAATAAACATTTAACTCATTGTAACGCCTTAACTATTCATCGTAGAGATATGCCGTCATGGACTTTTTTGAAGGGAATTGAACGCTCTATAAAAAATGTTTTGAGCAATTTTTCTCTATCTGTTGCCGTTTTCGCAGCGTTTGAAGTTGAACATTCAGAAACATCGATTTTCATCATTTTCACAACTTTAATTGTTTATAAATTAAATTCTTGCTCATATAACATACGGCAAAATTGACCATGAGAATTCAAAAACATACTGAATCGAATGGTATTGGTCGGGAATGGTTGGAAATTATCGTGAAAGTGGGCCTGATTTTTGCTTAATTTGAGTGGTCTAATATATGTATCTCATTGTAATCAGAAAAAAGCGAGCATTTCAAAAAAAAAAAAAAATAAAATTTGATTTATATCGCACAAAAGAGAAGTTCAATTGTTTTCCTGAACAGTGTGTTGAAATCGCAAGAAAATTTCCTATAACTTTGTTTCTCACTATTTTTTTCTAGGTAAAAACACAAAAAGTTAGGTGGGGTAGAATGTTACGTGCATAACCCTGTACACACTTTTTCAACAGTTATGTATGAACTTGTTTTGTTGACATGTTAACATTTTTTGCCTCTCTATTATATTGGAGTACTACTAGTAATTAAAAAGATAGTAAATACGTACTAACTGCATTACTTCTTAATTCCGATATCAAGCTAGGCTAATATGCCTGCATTAAACACAATCGAAGTGCACCGTGAAAACTTTTAACTCATTTGCGCAATTATTAGCCTCGGACAGTACGGACTTTATAATTTTGTTGAAGCAAGGCAACGCAATTACTATAAATAGGTAATGTTGTGGGTCTTGAAAGGAATCGTATTTAACCTCTTTGGTTGAAACCTCTACATTAGTGGTATGACGTCAGATTACCGCACCCTGGCAGCCGCTCCCTGGTCGTCCGACGCTCCCTCGTGGGGTGGTGCTCATAGAAAGCTGGCACGCACAAATCCCTAATGTGCGCTGATAACTATACCACAGCACAGTGGCGTGAACTTCATTGGTATACTTAAAACGTATGTGAAACACTATAGAGAGGTGTTGCAACCTTGTATTTATATTATCAAATGGCAAAATAGTCATTTTAAACTATAAAATAAAGTTCTAATAGTATATTAATATACAGAGTGGGACAATAGTTCGTCGGATTTCAATATCTCGAGTTCTGCGATAGCTAGAAATTAAAAAAAAAATACAAGTAAACAAGATAAAAAAATTATTATTATTTTCGAATATAGGGGGAGCCAAGACGAAATTACATGATTAAGTGCCATTTTTTTAATGGAATGCTACGTATATCAGAATATTTTTTGAAGTCTTTTCTAGACTTTATTCATTCCTATATTATTATTGACTATCTCCCAACCACTTGGATGTAATGAATTTTTTTGTTGAAATAATGCCATCTGCAGATGCATATTGAAAAAATCATCAGAGTCACAATTACGGGTTTTAGGAAAAATTTATGTGAATACTAGTTACGAGACATCTTATTCATGTTTTTGAATCATTTTTACTTCCTAAAAATGTACAGGGTGGCCAACAATTATTTTTCAATTAAGAACTTTTTAAATTGAATTTTCTCAATTTTTTTAAATGCAGTTAGAGACCACTTAAGTAATATCTACCCACTTCAATGGATTGGATGATATGGACCCATTAAATGGCCTGCTAGAGTCCCAGATCTTACAAAAATAGATTTCTTTTTGTGGGGATACGTGAGGGAAATTGTTTATAAAGACACACCAACAACAGTATAAAATATGAAAGAAAGGATAATAACTACTTTTCGATCTATCACACCGGCAATTTTAGGAACAGCCTCATTTCAAAAACGCATAGAAATATGTCAATCAAAACGGGCAATATGTGGAGCACATGTTATAATTTTTTCTAACGAATTATTTGAAGAAACCTCTATTTTTTAAGTGTATCTTTGAATTTTGTACTTATTGCTCAATAAAATGAAAATGGTTGAAATGAGCCATAGGGAAGTACTTACAAGTACTTTCATTTCTACATCACATCGTTGAAAATATATGGGGTGTTCTATTTGAAAAAATTGAGAAAATTCAATTTAAAAAAGTTTTTCATTGAAAAATAATGTTTCTGTATATTTTTAGGAAGTAAACATGATTTAAAAACATTAATTAGATGTCTAGTAAATAGTATTCACATAAGTTTTTCTTAAAACCCATAATTGTGATTTTGGTGATTTTTTCAATATGTATCTGCAGATTTATCTACGACTAATATATAATATATGTTTTATATGTGTCAATTTTGCAATATAATGCCATATATTATTCCCGCAGGAAATAATGATGAGGGAATAATGCATCATTATTCCCTTTCATAGACCATAATAAACAGTATATAAATCATAGTTCTGTGAAAATTAAAACAACCATGAAAACTATTTTAAAACAAAATGACAATGTAAATAAATAATTGTAATTCTAATAAAATAATTTGCATAATATAAGTTACAATTTTTTATAGCTAATGCTTCGGTGATCAAGCTAATTTGTACTAAATATAGTTAGTCATTCGTTAGATGGCAATAATCACATGAAATCCGTCTTATATCATATATGGTGGACTTTAATATGGAGAAGTTTTGGATGACTCCGACAGATGTTAACTTACGCTGTTATCCGGCTGGTCAACTATATTTGGTATAAACAAGGCCAAGTGGTCTACATTAAAAATTCCTCCATATGAATCTAAATTCGCTTAATCTATGAACGTTATCTTTCTAGAATATATGTAATGTAAGTTTATGATTTATCCCAGTAATCTAAGTTCATCATGTGACTATGACATTTACATAGTCGATTCTGAAACAAGATGTGAAAAGTAATTGCTGGATTGAAACACTAAACTATAAATCTTACGATTTATGATGGCAAATAAAATCAAAAAGATGGTATTAGAAGGAACATTTAGTGTCACCCTCTGGTAGTGTTCATTGTTCACAAACAATCTAAGCATTCACACGCATCATAATATGTTCCAAGCAACTTCTACATTATTTGCATTTTCATGCTCTTTCCTTCACATTCCGCTGGAAATATATTCGTTTCGAAAAAAATTGTTGTCTCGCTCATAGCAGCCTATTCTTTATATAATTTAGTTTGTATTTACTGTCGATTGTTTTAAACCTTTTTTATAAACTGTCAATTTCTCACAAATTATTCCAATAAAATTGTGTCAACTTGAATTTATAAAATTATTGACATAAAAAGAAATTATTAATTCGATCATTAGTGCAAAATGTCTAAAGACTGGTAAAAATTAGTTATTAGAACTTTTAAACAAAGATTTTAGTTGCCACCCACCCCCTGCACTGGTGTGAATAAATGCATTTCGATAACAAGTACTAAACCAGCAGTGTCAGCGCCAGCGAACGTCGACTAAAGCCACGTTAGAATGGAGAAGAGAAATATTGTTTATTGGCATACGTGATACAGTTTCATGTACAATAATAACTGCTAACGAAACTGTAATGCAAAAACTGAAAAGAGATTTATGTATGGAACATGTGAGAATTTATATTGCTGTGGTTATTTTGTTTCATACTGTTGCTTTGGACCAGGTTTCTTGTACTCGTCTACAAAATATCGCGAATGAAAAATTTAATTAATCAATCAGGATAATTTTAAGGTCAGTTCAATGAATGTTTATATGATTAGTTAGCGACATTACCAGTATTTATTAAAAAAACTGATTTATGAAAAACTTAAAACCAAAAAACAAGGCAGCTACGGAAATTACTTTATTTGAAACAAATGAATAACAAGTTGACAGATTGTTGAAAGGTCAGTTTGGCAATGCTTAATTGTTATTTATTGCCCGATCTAGTGAAAAATGGTTATTTACTTAAGAGTAAAACAAAGAATTGAAGTTTTGATTATGAGAGGATATGGGGACAGGTAGCGTACATAAGAGGAAGTCTGTGTTTTATTTAATATTAAATATTCTGATCAGGATCCCATAGCTCGCTCCACAGTATACAAAATTCAAGAAATTTTTCTTCTACTAGGAATGACGTATGAGATCATCAAAATGTGCCTGAAGAAGTACAATTAAATATGTTGTTGCAATTGCAAGAAAATCCGTATACTACACGAGTGTTGGCTGCTGATATTTAAATCAATCATCTGTTTTGAAGTACCTACTTAAAAACACGTGAATGGCATCCGTATAAAGTGACTTCAGTTCATGAGTTGAACGAAGACAATTGTGACCACAGGATTGACTTTTGTGATAACGTGTGATGAAGAGGTACAATGTTAATGCTGATTTTGCTAACCGTATTATCCTTTCTGATGAAGCTACATAATTTTAGCGTAACGATTAATAAACAAAATTGTCTCTATTGAGCGCCTCAGAATTGACATTGCATGATGAAGGGCCATACCCAATATCCAGGAAAGTTGGTGTTGTTGGGAATAGAATTTTAGGACCTTATTTCATTGAGGAACACTAGTAGGCGAAGAGTATTTATTTAGAGACCATCTCGTTCCTATTCTAGCCGTGCTGTATCCAAATCACGACGGCCCTGATATTCCCAATAATGTTTTGTGGTTCCAGCATTATAGCGTTACTGTCGGGATTACTTAAACGATATTCTTCCTGGACGCTGGATTGGGAGGCGAAGGGTAATAATTGAATTGCCGGCATGGTCACCTGACCTCATGCCTTTAGATGTTTTTTAGAATTATCATAAGAGTAAGGTATACTTTAACTGTCCAAATTTCACTGCAGCCTTTAAAGAAAGAAATCTAAATGAAATCCTGGCGATCACCCCAGTGATACTTCAAACTGTTAGGCAGGAATTCATTCATCGACTTGCCTCCTACCAAGAAGTAACTGTAATCCATTTGACACTTGATTTAACAATTCAACGTTTTCTAAACTGATATATTGTGTATTTGGTGTTTTGTCGACTTGTTATTCATTTGAAATTTTTTAAAAGTTCACATCAAATAGTCGCATGTTGCTGTATGCAAAATTTCAAGGAGAATCACGTACCTGTGAGGTCACAATAACACAACAAATTTGGGGTCCTACCACTAAAACTAGACGATCACGAAAAAGGCCAATTAATTAATTAAGTACTACCTGTCTCTTCACGACAGGTGAGACTTAGAAAAAGGGGGATAAAATAAATGATAAAATGATAGGAAAGGGGGGTTGGGTCGTCATAATATCCTCATATTTCGTCGTTGCGAGGACGAACAACAGGATGACCGAGTGTAGGGTCTCACAACTTAGAGTATGATTCATTTATTCATCAGACGTCACTACACCTAATAACCGTCGTTGTCCATTTATCTTCTGTATTATGTAAGAGTTTTTGTATGTAAACTATGATACGATTTAGATTCAGTTTCGTTGTAAATTCCAAACGAGACGGTTAATATTATATTTTCGTTAATAAAACGTTATGTAAAATACAGTCGTGTACTAATTATGCTAACAATACCCCGCACACCTAATACTGATAATGTTTTCTCATTATTTTTAAAATCTGTTAATTCTTGAATATTAAATACATATTCTTTAGAACGTAACATTAGCATAATTTTTTTTAAGGAATAGGAAAAAAATCACGAATTAAAACAGATCTTGATTCCTGCAAAGTAAGAATGAGTTTAATGTTTGGGTTTTAGCAATTTCAAAAAAAAACGTTGAGTCGTTTTCGAAATAAATCATAAAAACTATTTTTAGGTGCCACCTTTTGTGGCATCCACCTCCCTTAGGAAGCCATTTTAGACATATGTTTATAGAAATTTTCCGTCTTATTTTTAAGTAAGGAATGGTTGGTTCAAAGTTTTATGTACATCTAATTTAGAAACTGTATCTCTTGAATTCTGGATTTTTAGTTTTTCTGTCGTAATATATTCATTTACAAATATACTTTTATAATTATTCTTGCAGCACATTATATTTTATAAATGTGCCATTAAGACAGAGTAGTGACCTAGATTTCATTTTATTTCCTTCACTGTCACGTTATGCCAAAAGTTTAGCCATAAAAAGAACTAACACTGCTCGGCACTCAGAGTAGTAAACTTCTAATTAAATATGAAAAACACATTATTCATGTTTAATTAATTACTTAAAAACACTCGGCTCGAAATACTAATGCTCTTGTTATGACTAAGTATTATACTCTGGAGGCAAAATAACAACAAATCAATCATAATATTAATTCCGTTATCCGCAAACAGTCTAAAAAACACAGAGTTTTATCTTCATTGCAGTTTATTAAAAATTCATTACAACATGAAATAAGTATTATGAACAAATGCAATGAAATGTTTTGTATAATCAATAAAATTACTTACAAGGGTAATAAAAACAATGTTTTGTAATAAAACTTTTTCTGTTCTACAGTATAATGCTGCAATAAATAATTATTTAACTTTATTTAAATCGTTTTATCAGCTTATATGCTGTGCTATTACAGCATTAAATTAACTTTCGTACCTTGTTTTTCGTTAGATAAAAACACGCATCAATCATCTACCAACAGAGAAATTCCATTTTAAGAATTAGGTTAAACGTTAAAATATACAATACTGTAATCTTTAATTATTGCAAAATGTGAACTGGTCATGTTATGGGCATTGTATACTAAAATTCCAACACAGTGGTTTACGCAGATTATGATTGTTGTCATAGGTGTAACACATAATTCTTACCGGTCAGTTGGTAAATTCACTTATATATTTATTTTGTTATAAAGCTGAAAACGCGTTGGGATATTTCAAGACTTAAAAATTAAATAATATTATTTTCCTATGGATATTAAGTTATTTTTCGTCAGACCTTACAGCAAAACTAGAAAATGGTTTATTTGTTTTAACAAAAACATATGTACTATCGTGACCAGGAAAATCATTACTATTTTTTATTGGGCTGCCTGGTTTTCTGTAAAATACTTTGGGTCAATCTGACTCTTTGGCGGTCCTAACATTGACAACATTCTGATAGAAAATTATCGGCGTAATAAAACTTAAAAGCTTGTTTAATTATATAAAACATCGAAAACAGTTTACTTTGATTGTAATAAAAAACAGAATTCTAATAATTCTAAGGTCTAAAATGCATTGCAGTTTTCGCCATAGAAGCAATCAAATTTGGCATATTATAGTTTTCTTGCAAATTGCTCCATTCATTTTGAATGGCATTTAATTGTCCTATTTTGAGCTCTGAACTCGTAGTTGTATATTTCTTTTGCTATAAATCCCCAAGTGTTTTCTATCATGTTCAGATCAGAGCTTTTGCCCCCCCCCTCAATTATAAATTTGAATATTATCATCCAACCATTTTCACAACTTTAACTCTGTGCACATTTGAGTTATCCTGAAAGTGTGAAATTTTTTTTATAAACGATGTAAAAATATAAATTACATGTTTGAAGGTAAAATCATTAGGTGAACGATTTCGCACAGACGGAATCATTATATTGTTGAGTATTTCCTTATATCTCTGCCAGTTAACCGACCATCAAGAATATTCAGTATCCTCATACATGCTCATACATAGACAGAATATTTCCTGCTCTTTTCAGTTTCGTGCAAGTAGGGCCCCTAAATTTTTCATCCTCTTGACCAGTAAACCCTTAATTGTCCATTGTATGAGGGCTGAAAACATTTTGCATCAAAAAAACGGTCCCAAGAATTTGGTGCCCGGCCCAGATATTCTTGTCAGAGTGCTGCCTTTATCTTCCTTGCTCAGCCGTGGCTTTTTGTCTGCTTAACAATTGAAGAAGCCTCCTTCTCTTAACATTTTCTTTGCCATTCTTACCAACGCAGGAAAGTTAGTCTCATCTACTACAATTTTTGCAGTAGCAAAAGGCTGTTGAGCAATAAATTGCACTAACTGCTGGCCGTTTGCTTGTGTTGATATTCTTGGAGCACCGGAATCTTCTTATCTACATATTAAATCATATTATAGTTTTACTGTAATGTATTTCATCCCCCACACGTTGTGTTGTAAGGATCAACCTTCCTCAAGCTTTGCAATGGCGAAGCCCTTTTAAGCTTGAGTAAGCATTATGAGAAACTGATGTTTGCAATGACAAATTATTAATAAATGACACATTTGGATTTTTTGGTGCAAGCCACTGGGTAGAACCATTATTACAAAGGGAAAATGAAACGTTGTGATTTTCTCGGTCACAATAGTATGTGCATCAAATTTTTGGGATGCCGTATTGAATTTCACTAAAAAAATGTAGCAACCAGCGAAAATAATAGATAACCTTATTATTATTATATGACTCCATGGTACAAAAGTATTTCGGGGAGGAATTAGGATTTTTTTCGGAAGCGAAAATTAATCAGAATATTCTCGAATATAAGATACATACTGTTGTGAATGTCGATGCCCATGATGACTGACGGCGGCGCCCTACGGCATTTCTTTATAGAGCAGTATTTATAAGTTAAAAATATAAATATATATGAATGCATATTGAGAAGTTGTTATACAGAACAGCAGTTTTAAGAGAGTCAGTCTAAAGCTGACAACGTATTGTATCATACATATATAATATATTCTTCTAGTTTTTAAAGTTCTCGGCCCTTTTCTTACTGGAGTATTTCACCCTACTTTTACCCTAACAGTCAGAAGTGGGATATGCTCCAAGTATTTATGCCCTTTTTTGGGCTTAGTGAGGTGAATGAAAACAAAAAACAGTTGTCAGTAAAACTAAAATTTAGTGAAGTGACTGTGGTTGTGATGGCGGAAAGTGTCTGCTTCTGAGAAACATTTAGTTTTTGTGGCCATTAAACGATGGGCCGGTCTGAGAAAATAAAACACCACTCCCGTTCGCACACACCACAATCTGAGCATCCAGTAGCTCGTCGCCAAGAATGCCCTCACGGGACGATGCTGCATGTAAGAAAATTAAGGTTCGATAATGCTCGTAAATGGTATGATTTCTTGGCCAATCCGTGTCTCGATTGGCAAGAAATGAAAAACTTACTTATTCAAACTCTCCAACACTAATCCGACTCGGAAAATTACTTATTTGTTCAAGCAGCTTGTTACAACCCCATCGTGGGTCAAAATTTGGGTAATTACTGTTATGAAAAGGCTGCCATACTTAACAAGTTAAACTTCGAGATTCCTGAAGAATATATCGTAGACAACATATTAGAGGGAATTAGAGACGAAAAGATCTCATTAGCCGCGAAAGCTGCGAACTTCCAAACCGTTGGAAGCTTAGCCAATTATTTGAGTGGTATTTCTGCGTCAAAATCAAGTATACTGACATCAACAATGATGGTGAAACCAAGCATTAGTTTGCAAAATAAACCATATTTTAGGAATGTAGAGACAAAAGTAATGCTCCTTATAATCTATCTCGAAACATTTCATGATTTAATTGTGGTGGAAATCACCGATTTCGGGACTGTACAAGGTCACGCGTAGAATGTAAGCACAGTGTAATAAAAACTAAATACGGTTGGCATACGACCAACAAAAACAAATAATGGTTCATATACGACCAACAACCCTAAATACGGTTGGCATACGACCAACAAAAACAAATAATGGTTCATATACGACCAATAACCCTAAATACGGTTGGTATACGACCAACAAAAACAATACGGTTGGTATACGACCATTAACCTTAAATGATTTGTATGCGATCAACAAAACAAACAATGGTTGGTATACGACTAACAAAATAATTAATATATAAAAGCGATTAGCACATGGCTAGGCATTGTAAGTAAACTAGTGGGTAGCACTAGACTAGTGGTAGAATTGTTGGAGGGGTAAAGTTCGATGTATACATACAACACAACAATGAGCAATAAGATTCAAGCGAAAAGCTTTGCTAAGTAAAATATTACACGTTTGCTTAAAAATTTGTGTTTTTCAGATTAATCTCCTATTCTGGTGACAGAAATAGAAATTGCACGATGGCCGAATGTTGTGAATGTCGACGCCCATGATGACGTCGGCATTTCTTCATAAAGCAGTATTTATAAGTCAAAAATATAAACATAGGTACCGGGTGTAGCAGGATCATGGTACACCCCCTTTTCTCCTTTAGTTTTGAAGATATTTGATTGAAATTTGGGAAGTCCTATATGCATAATAAGCAGCACTTTTTGACATACAAGTGATTTTTTTTCTCTTCCGGTTTCGGCGAAAGTGACACTAACTTTCGATTTTTAAATGGAAAACCCTCTATATTATTGCATTTTTGAATTCTACGTAATTTTCTAAATCCAAGGATATCAAATAAGTGACATTTCAAAAGTTAATATTTTTTATAATATAATTTTTAGTTTTCCATTTAAGTGTGCCATGACGGTTCCGATTCATTCTAAATGACCCGTGTAATACTAGAAAAATCGAAATCCCGTCAAAAATACTAAATTTGTAAGTCTAAAGTTCTAGGGCCTTTTTTTTACTGGTGTGTTTCACCCAACTTTTACCCTTACCGTACTAATATTTGTTTCGAAATATTTCACATAATTTAATTTTGCCATTTCTTTGACGTAAGAGCAATTAGGCTTTTTGTGTAAATTAACAGTTCCCACTGGGGTATCATATGTAATAAACACAAAAACCACCATTGACAACAACAAAAAACATTCCTAGCACAACTTACCAACTAAAAATATCACCACAAGATTAACATTGCACATACCTGTAACAGAAAAAACATGCATTAATAAACACTTCAAAATTGTTTTATCAGGCTAAAATGTAACAAGGAGGAAACATGAAAAGAGGAAATATATAACATTAATTCGTGTTTCAAAATACAATGGTACGTAAACAAAACCGTTTGAGTTTATTGTATAAAACAAACAATACAGAGAACAAGATAGAATAACTATGTTATCTCGTATTGTAACTAAAATTGTGTGAATAATTTAAATGACAAATAGGAAATAACCTACTACATTATAGTATTACAAAAAAAATAGTTTCATTTGATATAAATGATGTAAATATTATTAAAGTCCGGATCAGCGGGGTACAATCCAGTGACAAACTGAATTCCAGCAAATAATTTTTCTCTTAATGACAGACAATTTGGCTTTTTGAAACTGATAATAAACTCTAACAATAAATAATGTAAAAACAAATTACATTCCTTTTCTTGGTAAAAGTTTAAAAAGTAGAGTGGAATGAAAAATAATATTAACTGAAAATTTCTTGCTAATTATTATTTACTAACTTTTACAAATCTTATCACAGATAAGTATAACATATATCTTTTTAAACAATTATTTTCCCGGCTATTTGCCAAAATGCTGAAACTTGGATTACAAAAAAGATAATATGCACATTATGTTCAATACAACTGACTCAATAATGTTATTTTTAATTTCAACTATTCTGTTTAGTAAAACCAAAAATAAATAAAACACAAGGTACTCACCAGTAGAACACTCACTTTAAACTTTTACCAAGAAGAGAAACTTATTTGTTTTTAAATTATTCGACCCTAAGGGAATTTCCACTATATAATTTCAATTATTCTGTTATCTGAAGCCATTAATGTTTATTACATTAAGGTTTACAAGTTTTGTTGCTTTTTATTCTTTAAATGTGCTGGCTATCCTGATGAAGCTCTGCAAGCAGAAACACGTGTCGGTAGATATTTTAAAGTTTTTTAAAGTGAGTGTTCAACTGGTGAGTACCTTGTGTTTTATTTATTTTTGGTTTTACTAGACAGAATAGTTGAAATTAAAAATAACATTATTGAGTCAGTTGTACTGAACATAATGTGTATATTATCTTTTTTGTAATCCAAGTTTCAGCGTTTTGGCAAATAGCCGGGAAAATAATTGTTTAAAAATATATATGTTATACTTATCTGTGATAAGATTTTTAAAAGTTAGTAAATAATAATTAGCAAAAAATTTTCAGTTAATATTATTTTTCATTCCACTCTACAATAAATAATGGTAATTAATAGTAACATTATTTAATTAATGTTAATTAAAGTAATTCTAATAACAAATACTGTTAATTTTTTTAAACAAAACAGTTTAATATAAAGACAATGAAGTGCAAAGGAATAAACAAAGCAATAAATGTATGTAAGTTAGATAGTATTAGGTACGTCGAAGTAATTGTCAGAGGTTATGGAGACACCCCGACTCGTGCCCATTCCATCCTGCAGACATCTATCTGAATCTCCATAATTCAATTGGGGTGCAACTATCGAGCGCACATCACATTACATCGAAAAACTAGATCATTCCTCGAGAGTATTGTATGTAACAATGTCGCGGAAGTTTCCATCTCGAGCTACTGTAGAGTGTTGGATAAACAACTTTCGGGAATTAGAATTCGACGGTACCGAACTAAGATGCACAATTTGTAACTAGATACTATCGTGGAAACTTAAAAACGGGCATTGTGCGGCCTCCTTCGTTGTGTAAACTTAAATGTGGAAAGACAGCAGTGCATAGAGAGAGAATAAATATCGCTGGTGTGGAACAGAGACAAACTAAACCGCTTTACATTGAAAGGGCGGAATTTAACCACTGCGCATCCAAATTCAAGTGCCAAGCTAGGGTGGTTGACTAGTACCTACTGCTTTCAAAGATGTTACAACTAAACTCTATTCACTTTAACTTTGCAGTGTTGGGTTGACTTAAGTGAGTGAAAAGTCGAACTACAACCGATGCTTATGAAATAAAATAAACATGAAAATGAACCGCTATAGGAACTTTGCACTTATGTACATCTTTCTGTCGTCTGCGCCAAGAATCACGCACATTTTGTTCTCTATCCTGGCTAACGCTGCAAAGTTTAAGTGAACAGAGTATAGATTACGTACGGTTCTCGCATTTATGGCTACAACTCTTTTACTAGCAAGTAAAATTGTAGGCGACGCGACGGTCCACCAAGATCTAGAATTGTACCAATGTTATAAATGCAAATGGGTATTATATTTATTATAACAATAAATATTAAACTTGAATCATTAAAAGAACCTCCTCCAAAGGGGTTTTAGTTCAACGTATGAGTATGGACTCTAATATTACACTATTAATTAATTGCATTTCTAAGTAATCATGTCAGAACCAGGATACTCTTTTTGTCTGCGATTTAATGGTGTTGAATTCTATAAAATGTCAAAAGCACAATATTTAAACATTTTAGTATTGAAAACATAAATATGGCAGAAGCATAAATATGGCAGTACTCCATTTATCTGATTTCATTAATAAAAAACCACAAACATTCAATTGCAGTTATAAGTAAGTATATACAGAAAACATTCATTTCAATACATATCCTTATTATCTACCATACGTGTCCTTTATAAGTGTGGAAAGGTTACAGACTTGCAACATTGTATACAATATAGTCAAAGCCTATGCTTACAGAAATGGTTTTACAAAAAATCCCTTTTACACCTAAACTTGAATAAACATATATGTAGTAGCTAGATTGGTTGAAACGTTAGAAAACAGCGTGCTTTTACAAGGGGGAAATTTCCAAATAAGTAGGTATCGATCTACGCGGTGTACGGCAAAAGGATTGTTCGACTGTTCGTGTGTTGAATTTGAATTGGTAAAATGACTATTTTTATTCATTTTTAACTATTCTGGTCATTGGACATATTTATTTATTTTATAGTGCAAAAAGACGATTTGCAAGATGGTACCAACACATAATTTAATCGATAAAATAGATAGAAAAGTAACGATAAAATAAGAATGCAGAACACATAGAAAAATATTCTAACAGCAGCATTATATAGTATTATTTAAAATAATATCTATGATATTGCGACTGTTATTATAGCTAGAAAATATAAACTGGAGAAAACTTTTATAATTTAGTATGGACTATAAGATATAAAAAATTAAGCTTGGGTGTATCTTGAATTTAAGCTGGGAACATGGAAATTTAATCTGTGGAGTGTCTCGCCACAATTAATTTCACAATGCATCAATTTCCTTAAAAGAGTTATTACATGCAGCAGCTTGGGTGCACATATTAAACAAATATCCTGGCGAGACACTGGTGGGTGAGAGTTTGAGATTTTTAATAAACAGGGGTGTAGTACATTTTCTAATTTAGACATATGAATGTTTGCTTAGATGGCAAATATACAAAATAAAATAGTAGTAGAGTATTTTTAGATTTAAGAAACCATAGCTATTCTATTTCCATCATATTTGCGTCATTTATTAAGGTATCGACATAACTGACCCATCGATGATTTGTAAAGAGTTACTTTGAGATATTTATATTTGGAGAGTTTTGTTCAGAACATAACTAAATTATTAAACTATTAAACAACTAGCAGTCACTCATAACTACAATACTACTTTAATTGATACCTTACTAACAAAAAGATTAAATAAATATGTCCAAAATACGGTCTACATAAATACATACAGAGAAGTTCCCTCCGAAATTCCATACCGTTCTCTTACGTTCATAGGTCCTGTTTCATATAAAATTTGCTTTAAAAAATATTTTCCATATCTCCTTTAAATCAACTAACTCTATAGAAAAGCTGCTTGTCAATGGTAAAGACCAAATAGATCCACTAGATAGATGTGGGATTTATAAACTTTCTTGCAATACATGCGACGGCACATACATTGGTTGCACATATAGAAATTTTAAAACACGGTTAAAAGAACACGTCCGGTGCATTAGCTCATCCTCAGGTTTTTCCCATTTCGCCAAACATCTAGTAGATAACAACCACACATTTGACAATACTCTTAAAATATTACATCTTGTTGGCAAAGGCAGTTTGATTAATAACCTTGAAAGTTTAGGAATCCTGAAAGATCCAAGAAATCCCAATACATTATTTCTGAATTCACAAATCCAATTTCAATCTTCACTGACTTTCTCTGTGGTTGTCTAATTTTGTTTTTTTCTCTACTGAAATCTGTTTCCATGTGCTCGATATTATAACAATATAACCTCATTTTCTTAGAAGTGAATATTACTACCATGTTTAGTGCATTTTCGCTGCTATCACCATCTGCAGTTGAATATAATAAACTCCACTTTTGTAAAAAAACCTGGTTCACATATAATTTTCAATCTTACCTTTTATTTAACGTTAGTTTTTAGATAGTTCGATAGAGGGCACTATTTTAATCAATTTTCATTATTAAAATATTTATTCCCTATTAGATTTTAAACTGTTATAGGGTATGTATGTGTTAAAAAAAAAGCACGTTAATTTTATAATTTTTATTAGAAAGTTAATTTACTAGATACAAAAAAATTTATATATCTTACATTTACTTACGCCCTTTTGACTATGTTGCAGAACTATTTTAATTTTGACTACCCTGGTTTTATTTATAAAAATGTAAGTATTATATAAAAATGACCCTCTATTTTTTACACAATTCAATTAGTTAAATTTTACATAATTCTATATTATAATTCAAATTAACGTAATCCTTATTTTAAATAATTTCAATCTTTCTTGTAAACAAATTTTATCAAAAAAATTTTTTACCAATAAGTTTTTACAAGTACATAAAAAATGGAAATAATTGTCTTCTGTATTCTTGTTTTTAAGTTTTATTAACTTATTAACATTTATATTTATGTATGTAACCACCATAGTCATTTTCTTTAATTATTGTAGTCCTGTGTCTGATGATGTGAAGTAAATTTACTTGTTCACGAAACCGGTCACACCAATAAAGAAATTTTATGAGAATTTTTCTATTTGTCTTATTATAACTAAATTTTTAATAGATCATAGTAATATACATTACACTGTTGCATTTTTTGAAATGAGATCTTTCTCTACATACGAGTATCTCAGTGCAGAGATATTTTGTAGTTGAACACAATAATTTATACTAAAGATATTACTAAAGATTTTGATGATAACACATGCATACATTTAAAAGCAGACATCTAAGTAAGATTTCAAAATCTGAGAGTACTTAATTCAGTGGTTGCAGAGATATTTTGAAGAAACGGTTCCATCGCGACATCTTTTATTAGCTTTTAATCTGAAACCGATCGGTTTTTGATATATTTATATCACAAACTAGTGTTATTTGGAAGTGTTCTATCGATTTATTTTAGATACAATTACGCCCAGAAGTCGAAAATTCTGCGGATTTTTTTCTGCTGTGCAAAAACAAAAAAAAAAACATAAAACATGTAATAATTTAAAAACAAATTAAGTTCCTCTTCTTGATAAAAGTTAAAATATAGAGTGGAATGAAAAATAATATTAACTGAAAATTTTTGTTAATTATTATTTACTAACTTTTACAAATCTTATCACAGATAAGTATAACATATATCTTATTAAACAATTATTTTCCCGGCTATTTGCCAAAACGCTGAAACTTGGAGCGTTTTGGCAAATAGCCGGGAAAATAATTGTTTAATAAGATATATGTTATACTTATCTGTGATAAGATTTGTAAAAGTTAGTAAATAATAATTAACAAAAATTTTCAGTTAATATTATTTTTCATTCCACTCTATAAAACATGTATATATTTACTGCATTGCACTAATTTATAAATGCATCATAGGCGACTCATGTTGTGGAAAAAGATTTTCTCGTATTATTGTGACTTTTCGACTCTAAATTATTAATAGTGAATCACTAACATGTGACTTAGTGGGAAATACATTTGCATCAGCGAGGGTGAAACCACCGTCACTTCCAGTCGAAAACTTCAAATACTAATACTGTAGCTCATTTAATGCGTAATTCTTGAGGGCTCCAAGTACGCAGAAAACGGCGAAAACCTTTACTATTTATAACGGCTTCTGCTCATTACATACTACAGGCTGGAAAAATATTGAAACAAACATACCCACATACAAGAGTTACTGATACAATTGAAACGTAAATAATTTAACCTAACGTCAAGCACATCTTTCTGATTTCACAGCATCACATAAGTCTTTTTCAAGAATTTCTTGCGACTACACAGCTACCACCAGAGCCATTTTTAACATAATGGAGAACTTGGATACAGGCGGCAAAGTTTTCATTTATCAGAAAGACTTGAAGAAAAAACTTGAAATGATTTTGAACAAGAATTCAGAATTCCTTACAACATACCATATTATAGTGAATCTTCTTGAAAAGGAGGTGGATTTCTTCATACCATAATATATAAAATTGTTCAAAGACTAGAGTCTGTGCAAAGAAATTGTCATTTACAATCTGATAAGAGTCCAATTAGCTCTCATTTTCATGGTGTTTTTCACTCATTTGAAGATAGAGTAGATGAGGCACTGCTATGTCCAGTTATTTTTATTAGCTCTTGATGCTCTATTCCAACTTTGCCAAAATTTGTTAGAGTTCCAACTTCGCTACTATGGTTTGTGATTTTTCTTTTTGCTTATGTCTAGGCCAATCAATTCTGCCCCTTTCATAATCCACTTAGAAAGCTCACTATGATCTATTGGTGAATTATTGTATCACACTGAACTAGGATTTTTCAAAAAACAATTTGAAGTTCAAAATAATTGGTCAGAGGTAATGTTTTGTCTGTTTTTCTATCAGTTTATAATATGAACGTACAAGACGTATGTCTGCATTTTCAAGATTTGGAATTTACAGCTTATTTTCTGTATATTTTTAAGCTGTTTCCTGGTATGGGAATGTAGATTATTTTACCAGTAGGTTTATCTCTGTTGTTTATTTCTCCGTGAAAAAAGGTAGAAGACATTTGTGAAGCTTCTCCATCACGCTAAGTAAGATTATAGTTGTTTACCAATGTGCGATCTTCGAGTGTTAAAGTTTTAGAGCTGGTTTTTACTTTATCTTTAATACCTTGTCGTATTTCTTGCGTCACGTGCTGCTTTAAACTCAATATCAGTGAAAAGATCTATATGTCTTCCAATCTCGCTGTAGCGCTTTTCCTTTGTAAAGTTCTATGTGATTTTAACACAGCATTCCTTGTACTTTAATTCATCAGTTTTTCTCATACTGTATGCAAAATCTGTCCTAATTTTAGCCAGTGTTTCTGTAAATGTTTCTACTTCCAGCACGTACTTTTTTCTTGTTTCTTTACTGTATTAAAAAATACTTTATTCTCAACATCTCTCTTAATTTCATCGACACAAGTCCTACAAAATCTGCTCATTTTATAATTTTTCTCAAAGAAAATCAGAAAAAACACGAAATTATTGAATATGAAGTTTAAAACAGTATAACTACACAGTACAACTACACTATTGGACTTAATTTCATGCAAAACCTGCGTTTAGTTCGCTAAAAAGTAAGTTTAAATATGCGGGAGAAAGTTGACTGTATACTACTTCGTTGCCACAAAGCGCACCCGACTCGGTGCGATAAAATATGCAAGCGAATGTCAAATTCAGCAATAGCGCAGAGTAACTGTCTTTGTCATCAACAATTTTCTATTATTCCATCACTGTCTGTTACATTAAATGCTGGTTTGTTGAAATCGAGTCTAATAATGTATATCATTATAGAAACCAAGAAGTGATACGCCATGGCTTCCGTTTCTTTTCGAATGAATATCATCTGTGTGTGTATTTGTGTCTAATGGCATTATCTCAATTAAAAATAATTTCTAAAAATGTCATTTTACGTAGGAAAACATCAAACCATTTCAACAATTTTATTATATTTTAAATGCGTGAAATAAGTTGTGGTGACAATTTTTAGCGTTATTTTTGTCAGACAATCGATTTCTTAATATTACTTTCAATAGCAAAATTTCCATTAATAAATTAAAAGCGAGTTAAGTGTCGATCTTATCGGATGAGACGTCTGTGTCTGTCTGTTACCTAGACGGATGCTATGAAAATAAATCATCTCATTGGTTGTTAATTTATGAGGTGAATTGTCACTTATAGACGCTGAAAATTAACTGCAGAATATTTGGGAATTATATTTATATTAATAATTATAATTTTTATAATTAATGACAGTCGTGATTATTTATCATTTCACTAATCTCTCAATGATGTTAAACTTAATTGGTAGTTCACGTTCACGTGTACTTTACAGTGGTTTAATGTTTGTGAAAAACTGTTTCAGGGTTAGTGTTGCTTTAAAGATTCCAACCCTCATCAAAATGCATGCGACTATTATGTACAGTGCGATTTCCATCGCCCAACCTAATTTCGTTATTTTTACTGTTAGAAAAAATGGTAAATATAAAAGTTAGAAAACTTTTCATATAGATTTTGAATATCCTATCTAAAAAAGAACGGAAGCTCATACAAGATGGCTGCGTTATAAATTTTATTTTTTTAAATTGACACTATATTTTTTTGTGTTTGTCCTGCTCTTTAATTGGGTTTACCTGTTTAGCAGTGTATGTAAAAATAAATAAAATAAATAATAAATATATTTTTACATATTTGAATAAAACTTTTGAATTCAGATTGGTTTAGATTTTATTTAAGAAAAAAACCGAAATCGCAAATCGCCATTTTTAAAAATGCCTTGTATTTTTTTTTATTTCTCGATCAATTAAAAAAATGTTTAAGATCATTTTGCAATAATTTCTTAAGCACTTTACAGTGGCATACTACATTTATTTTTTCAAACAGTAGTTCTTACAAAAATTACAACAACTTAATTTTTTGTCATGGATGCCATATTGGAGTATTACATTTTTAAAATCAGAAAATGGCAATTTTGGCTTTTTCCTAAACAAAATCTGAATGAATCGAAATTCAATTGTTTTTCGACGCCATGGTAATGGGTATAAAATTCGCATTACTTTGCTTATTTAAGCGATTCTATTCTCTATCTCAATTAATAAACCAGATACCCATGTAATCCCACCAATAGTGGGTGCATATATATGAGAAATAGAAAATATGTTTTATTAAAAATAGCTCCAGTTGGCTTGTAACTTTTTTATAAACTACTTTTAAATAGCTAGAAATAAAAAAGTTAATGGGGGGACTCACACAGTTTCCCTCATATATCCCATAACAATAGAGATAGACCCGTCAACCCCTATATCACTGTGTTCGTGAGAAAGTGTTCTATGCAAATATGTAAAAATATATGGGTGTTCAATTAAAAAAAAATTAAATTATTATCTGTAGCCATCTTGTGTAAGCGTCCATTGTTTTTCTATTATTATCAAAATCTACATAAAAATTCCTATAACTTTTGTATTTACAATTTTTTTCATAATAATAAAAATAACGAAATTAGGTGGGTGGGGTCTCACAAAATCACCCTATACACAAGCAACCTAACATGAAGTGTGCGTAACAGCAAGCGCCGAAATAAAACTGACTGTAATTTTGATCAGTCACCTAAATAATCTAGTTATAACAAATATGTATTAAAATATTCCGATATAAATATGAATATAGAAATTGATGTTTGTTATTATGGTAAATAAAAAACATGATAAACTATATTTGATCATGCGATAGAGCACTTTGGTTTAAATATTATGGCTGATAATATTCATTCTTCGAAATGGAAAAATTCCGTATTTGTAACACATTAAATGAAACCTTCGAAAACCTACCTAGGTTGTCAACATTAGTTTCATGAATATACCGAAGAAAAATAGCTCAAAAGGCATGCAACTTTGCGTGCTTTTTATGGAGATTTACCAATCTTATATTCATGTGAGATACATTAATAATCATTTCAGAAGATTGGAAAAATACGCCTTACAAAGGAGTCTTAGCTGAATAAATTAATATCCTGAAATGTTGATACGGCGTAAATAATTTAATAAAAGAACCAATATCGTGTAGGCTGATTTACTTTACATTTAATGAAAATGTTCAAAATGAATCAATTAATTAATTTTTTTCTACTAATTGGAATTTTTTCTATATAAAAGGTCTTGTAATAATAAATATAATCTTGTAGATCCAAAAATAAAGGTGACAAATTAGTCTCGAAGCCAACATAAATTTGTAAACAAAACTTTTTCTACTACTAAAGGTATAATAAAAATAAAAATACCAAGGTATTGCAATAAAATGGTGAGAGTAATTTACAAATAGTAATAAATACTAAAAGTAATATCTAAATACAAGACACTGCTTAATCACTTACTTCAAACTGACGAAGGCAACAACCAGAAACCGGTCTGCAAATGGTATACACAACGGCCTCAAGAAGGATTTCCACCTATTTGGTAAAAATCTTTTATTAGTAGCTACCTACAATTAAAGCTGGTCACTTCTCCTTGTATGATACAACTTTCAAAATCATAAAAACCGTGTGCGGCTACTTAATTTAATATTCATTTAAATAAAGCGAAAGGATTACGACTTGAGTATCTTGTATTTAGATATTATAGTGAGAAAAATCGCATTAGTGACGTAACATGTGAGGTATGACGCAACATGAGGGAGTTGTTAGACATTATAGCACATGTAATATTATAAATAATAATTATTTTATATCTATTTAGTTGCTGGTGTCTTTTTTTTTATAATTTAAGAAGGTTATCGTATTTAATGTAAAAATGTTTCGACTCTGGGAGGCCCCTACATTACAGTGATAAAGAAAATCACTGTTCATCAGTGTTTTCAATAAGAAAATATCGGCTACATTTGAACGAGCAAGTGAAACATGTTTGCTTTAATATTTACAATATTCTTTTGAAGCGACGAGCTAATGATCTTAATTTGTATGATTTAGATGTATTAGGTGAAACAGCATCTCTCACTAATGTTCCCGATGCTGGTCAATCGAAAACTCATCGTTAGCAAAACTTTTAAGAACTTTAGTTTACGACGCGTTTCAGAAAAAATTAAATCCCAACTATTAACATGGTAGACAGAAACTAAAAGAAATGGATTATTATTTCAAATACACCAAAGGAAGTTGGCTGAGAAAAATTGGATTAAAATATCAAACTATTAATAAACGCAGACTAATAGTAGATTGGCGAGATTGATATCTAGAAGAGATAAAATAACTCAGAAGAGAAAGACAGGCCAATTTATTATCTAGATGAAATTTGACATGATACACATAACACCGTAAAAAACGGATGGACTGATGGATCTACGAAATGTCAACCAATATCATTGCCCCCTAATAAAGGGACTTGGTTGATTATATTACAATATGAATCAGGTAATGTATGGGTTGATAATGCATTGAAACTGTGCGGAAAAAACATGGAAGACTGTAACGTAGATTACCACAAGAACATGGAGGGAGAAATATTTGAGGAATGATTTAAAAAATACCCTAATTCTAAAATTAAAACCGAATAGTATTATTCTTCTTTACAATGCGAAGTACAATTCGAGACAACTCTATAAAATTCCTAATATGAGTTCTACTAAGCTGGAGTTAAAAATTTTTTTAATGAAACATAATTTCTATTATGAGGAAAATTATGATAAAGCACAACTCTTGGAAGTCCTGCAAACGAATAATTATGAAAAGTATATTAAAGACACTCTAGCGGAGAGATATGGCCACAAAGTGTTGAGATTACCGCCATATTTTTGAATTTTCAATCCGATTGAATTAATTTGGTGTAAATTGAAGAAAAATGTCAGAAAAGGAAATACTTTTCCGAAAATCGATAAAAAAGTCATAGAGTTAATTCAAACTAAAGTATCGAAAATTAACAAGGAAGATTGGGAAAAAAGAATTAAGAAAGTAATTACAACTGAGGATGATTTTTAAAAAATAGCTGAATGTCATATAAATGGTGGAAATAAATTTATTATAAATTTGAATGAGGATAGTAGTTCATCTGAAAATGAAGAAGATGGTGAGAAGGGCAAAGATTCAGAGGAAGAAGCGATGTGAGATGAGATAAAGTGAAGTGATGTGATGTAAAGAAGTGACTTTTGTGATGTCAACTGCATTATATATTATTATTATTTATTAATATTATTTTTTTTTTCATTTTGATAAAAATACGTCTTTCTGTTTTTATTATAATAATAACTTTACTATCAGAATTTATTTTTAGTTTATTTATTGAGAAAAATATTTGTTTCTGTTGCTATTTTTTGTTTTTATTTTGTTTTTAAAGGTTTCCAGTTACTTTTTAAATAATTTCTTTATTCTATACTAATGGAATATTAGTATCCATCCTTTCCTAGCAAGAAATGCCCAAACCTCCACGCGGTAACTTGCTGGGTAGTAACAATTTATATTAAGCGAACTTGACACTGCAAGTACTGTATGTGTAGACAATATTTTAAATTCAATACTTTTATTTCAAACTACGGCTATTCGTTCTGCAGCGTCTTACCTCGCATGTCCCGTCACTTAAGTTATTTCTTCTACTATACTTTTATTATTTATTACTACTTGTAAATAACAACAGAAAATAAAGCGAATGTTCTAAATCATCAAAATAATCACAACGTTATGCAGGGCATTTTCCTGTTTGTATAAAAGTAGGCCATTTGTGACAATTAAAGTACGCGCGTAAATAGTACATTTCAGAACCGCACCGGCTTCGTGTTGGCTAGCGCATGCAATGGCAAGTGTGACTAGATGACCTCTCCATCATCCTGCGGGTTCAAATCCTGCCATCGCCATTGACAATGTCGGTAGGAATGGTTGTGTTTTCGCGTTTTTCCATAAGTGTAACCCTCGCCCGTGTAGCTTTGGCTTTGGATTTGGCGGTTGTCTAATTTCTGTGGTGTTTATGTTAATGTTTATGTTTATATCGTATCGTACATAGGTATACAACATGGTGAAAAATATATGTTTTTGCAGAAGCACAATTTTAACTCTTTTACTGCGGCGCTCGATTTCGCTATACGGATCGTCAGAACGGCTACGGCAATCGCTTATGGCAATATCTGCTACCCACAGTTAACCTCCAAAATATGGAACGCCGACTTGGAGAACAGTAAAGGACGTGTGCAACTCTATGCAACCGACGCGGCTTCCTATATAAATGCATCTGCAGTGCACTTAAAAACATACCTATACCGCTGAGTAGACCTTAACAAAAAACCAATGAAATGTGTTTACAGCAGAGGCGTAAGCGTAGCAATTAAAAAGCGTCTGTGGCCAGACAACATCAATCTATTCGACCTTTTAAAGATTTTTTTTTCAAACTTTTTTTTGTTTTTCGTTCAAAGGGCTTGAGACTTTTGCACCGTATAGTAGGCTGCCATAGTCGACTTGGTGCTTGAAGGGATGTTTTTTCATTTATCTTTTCGATAACTACATTCCTTCTCGAGTTAAGGACTTTTAGATTTTGTCAGTTAATACTTCACATATTTAACATCTATTCGAATTTTTATAGAATTTTTTGTATTTTTATATGTATTTTTAACAACAGGTATCAAAAGTTAACATCTGAACATCTAGAACAGATGCTGTTAATTTACTGGAACTCTAGAAATTACTAGTGTGCAGTGTTGTGTATTCAGTGAAATATGTATTGCTCCTGTTATTTTAAATACTAGAAAATCGCTAATTAAAAGGTAATATATCATTTATCAGATCTTCATGTGTGTAAGTCAGCGCGATTTCCTAGATCAGCCCCTGGTTTTTACGTCATGTACTATTTACTCGCGACTTTAGTAATAATTTGGCCGTAGTTTATAAAACAGACAGATGATGATATAATGTATACCAATACAAGTTAATGAACAATCTTGCTCTCGATATTTACTGACAAAATAAAATGGGTGTAGACCTAATTCTAATCTAAAATTTATGGCAGTCCTCACTACGTTAAAAACTATCTTTACCAATTTTTTTTAATACCGTTGGTACTAAACAACTAAATTAATACGTAAACTGTATACATGCGACCTGTACTAAAATCCAACTGTTTACAGTGCTGTTCCAGTTAGCGTTGCTATGCCACCTGCTAGTGCCGACGATTACAGGTGTGAGCACTGGTCAGCGCTAATAAACACTAGGGTTTGTCTTCACGCGCGAACGCTTGCTCTTGTTAATTAGTCCTGCCGACCGCATGGACTTCGTACAGGGATTACACCACAAAACAGATCATTTAAATAAAACTGGGCTGTTCCCGTTTTCTGTATTTATCCCAAAAGGATCTCATTTAAATATTAAATATTGAAGAACAACTTTAGCGCAAATTCAAATATACAAAAGAACTCGAAAAACTTGAGAATTCTAATGCAAAATCGGATTAATTTAAAATTATTTGTTGAGGAAAAAGTTATACTTCACCAGTTGGTAAAAAATATTGAATAATAGATGTTGGCAGTTACTAATAACTATTTGAGTTGATAAGTGGAAAATATATTACTTAGTATACAAACGAATGTAAAGGGCGCTGATGAATTAAATTTAAAATTATTGTCGGTTATTCCGTATTTTTCATAATTAACAATTAACCGTGTTTTAAATTCTCCTTTCCTTCATGGAAAGTAGCATATGTTATACCTATGTCGAAAATAATTCTCCATATGACATTTCAGAATATAGACCCATTAGCATGTAAAAATTCTCAAAAAGATAGTTCATGAACAGCTTAGTCAATTTTTATTGCTTAATAATATTTTTTTCTTTCACACAACCGGGTTTCTTACTTGATACTTTTAGATTTTTACAAAGCTTTTGATCCTGTCAGTAATGAAGCGGAAGCATCTGCACTACTTGTTCAAAAATATTTATGTGGAAGACGACAAAGCGTAGTGATAAACAATTGTTTTTCAGACTCTATTGATATAAATCAAAGTGTATCGCAAAGCACTATTTTAGGCCCATTGCTTTTTCTGTTTATACAGCGGATTTTTACAAATTTAAAAAGCTTGCCTAAGTTTCTGCTTTAATTTCTGCAAATTTGATCACATTTCGAATAAATTCAGAGTCCAATTGACTAAATAGTTTTTTTAACTAATTATCGTGAAGTATTTATATGCTTTTCGGAGTGAACGCATGTGTTTTGAGCAACATATATTTATAAGAGAAGTATTTTTATGATTGAAAATTTTAGTTATTAGTGACATTAATTATAAAAAACTAAATTATTACTTAAAATAAATAAAAAGGTGCAAAGAAGTGAGTGAAAAAACATTGGAAAAATAACCTGTGATTTATCATTAGTGTGTGTCAAATATTGAATTACATGTGTTTTTAAGTTTGTTTATAAATTTTAAAAAAATACATAAAATAATTATTCAATTTTAACTAAATTTTGTGTGCTGATTTGAGACGTATTGACTCTAAGTTCAATTTGTTCAATTATACAGCAGTATTTCTCCGGATTTTTTGCACGTTAGTCGCAAAGATCGTTTGCTAAAAATGTATTTGTTAAAAATATTCTGAATCATAATGAAATTTTTATATATTTATTTGAAATATATTTCCCATTTTACAGCTATCTTTCCTTGAAATTTCATTCTCATATTTTAAATCATACACGTATAATCATCAAAATTGCATAAATTAATTTTATTTCTTGTAACTCAATCGTAAAAAATACTTACAATCATAGTTAAAATGATAAAGTATTAAGATTCGTGCAAAATTTTGGAAAATTTTTGTAAAATTTTTAAGAAAAAGACATTAAAACCCTCTATAGATAATTTTTTTTGAAAAAAAAACTATTATTCACAATTTCCAAATCTCAGGAAAGTATTTGGAAATTATCCGGAACCCTTTTGTATAATTTAACTCTATTTGTGATAATTTAATCCAAGAAACACTTAGAGTACACATTTCTATAAAAAAAGTTCAATAAATATACAAAAAAATTTCAAAAAAAAATCCAGGAAAATCATTATTTTGACAATGTATTGGTAATCAGCAACCCTAAAAACCCCTTAGATAATATTTTTTCGTCGAAAATCAGACTTAATATATGAAATTCCTAAATTATACAAAATGTAAAATAAAAATCAAAATTTTCAAAATAAGGGTTCCAAAAATTTAATCCGAGCGCGCAAATATTTCTGATTTCAAATAATGTAGTATAACAAATGTTTTAAAATAGTTTTATTGAAATTGGTTCAGTTCTTGTGGGTTCCGAAGATTTGATGATTTGTTTGGCTTCATTGATTCGACTATTAATGATTTATAAATTTATAAATCGATTCCTAATGATCTAAAAAATTGTCCTCTTTTAGAACACAAATTAAAGCCCACATTTTCGATAAACTAGAATGTAGTTAATGTCATTTGCGTTGTTGTTATTAATGATATTTATCGTGATCATTACTATAGACATATTTTTTATTACTTGTTCATAATCTGGAGAATTATCTGTTATAGAATAATGTATTTATTTATGTATTTTTATTAGAATGGCTGATGGAAAAGCAACTATATATAGCTTCAGTTGCGTGAACTAGATTAGTAATGTGTTTAACGAGAAAATAGCACACGCAAATACAAAGTGCAGCTATACCCACTGCAAGATAATTAAGATACTGGAGTAGGCCAGCACTTACTACGTATTTGCGAAAAGTCTTCAGAAATAACCTGAGAATTATCTCTATTGTTGTTATTTTTGTTGTTTCTTTTTCAAAGAAGATGGAAGTATTACCAGAGCTGAAGTCGATTATTCGTAAATGCTATTTATTTACAATAAACTACACTTTTTCCAGTTGTATTTCAGAAAATATCAATTTAATTTTAGAAAGCATCAGCTGTATTTCAAATTAGTTAATTGTATTTCAAAAATCATCAATTGTATTTCATTATACAATTTAATTTCAGGAAGTATCAATTGTATTTCAGATTAATCAATTTAATTTCAGAAATGTTCAGTTGTAATTCCGATTAGTGAATTGTATTCGAGAAAGTGTTATTTGTAACTGAGAAAACGTGATGTGAATTTCAGATAGCATAAGATATTCTACATAAACTGCACTACAACTTCTACATCAACATATCCATGAAAATGCCTTAACTACATACATAGTAACATAAATAAACTTATTTAAGTCAACTGACTTCAGCATTATCTCTTTTTAAAAATTAATTGTAAATTAGTATAATTATGAACTTAACAGAAAATTGTGCAATTTGCCGAGTTTCAATGGCAAGATATCCCGTTACAAAATGAATACCATGTTATCACACTCCACATCAAATGTGCTGAACCTTTGATAAGTATACCAGATGCAATTTGCCCCTTGTGCAGAGTTGTTACTGACAATGAACCTATTACAAGACAACGATATGGAAAACATACTGATCGAGATCACTAGAGGATAGTAACATGTGGGTAATTTTGGGAGCGACTTTGGGCGTGAAGTATAAAACTGCATTTCACTGGGTGGCAGAGATGTAATATTAGCAAAATGTGGTAAAAAAACCGAAGATTATGACCGAAGACGAAGTAGACTTAATTATTTCATGGATAGAAGAGAAATGCTACTACACAATGAAACAAGTAAAGGAAAAAATATTGCAGACTTTTGAAAAAAATGTTTAAAATGTTTAAAAAAGTAAAACAGGTACAAAGAGCATCTTACTATGAATTCTGAAGAAAAGAAAATAATACGTGCGGAATATGTTGGAGCCCTTAACATTTTCGTACAGCAAGGTCAACAAATTGTTTGGATGGACGAGACTAATATTAATATATTTTGCCGTCGGACAAGGGGCCGAGCTCGAGCTGGTGTCAGTGCGGTACAACACCTACCAGCATCACGCAGTCCCAATGGGCATCTAATAGGAGCTATATCAACAGCGGTGTAGGAGAGGATCTTTTACTTCAGTTTTAGCCACTGCTTGGGTTAGGAGATTTTACAGCAGTGGGAGGATATGGGAAATTAGCTGGCAGACTTAATTATTGTTTGTGACAACGCACCTTGCCATTCAACCCTCGAAACAGTTATTGATGGTACGGCAGTAAGTCTTTTACGATTGGCACCCTACGCCCCAATGCTAAATCCAATTGAATGCATTTGGTCTAAAGTAAAATTTTATGTTAAAACTCATCTTCAAGGTCCCCATGTAGAAGCTCCTCATGTTTTTGAATAGAGATTGGTGTACTTGGAAGTAATTATTGATGAGGCAAAAGATACAATTGTCGGAGGCCATTGTGCACGTGCAGCTCAACGTATGACTGCACACCATGCTTTAGTCATGAATGACATGCCAGTAGGACGTTAAATATTTTAAAATACTTAAAAATACAGGGTCTTCTTAGTAATTTATTAATAAGTTAATGTATTCATTTAAGAATAAATATTTTTATAACTACTTTGTTTTGACAAGTCCTGAATTACAAATGATGTTTTCTCAATTACAATTGACAATTTGAATTACAAGTGATGTTTTCTCAAATACATTAGGGTAATCTGAATTATAATTGACGCTTTCTGAAATATAATTTATTAATCTGCTTTCTGAAATACATTTGGGTAATCTGAATTACAACTGACGATTTCTGAAATATACTTTACTATTCTGAAATACAATTGATATTACCTGAATTACATCTGGAAAAGGTGTAGCGAAAAAAGTTGACTGCACAGCCTAAAGCCTGTTATTATAAAACCATAAAACAAAGGTGTATTGAGCTGTTTACACACATAATACAACTACATAAACATAATATATGATACAAGTTTACGTACTATCTATGAGCATTAAATTCTTCCCGAGAATTTCAATGATTTAAGGCATCAATCATAACTTTTGTAAAAATGATAGAAATAATAGTTTATATTTATATATTATTCAGTTCGGTATCATTAATACAGATTTCGTATTTTAACAAATTATTCTAAAAATTTCGTCGAGTGGCTTCATTATCTTGACTGCTAATTCTCCTAATTAATTATTTACCGACTCACAATGCTCAAGTTTTTTAATCAATTCTCTCACTCACCATTTCCTCCTTGCAGCTTTGACATCATCTCAAAAGTAAAATCCCTATTAAACGAACAGCAGTATTTTCCTCATTATCAGAAATCATTAAGATCCAACTGATTTCATTATATTCTGGCGTTGGAAAAATGTACGATAAAACTAAATATTTAAAATATATACGTAAAAGTTCCAGCTTGAGTGAAGTATTTAGAAGTGGCATTTAGGGTGTGAACACAAATTTCTTGTTAACATGTCAACAAAATGTGTAATTTTAGAGCTCCAAGTCATAGCAACTGCATAAATGTATACAAGGACTAAATGAATTAATCAAAGAATCAAAATATAGACCCTTATTTTATGTAAGAAGCACTTCTCGCATGTACTTCTTGTTTTTATTTGATTTTTATAAATAGTCCTTTCATAATTCATCATCTTCATTGACCCTAACTTTCAGAAATTAATACACTTAATCCAATTTCTACTGGATGTTTTTCAAACACTTTAAATCTGTAAGTAGAAAGAATTGTATGAGTTGCTATTGATTAATATGCAATTAAGTTTTGAACTAGTTATAATTTATAGTACACCAATGGATAACGCATACTTAGATCAATACATGTAACTTAATTACATACCGAACAGTTATTTCACTGTAGATTGAGTACATCGCATACTCAATGGTCAATTCAATAACATTATTATTACAACTCAGGAAAGGTATAACTTAACAGTAATTTTAAACGTTGGTAATACTGCAATAATAAATTTCGACATAAAAATAAAGATACACTGATTATTATTTTACTTATTATTATCCAACGTCAGTATTGTCATAAATAGTGGTCGAATAGTAACTGGTTTTATACAGTAATGATGTTGGAACAACGTTCCATGGACCTCGCAAATCTATGACTTAAATCTGAATAATTTATTAACGTTGATTTGACGTTAGAAGACGACTAGTTTTGGTGATTTCATAAACAATTATTCAACATTGATTATAGTTGATAATAGACCGAGTAGGTTTGATTAATTTTCAAGCAACCTACCAACTTTGCTAACTGAAGTAATTAGATATGTTTACCTTTTGAGTCATATATCAAAGTCGGTTGGATTCTGATAACTAACTGATACAGGTCATCTTATATATGAAATACGACTTAAAATGAGAGGTCAACTGGTGCAAAACAAATAATTAATAAATATACTGTTTAACAGGATGTCTTGCTAACGTGTCAAACGTAACTTTAAAATAAAATCGGTCATGTAGATATAAGTAAATATTTCCACATCTAGTATTTAGAGGCCTATACTATCAACATTATTGCATGTAACCGATTGCAGGATTGTTAGATGGAAGTTTAAGTTTTTTTTTAACAGAACATCTATTTAAAAAAAGATAATATTTTAAAACTTTAAAACAATGGTGATTCTTAAGGGCTCCCCCGATTTGCCTCATATAGAGGATGATTTTAAATGAAGTAGCATACATTTATACCAGTGGATTTAGAAGTAAATATGATTGAACCAAATATACCACAATTCGATAGGCTTGTTTCAGTTTTCATCAGAACTATTACTGAACTGTAATGTTAAAAGGGATATTTTTTTAGTTACTGTGCATGTCCGGTACAGTTCAGAACTGATTCTAATGAAAACTAAAACAAGCCAAATACTGGACTCTACGGATTTACAGTCGTCTCTTGAATGTTTAGAAGCAAACATACGTTTTTATTACTCTCCATAATTTCTGTTATCACCATAACTGACAACAGAACTATTGGAATAAAATAAAAAATTATACGTTGACTCAGCTAATAATGATGCTGATTAAAATGAATAACAAATTTTATACGGTTATTTATTTAACTCACAAAACTAATTACTTTGATTTATCGTGCTAAGAGTTATGCAAATTTATATTAAATGTAATGCCAATTACTTCTTAATTTTCATGGTGGACTGCACTAATAATTTTATTTACATCTCTCATATTCATTATTGATAAATACATATTAGCAGTGAACTATGTAGTTGCTAGTCTAGAACATGGAGAATTTCGTGAACCTTATCAACAAATACTTTATTTCTACAACATGATACGCATATTTTTATGTAACGTGGAGTAATATATTCTTCACATTAAATATTGCTCATATATATAACATGCAATGCTAGAACACGCACGGTGTAGAGGTTGTTACTTTTTTTTTTATCTTTCCTAACCTGATTAGCGTTTGACCCGTTATTTGAATTATCGTTGTAAATAATATGAAATAATCCAGGAATGAAATAAGCCTTGTCATTTTCTCATATACATATGTACATACAATTTGACAAATTCTGTAAAAACTGAAGCGTGAATGTACTTGTATATGAGGTATTAGATATCACAATCAACTCAAACTACTTGAGCAACAAGATAACCGATTGGAAAGTCTCTTCTGAACCCTCGTGTTCAGATCACAAACATATTGTATTCAATATAGAAGCTGGTCCAAGACCTATGGTGACATATCGAGATCCGAAGTGCACAGACTGGACAGGGTACAAACATTCCCTCTAGTGTCACCTTCACTCCACTATCACCACAATCAGGAATCGTGATGAGACTGAAATTGCTTACAACGAAAATTGTCCACTGAAGACAAAAAACAATTGAGGCGCGTCTTGGTGGAACAAGAATTTGGATAAAATGAGAAAAGAAGTTCGACGCCTCTTTAATCGAGCTAAAGCTTCGGGCGACTGGCACCAAAATAGATCCTCTCTAACGGATTATAACAAAGAAATAGGGAAAGCAAAAAGGGGATCTTGGAGGAAATTCTGTGAAAGTATAACTGACCTACCTCACAGTAACAGATTCCACAAGATTCGTTCCAGAGAGCCAACGTCGGAATTCGGCTCGTTAAGGGACCGGATGGCTCATATACGGATTCTGGAAAGGAAACTTTACAGCTCCTAGCACAAAACCACTTCCCAGGGCTTGAATCCGAATGACCAACAGCTGTTACCATCAGAAGGTCGATTAAAACGACCTGATAAAAATGACTAGCTGACAGCTAAAAAGGTGATTACACTACCGACAATTGAGTGGGCCATCAAAACCTTCCAACCATTCAAATCGCTAGGAGAGGACGGAGTTTATCCAGCTCCGCTACAAAATGAACTGGAAATATTGCTCCCATTTCTCATTAAATTATCAGAGCTAGTCTGGTATGGAACTATATACCATCCAGTTGGTCGGCGGTTAAGGTAGTATATATACCAAAAATGGGTAGGAAAGAACCAAGCCCTAGATCGCTTAGACCAATTTGCCTGACATCTTTACTGTTGAAAGGCCTGGAGAAGGTGCTGGACGGATATATCAGGGGGAACATCCTGAATCATCACCCCCTCAATACCCATCAGTACGCCTATCAGACAGAAAAATCAACAGAACTAACATTCAACAACCTACTCGAGAAGATCACCCAATCGCTTCAAATGAAGGAAATTGCGGTAGGAGCTTTTCTCGACATTGAGGGAACATTTAATAATGCACTGCCGAACTCCTTATTTGCAGCAGTGGCTTCTAGAGGAATTGAGCCTACTATAGGCGACTGAATTCGTGCTATGCTATCAAACAGGACCATAACAACATCTCTACAGGGAGAAACAGTTAGGCTTTGAGCCACAAGAGGATGTCCCCTGGGTGGGGTCTCTCTCCTCCCTTTTGTGGTTACTTCTTGTGAACAATCTACTGGCTATTCTCACACTGTGGGAGGTTGAGGTTCTAGCATATGCATATGATCTAGTCATACTAGTCAGCGAAAACTCTGAAGGAGTAATATCGAATATCCTTCAAGAGACACTGGATGCAATGAGTAACTTGTGTGACAGGGAACAGATGTCTGTAAACCCTCAAAAAAACAGTAATAGTACCAACATTCATCCGGAAAAGGAAGCTGAACGACTTAAGACCTCCGTCCTTAATGGGTGAAACTATTCCATTTGCGGAGGAGGTGAAATATCTAGGAATCACTTTAGATAGATTACTTAATTGGAACTCTCATCTGGAAAAGGTAATCCAAAAAGCAAAACTGTCCTTATGGACATGCCGTCTTATTAGTGACAAATCCTGGGGCATAGGTCCCCAACAAATTTACTGGATCTAAGTCACGGTCATCAGATCAATGATAACATACGGATCCATTGTTTGGTGGTCGAAAGGAAGACAACGGATGGCCAAAGCCAAACTCTCTGGATTGCAGAGATTAGCATGCATGACCGTAACGGGAGCAATTAGCACCACACCGTCAGCTGCAATGGAAATTCTCCTGGATTTATCCCCTCTTTATAAATATTTGGAGAGAGAGGCCAGATGGGCAACCTATAGACTGCGACAAGCTGCCATTAATATGCCACAGACTAGTATCATGGAGCGGAACAGGTTGTTGGATGACATAGAGTATCACAGCATCTGGGAATGCGCTCGGATACTATGCCTACCATGACCAACTATGAGCTGACCTTCAACATCCTTTCTCCGGAAAGAGATGAGTGAGATCAGAATAAAGCCGACCTACTGAGGGCAGACAGTTGCTGGTTTACAGATGGCTCCAAAACTCTCGAGGGGACAGGAGCCGGAGTACATAGCTACAGACCAAGGGTGAGGATATCCTCAAGCCTAGGTACTCATGCAATTGTATTTCAGGCTGAGGTTCACGCTATTGAACTGTGTGTGCGAAGGCTGGAATATATGCATCTTACACGCAGATGGATAAAAATGTTCTCAGATAGCCAAGCAGCTATATAAGCTCTTGGCTCCTACTGGTGTAACTCCAAAACGGTATGGAATTGTCACAAGGCTCTAAATCATTTGAGCAAAAACAATAAAATAACTCTGGTCTGGATACCCGGCCACTCTGGTATGGAAGGTAACGAAATGGTCGACTCCTTGGCCAGAGAAGGATCGGGATCACGAATCATCGGACCAGAACCTATACTTGGCATATCTTTAAGTACCGCTAAGATGGCTATCTCAACCTGGGCTTAAAGGAAAACTGTCCAGTATCGGCAAGAGTTACCAGGATTAGTTCATTCGAAGGCGTTTATAAAATACCCTTTGAAATCAAGAGCTAAGAAACTTTTAGAGTTAAACAGGGTAAACCTGAAAACTCTAACAGGTCTATCTACGGGACACTGCCGACTAAACTATCATCTGAATAAACTTGGCCTAGCGGAAAACGCCGAGTGCCGTCTATGCTTGGAAGATGATAAGAAGCCAGACCACATCCTATGTACCTGTCCCGTTGTAGAGAGGATCCGATTCTCGTATTTGGCAAAGGAGAACTACTGCCAGAGGATCTGGACACATTTTCACCCAATGAAGTTATCAGCTTCGTTAAGAGACTGAACATATTGGGTGAAATATAACTAGGCGTGAGCCACAATAGGCTTGCTGAAGACCACAGTGGAGGGTCCACAGGGACCCACTCCCAAGAAACCTAATACCTAAAACCTAATACTTGTATATAACACTGCCCTCCTAAGCCAAAACGATGTAACTCAAAATTTACCCATTTACTTTATTATTTACTTGATTATACAGCTTTACAATAGTCCTCCATACAATGAAAAGCCCTAATAAAATATAACTTATCTCAATATCCCTTGAGAAACCTAAGAGAGTTAGACGTAATTCATTTTTGAGATACCTCATTTTGACTTAGGAGGGCAGAATATCTAACAAAAAACCATAGGAGATAGAAATTATCTTTTGAAAAATCTGATATTAGATTTGTTTTGTATTTATGCATTTCTAGATAAAATAATAAAATAATTATTGGGCAATGGGTGTTCCCAATACTGAGGATGTTACTATTCTGATAATAAATACATTTTCATTTTCATTACATTTTCACTATGACTTTTTTAAACATGATTTACTGTAAAATAAATTTAAAGCTATACTATTCACTATAACACTTCGTATTCTTCTTGAAAAGTCTAATAAAGCTATTCCAAATGGATAAAACAATTTACTAAGAGTTAGAAAAAAAATTATAATACCTTGATTCAAATATCGTATGTAGGTATGTGTATTTATTGGTCTTTCTTATATGTATGATGAAAATTTTGGTTGCAGATTTAGAAATGTTGTCTAAGGGATTGATAATGATTAGTCAAAATGATCCTTCGATATCTTCTATACGAATAATTGCCAACACTTATGATTTGAAAGTAAGCGAGATAATAAATAGTTCAACGAAGGCTAATGAAAAAATTTGTGAAAAACTCTTATGTCCTGCAGAAATCGACATCTGTTAAATACGGTCAAGCTTTTTTCCCACGGTATATGGTATTGGGCTCTTCATTAATGATGTTAACGAGTTTATTTATAAAGATGTTTTGGAAAGTATTATGTTACCATACGAGTAGAAAATGCTCTTATAATCTATTTTTCAACAAGGCAATGACCTCGAATATACTTCGAATTTAATGTAGGAACATTATATTCGTTTTCTTAAATGGCCAGGACTGTCTCTAGACTTCAATCCCAGAGTGAGAAGTAGAGAGATGAATTGAAACTGACTAGTTTTGAAACATCTGATGGATAAAGAGATGGATGTTAAAATTTAATTTCATCAATGCTACGGATATGTGCAAAAATCAATGAAAATAATAGATTATTATATAAATAATGCAAGATCTCTTCTTTATTATTTGATTTTTAATAACATAAAAATTGTTATTTTTTAGCACAAAACAAGTTAATAAAATTGCAACGATTAGAGTGTCTGGGAATCACAGAAACAATGGAAGTCATGCTCGATCTGCATACGCATGTAAAAAAAGGAAGCAGCCGTTAGCATTAAACGACTGCAATCCAGGAAATTCAAACCAGAAAATCTGGTTGGAAGTCAGAGTATTCTGAATAAATTTCAGTTAGTCTCGATGACCGAACCTACTGACACAATGCCAATAAGACTCGAATTTGTGCAGATATTTGATGTAATAATAACTGATCGCCAAATATGGAGTTCTGAAGGATGCAGATTTGAAAACGTATCCCTTATCTGGTATGCAGGTGGATCAAAGATGGAGGAAGGAGTAGGGGCCCAGATGTAGGTTATTAAAAGCCTTAGACCAAACTCTCACCACTTTTCAAGGGGAATAAGTCACACGAGGTGCAAGAATCTATATTCTCTCAGGCAGCACTTAAAGCTTTAAGTTCCTTTAGTTATAAGTCTAATATAGTCTGGGAATGCAATTGGCAAGGAACAACAGGGTTACCTTAATCTGGGTGCCATGGCATGAAGGAATAAAAGTGAATGAGATTACTGATAGCCTTGCGAGAGAAGGTGGAGGTTCATCATTCATTGGACTAGAACCATTTTCTGATCTATGTAAAAGCCACACAACAGAAGAGGTTAAAAAATGGGAATAGGAACATAAATTTCCCACTGGTAATTAACTCCAAGTCAAAGACAGGCGAAAATGTTTATAAACTACTCGCAGAAAAGAGCTTCCACTTCCAATAAGTGTAGTCAGTGATGGAGTGCGAACTGGGGCTATCAAGAGTAGAGCGGCAATGTGCGACAGCTGACGGTCACTGCTATATGCATTCTAAAGCACGTTCCCAACTTGCATTACTTTATTGATTACACTTATTGGAACTAGTATTGAGCACTACTCGAACTCGGCAAACCAGAGCTAAGGATACTAACAGGCCTTTTTACTAAAATATCATCTCAAAAATATCTGATACGGCCAGCACATACCTTTCTTAGACCAGTATATATCATCCTGATCTAAAAAAATCATTCTATTTACTTCTTGACTTACCTCAATTAAATTTTAATAGCGTATGTTGAAATATTCCATTAAAATTTTTAAATAATTAATTATCAGCGTCGTTCGATACTGTCAATAATAATTCATGTTATATATTTTAATAATTTCTTCTTATTGACATTGACATTTTTGTAACTAAATTAGACATTTCAAATGTCAAACTGTTAAATTTATCCTAACCCCGTTTTAAAGGTCAAATGTGTAAAAAATTTAAGTTTACATCAGCTTCATTTAAGTACTTGGAAAATATATTTTATTGGCTTGATATAGTAGACATGATTTATAATCTTTCATTAAGAATATATTTTTTTGTAAAGGCAAATACAAAAAAGTTTGCGTCCCGTGGACCTCTTTTCAACTGGACAATTTTGCTCAGATATCACCGAATTTATCATTGTCTTTGGCCTTTATAACATGTGTACCAAATCTGAAAACTGTGGCTACTATCGCGATACTACTTTATCAAGGATAAATAAATTCTGAAGAAACAATTGATTGTTATTTTTTTAAGTCAATTGTTTCTTCAGAATTTATTTATTCTTGATAAATTTCTGTTAGTGTGAATTATCAAGTTTTTTACATTTCCTGTAGATTTTACATAATCTCATTGTAGAATGAAGTCGGTTATATAATAAAACTGCTCATGACATTATGCAAAAAAAAAAACAAAGTACCTCAAATATAAAACTCTTTAAATATTATAAATCATAATATGAGATATAAAACCCACGGTTTTGCACTTGCTGCGGAATATTAATTCCCCTAAACCTTAATGGCCCTCACCCTTGCATTCATCAATTTTGAGAGGCCGTAATCGCTGTGTAGCCCGTAACTTACCACAGCGAGGCCAACAAAAGAACGTATTTTATTTTGCTTTCAGAAGCTTAAATTTACTTTTAATTCAAAGCCCACTGAGAAATAAGGAATAAAAGCAGATAAAAATACAAGATAGATCATAAAAATTCTAACAAATACCTATGCTGCATCATAGAGTGGATGTGTATAGCTGCTCGAGTTATTGCAGGAGCTTCACATAAACGAGGTTGTGTCGGTTGGTGTATTCTCTGCAGTGAACGAGGATCGTATTTATGTAGTTCAAATAACGAATGTTCTACGTTTATGGGATACTTTGTCAACGAAGATATGGCAGTAGCGTTTTCTCATCAAATGTGTTACGGAACTGCTTTAATTAAGAGGATCCGTAATGAGTTGAGAAATTATCAAACTAACGACTACATGATTTAACGAGGAAAACCGCATTTTATTTCGGCTGTAAAATACATTTAGCTTCAAATTTCCTCTTTAGATTTTATTATAAATACAAACTTGCAGATAATCGATATTGCTCCGGATTATTGAATTTGTTAACTTAATCGTCTTTCAACCTTTTTGCTGGCCAGTTATGTTTGCTTATTTCTTAGAAAACCGGGTAGCCGAGAAAATTAGTAATCATTGACATAAAAAAATATTATTTTTGGTTCATTTTTATTTTACGAGTTCCAATTGCTTACAATTGTAGTGTAAACAAGTATCTAGCCGCATTGAGCTACAATGACTAGATATTCGAATTCCAAGATATTACTGTATTATTATACAGAGTGTCCGGAAATTTCTGTCCACCAGAAAAATAGGATAATCTACGTTCAAAAACCGCTGCCAATTACTTGAGGATCAGAACTTCCTCACCGTAGTGAAACTCGATGTGCGGTGAGGTTTGTAATAAAAAGTCATTTTTGACGTTTCAAAAAAGTCACATTTTGACGTTTCAAAAAAGTCACATTTTGACATTTCATAAAAGTCACTTTGACGTTTCAAAAAAAGTCACATTTTTTGACGTTTAAAAAAAGGCACATTTTGCCGTTTCAAAAAATTCATATTGGTGAAATGTCACTAATATTTTCTTTTTGACATTGTGACCGATTTTGCTCATCAACGGACTCAATCTCTTCCTTGACCTATAGAATGTGTGTATCAAATTTGAAAGCTTTATCTCAAAAACTATAGCTGCTATCGCGAACCACACTGACACACAGACAGAAAATTTTTTCTGTCTGAAATTTTGTGTATCGTCATAATTCGTCGAGATTCGTCTAGAAATGCAATACAAATTTTCCAAATTTTTTCACGAATACATAACTTTCTCACTGAGGGGTGAGGAAGTAAAACAAGACGAGAATATCCTATAAACGTGTACAAAAATGTTGTCTTGAAGAGTTACAAAAGGTTGAAGATGATCTCCAAAATGCAGTTTTTCTTGATTAACTTTTGATCGCTTTGAGCTATACATTTGAAATTTGATAAGCATTTATATGCAGTGAAAAGCCGGTGAGATGCTAATATAGAGTCAGTCACTGAGTTTCAGTCAAATCGCCTGAAAGCCCAAATAAGAGTTGCCGAACAGGGAAATCTATTTCGGCAGCATATGCATGACGTTGTCTATAAGAACAGAGAAACGGTAGATTTAGCGACCAGGTTGACATTTGACTTTCTAAGGTCCGCCGGGCTTGACTCGGAGTGCGAGAGATTAATTGTGGCCGGTAAGGATGGAGTTATCAACACCTTGGTGTACCGTAACCGGAATCACTCATGCACTTACTTTCTGCCTACATCCACTGACATAACGCAGCATTATGGAATAGACCAAACACTAGTTCTTCCTTACGTCCCCGGAGATATTGAGTCATGTCAATAATCCTGACATAGGGTGAACCGAGGTGATGTATGTCACCGGTTTCTCGGCACCTGCAAAATAGAACGTCACTTTGAAAAGGATGGGAAAAACGGACCAAATATCGATCTCCATCATGCGCTTCAAGTGCATTATCCAAGCTCCAGGTTAAGATAGTTTTCGTAATAATCGGTATACTCAAGTCCACGTTGCTGTCAGAATTGAAGACCAGACCAATGCAGAAGGAAGTCACTCTAGTTTCCCGCTGTTTGCTTAGGGCACATGATTCTGGAGTGTACAGCTACTAACTCTACGAGATGCGGGGAATGCCTGCAGTTAGTTTATTGGCGCGACTACGAGTTTAGGAGGCCACATGAGGAATGTCCGGCGTGGGGTGAACCCAAAAAAAGTATTAAACCTATTTTAATCATATCGATCATTATTTTACTTCTAGAATTGATTCAATATATACATGTTCCTTAAAATCATTTTAATGTCTAATTTAAACATAACCTCGGGAACAAAATTAGCAAATGTTTGTTTATTGGAAAGAATTCATTATGAGAATTTATTTTTTATATGCCTCCAGTTTAACCTGATAAATTAAAAGATATTAAATTTGGTGCCCAACATACTTCTAAATATAATTATTATAAAGTAATTTAAACGAATAAAATACGAAAAGTAACGGACTGATTACGCAGAGATGGGCACGTGGAACCCAACGAACCGTGAATTTACTTCCGCGGACGTTTTGAGGTAATTGTCTACTTCCTTGAGCATTATAGAAATCCACAGACAATTGTAATTAAGGTCGCTTTGTAAATAATGGTTCTCTTCGGACACAATTCTCTGGTACGCACTCCTTATTTTTTATTACCGTGAACATTTATAAATTTATTTTTCCAAATTCTTATTATTAACGTCGATTTTTCATTATTTTCTGACCTTTACCATAAAATTATTACGGGATTTCTATATTTAATTAATAATCGCAATAATATCCTAATTTTTAAATCGACATTTTTATAAAAATCATCGAAATGATGTCACATACACAAATGGTTTAATTTTGTTGGTACTGTTCATTATAAGAGACCATCTACATCTTGCGTCATAAATAACGTCCAAATATATTTTCCCTTCCGTCTTTACTCTTTTATTTTTCACATTTGGTAGTATTTGAAGTATGGCAATGTTGTATATTAGAGAACATCAGATTTTAGATTTTTTTCTTTCCCTAACATACTAATTTTTCCCTGCTAAACACAAATTTCGAGTCAAAAATTCCCGCTCGATCTTAATTCAGTACTTAATTTACTGTCTATTATAATAGCTTTAATTAATGGCAAAAGGGGTAAATAATATTAAAATATTTCATTAACATCTTAGATTATAATATTAATATAAGAAATTTTTACACTATTATATTTTTCTGTATCTAACGTTGCATCCAATATAAATTCAGTTATAGAATCATAACATAAACCATCAATAAAGAAATTCAGTTCAAATATGCACAGACCAGTGGGTATTCAAGGATTCATTCCATTTGTATACATTCGCATATATCTCCTCTGTGCTCAACTAAAATAAAATATTGGAAAAATATGATTCAATCTTGATTCAGAAGTTTTGTATAAAATATATCTCGAAAAGAAATCTCAAATAAACATGCACCTTTGAAATATATTGAATTGGATTTGTTTGCTTTGTTAAAATAGATGTTATTAAAAGCATGATTAAAACCAGAGAAAAATTTACTTTATTTCATTTTCTAGTATACAATACATTCAGGGCAGCTGACCTGTAATTGCAATATTTTAATAACAAACTTACACAAATAATGAAAATGTCGCAGTTGAAAATGTACAGATTTTTCCATGCCTGCTACAGCTCTATCTGTACACATTTTTATATTTTGTAATTCAGACAAATTATTTCAAACCGGATTAGAATTACAATTGGTATTTTGATATACCGGTATTTTGATATACCGCAGACATTAAAAAATCCCGAAGCCATAAATGATTATTTCACATCTGTATATAGTCCTCCAAATAACTGTGCAAATCTGTGTCTTGTTTTGAAAACAAAAAATTTGATAATGACAACTTTTTCTTTTAAATTTGTTACAATTGATGAAATAAAACATATCATTCTGGAACTTCATTCAAATGCTCAAGGTTGTGATAATATTAGCACCAAAATGCTAAAATATTGCACATCCGTAATTGCGGTACATATTACACATACCATTAATTGTTGTTTAGAAATTGGCTTTTTTCCAGACCAGTGGAAACTATCGTTAGTAAAACCTCTACCAAAAACAAATAGTCCTGAAAATTATCCTGATCTAAGACCAATAAGCATAATACCTGCAATGGCAAAAGTTCTAGAAAAATTTATTCAGCCTCAAATATACGACTGTGTCAAAAAATAATATCTCTCATTTACAGTCGGGTTTTAGAAAAGGTCATAGCACTACCTCTGTGTTACTAAATATTTGTGATGACATTTTTAAATCATTAGATAAAGGTAAAGCCTCGGCACTTGTTTTATTAGATTTCTCTAAAGCCTTTGACACTTTAGATCACAGCCTCCTTTGTGCTAAATTAAAATATTATGGATTTGACAACATTTCAGCTAATTTCTTTAGGATATATTTAGATTCTCGAACTCAAAGAGTGGTTCTTGGGGATTCTTTTTCAAACATTTTCGCCATCACATCTGGTGTTCCTCAAGAATCAGTGTTGGGTCTAGTTCTCTTTTTACTATATACAACAGATTTATTTAAATGTGTCAATTCAACAAAAATGCAAGGGTATGCTGACGACACCCAATTTCTCTACTCATTTGATCCCAAGTCTATCAATACAGCTTGTAATAACATAAATGCAGATCTTCATTCTATTACAAACTATTCAAAAGGAAATAATTTAAAGCTTAATCCATCTAAATGCTCGGTTATTTGCTTTTCTCAAAAAAAAGTTAGGGCCTTCGTAAAATCAAATTTGATCCTGAACATAAATAATGAACCTTTGAGAATAATGAGTAAGGTAAAAAATTTAGGTTTAATATTAGACGATAGCATACGTTTCTCTGATCATGTTACGCAATTGATAAAAAAAATCGTATGTTGCATTAAAATTACTTTATTGTAATATTAGCTTAATAAACTACAAACTACGTAAAAAACTTTGTGAGTCACTAGTTTTACCAATATTAAACTATTGTAATATATGTTACATTCCATGCTTAGACAAACTAAATTTGTATCGATTGCAAAAAGTTCAGAACAGTTGTTGTCGGTATGCCTTTCGTTTAAGAAAGTCTGACCATGTTTCTAAGAGAATCAAAGAACTTAAATGGCACAATATTGAAAATCTGTTCAAATATTCTATGTCAATATTTGTTCATTGTCTGCTTCTCTCTTCCACGCCATCGTATCTCCGTGATAAACTAAATTTTAGATACAATCTTCATAATGTGAATGTAAGACATGTCCAAAAATTGGCATTACCTAAATTCCAAACAACCATATTTCAGAGATCATTCTGCTACAACGCCGTCAAAATTTATAACATTGTTGATGATCAACATAAAACACTATCCGTAAATAGTTTTCGAACAAAAGTAAAAAATCTTTTTTTAACATCTTAACTGTTCGAATAAGAACATCTTCATAATGAACAACCTATCGTCTACTGTATGGTTCTCTTATGTTTCAACTTTTGTCTTAAGTTTAGTTGGTGTATTAATTTAGATTTTATATTATCCTCGTATATTTGTTATATTCAATATCACTTGTTTATTTCTGTTTTTTTTTAAGTATATATCTATATAATAAGTGATAAAGTTAAGTGGAGTAGCCGTGGCTGGACTTCGCCTTGTATTGCTAATTGTAAAATTATATTTACAATTACTTTAATAAAGACATTATTAGTATTATTATTATTATTAATTGAACATAAAAATACCAGTAATCAAAATTTTAATATTATGCATATTATAGAATTATTAAAAGTGATATGGAATTTATTCCAAAGATTTTCATAGTATAATACAAAAAATATATTACAAGTAAACAGAGTCCTTTAACAAATTTAAATCATTTCCAAGTTTTAGGCGAAACAAACCTAAATGCATGTTATAATACATACTGTATGTTATAATACATACTGTATGTTATAATACATATATGTACATAGTGGTAAAATATATATTTATACAGTTTTCGTTACTTTCCTCTAAAGTGCAGCAACTCCCAATGCAATTAATTTTTATTGAAAGTTTTTTCTTTTAGAAAGTTTTAACAGAAAATTTATTAACATTTTTACAGTTCATATTTAAAGAGTTGTTTTATGGCCTGAGCATATGATTATGGCAAATATATTCTTAATAAATACAATATTAAACACCACAGTAGAGGAATGTTTCCATTTTTAACACGCTTTTATTAGCTTCACTTGTATGTTTGTTTGTTTGTTTGTTTGTTTGTTTGTTTGTAACCGACTCTTTGGACTCAATTTTGACCCACTTTAAACGGACAGATTTAATTGAAACTTTGTACACTTACGAAGAACCGGTAACAATACAATAATTTGATAAGTTTATATCATTATCCTGATCAGGATCGCCAGTCCTTTCCTCACGTATCCTCTGCTTGAGAGCAAGAGGCTTAATATTGTAAGTATATTCCGTGATTCTCAGTTCGGTCGTACGCCGAGCGGGCAAGTCTTAGTCGACGCGAATCGACAGACTCCTCGGGCGTGAGTTCAAATCCCATGGCTGAAATAAAAAAATATTTTTTTTTTCAGAAATATCTGTTGGATCGTAATATGCTATAATATCAGCATCAATAAGCAATATAAATATAGTTTAAAAAAACTACAAAACACGCTTTCATAGCACATCAAACTAAAAAGTGAAAAATAAATATAGTTTAAAAAAACTAAAAAACACGCTTTTAAAGCACATTAAACTAAAAAAGTGAAAAATAATTATTAATATAAACTGAAAACAATAATGAACGAAAAATACTAGTATTATTGTGAAAAAAGCGTGGGGGGGCGCGCTTTGTGCCATATTTTTCGTATATCGAGCAACCCACGCTTTTTTCACAATAATACTAGTATTTTTCGTTCATTATTGTTTTCAGTTTATATTAATAATTATTTTTCACTTTTTAGTTTGATGTGCTTTAAAAGCGTGTTTTTTAGTTTTTTTAAACTATGTTTATTTTCTTATGTCCAAGTGACTATCTATCCTACATCTAATTTAAATTTGGTAGCTCACGCCCCCAAGCATCATTTCATCTAGGATTAATCTAAATTTGTAGGTCCTTGTGTAACTGATATGGCAGATAAGACTTTTTAAACACTAAGTGCCCCGTAAATGGTTCTTAATTTAACCTCGTGAGAAAGAAGGTTACTTTGGAGTCAACGAGTACACCCAATATGCGAATATATTCCAACTAATTTTTAATTTTATTTAAAAATCCCAATTCTTTGACCGAGAATCCAGTTTGGGTTCCTAGGAAGAGAGACAAGTAGAGTCAATATATAATGCAAATTTTGAATATGAAATATACCAAAACTAAAATGTATAAACATTGCTCTAACTTTTCTATGGGGATCGGTAACTGCACATAATTATTTTATCGGACAAAACTTCATGTAAAAAAAATTTAAACTAATCGAATATTGTAAAATAATTAAAAATATATAACGGACAGTAAAACTCAACTCCCAATAGTTCCATATTATAGTCTGGATAGCTCACATATGGTTTGCTATCAGTCCAATGAAAGTGGTAATATGAAAATATGAGCAACTATTAACGGGCATCAAATGTCAACAAAAACGAACCGCTTGTCAGTTAGTTTATGATTTATGTCAATTGTCTGATATAATATCTCATGGCGAGCACAGCGATATCTCAGCCATTTTCACTACATTTTTCCGTTGTGCCATTTTCAAACCTAGATTAGATAAATAAAGCGATCATACTATCATAAATAAAAATAAAATCAATAGCTTAGGTAATGTGATTTATTATATTAAAAGCGAGTTAATATAACTTTATAGGCGCAACGGATTGTAAACCATAATAATATTAGGATATTTATGTTCAAAATTGATGTTCAGATGCAAAAACTACATTATTCAGAGAGAAAATTATTAATTTACAAATAGTAATAAATACTAAACATAGTAATAGATATCAAAAGTAATTGTCTCACTTTATTTTATTGAGAATTAAATAGTTGCTACAAACTTCTTGATGATTTATAAAATTTGTATCATACAAAGTGAAGCGATTAAGCTTTAATTGCAATTACCCACTAGTAAAAGATTTTTGCTAAATAAATGGAAATCGTTCTTGAGGCTGCCGCGTATAACATTCGCAGACCGGTTTCTGGTTATTGCCGTCGTGATTGCAACGCAACGCAACGTCAACAAGAAGGATTTCAAATCATGTCTCTATGTGATGTTAAAGTACTAACGTGTTAATGGTAACTCCATATACCAGTGTCAGTCACAATGTAATAAATTAGAAGCACAATTTTCATTTATTTGGTAAAAATATTTTACTCGCTTCTCTTTGTATGAAACAGATTTTATAAATCATCAAGAAGTATGTGTGACAAACATTATTTAATTTTCAATTAAATAAAGTAAGAAGATTACGACTTTTGATATCTTGCCTTTAGTATTTACTACTAATTGTAAATTAATCTCACATCTCTGTTGGAATATTTTGGAATCTTAATTTTTATTATACCTTTATTAGAAAATTATCAAGCTAGATTACTAAAAAAAGTACTTTGGACACATTGCATATGTCATGTATATCGTTTTTTAAGAAATATTAAATTTTTTCTGAGCACATTTATGAAACAAATAAATAAAAATATAGAATATAACTAGATGTGGATTGTGTCTCCGATTTTGTAATACAGATTAAGCTGACAAAGGGATCGAACAGATTGTATTGTATTAAACGAAATATTTCAAAATGCAACTAAAAATAAAGATAAATAATTTTATTATGCCAAAAGAAGTAATCTTTAATCAGGGAATGATGATCTAGGGTAATACATTGTTATCAAACTAAAGGCGATAATATTAACATCATGCAAAACCAATAAAAGTTGCAACTGTTAAAAAACGTAACATGTTACGCCAATAATTAGTCGATATTAACCTTCGGACTGTCAGATCATGTTGGTAATGGAAAAATCAATATCCAGTTATATTGAAAATATTTGATTCATACTCTAGTAAAAGGTGTTTTAATAAGAGCGCAAGATTTGAATTGCGCGCCAGTTTGGTTGTCATGATGTCACATGGTTATGACATGCCAGGTCGATAGGAGACAAATGAAAGTTAGTAAACATGGAGCACTCCACGATAGAATAATGCGTCCTGATTGTTAAACATTATTATCAAAATGGTGAAAGTTTGATTGCCACGATTCGTAAAGTGCGTCTAATTTTCGATCGAAATAATGTTCCTCATTCATCTACTATGAAAAGAATAATCGAAAAATTCGAAAGTACTCGTTCGGTTAGTGATGTGAAACACACGACATGAGCTTGTAGAGGTCGTTCAGAACAAAATATCACGGCAATTCGCGAGTGCGTGGCCGAGAGTCCAGGGATGTCGATTAGTTATCGTGCACAAGAATTGGACGTTACAACAGCCACTCTTCAACGTATTCTCACTAAAGATTTGCATCTCCATGCCTACAAAGTCCAATTGACTCAACAACTTCTGCCAATAGACCATGCAAAGCGAAGAGAGTTCACCAATTGGATCCTTAAACAAAAAGAAGTGATTGACGATTTTGCGGACAAAATCATTTTCAGTGATGAAGCCCATTTTCACCTCGATGGCTTCATTAATAGGTAAAACTGCCGCATTTGGGGCTCAGAAAATCCACGAATGATTGATGAGAAAGCAATACATCCAAAACGTGTCATTGTTTGGTGTGCAATATGGTCTGGAGGAATCATTGGGCCATTTCTCATCGAAGACGAGGAAAGTAATGCAGTAACGGTGAATGGCGAATGTTATCGTACTATGATAACCCAGTTTTTTGTGCCTCAATTGGAAGATATTGCTCTCGATGACATGTGGTTTCAGTAGGACGGTGCCACTTACCATACCGCCCGTGAAACATTAACGGTCTTGCACGAGTTTTTCCTGATCGTGTCATCTCTCGGTTTGGTGACCAGAATTAGCCGCTACGCTCTTGCGATTTAACACGTTTGGACTTTTGGCTGTGGAGTTATCTGAAGTCACAGGTTTATGCCAATAAGCCCGCCACCACTGAAGCATTGAGGGCCGAAATTAGACGATATATCAATGAAATACCGCCATGTACGCAACACCGTTATTCAAAATGTCGCCAAAAGAGTATGTATGTGCCAGCAAAGCCGTGGGGGCCATTTACCAGACGTGTTGTTCCGTACATGACTCCCAAATGTCTACATTATAACTCAATAAATATTTCAATACTTTGCTACAGAAAACCATGTTTTATTGAACCTTGAAATATTGCGCTCTTATTGAAACACCCCTTATTTGCAATTGTATCTGAGGTAAGAAAATGATTAAAATATCATGAATTTACAGCAACAATAACACTGTTTGGAGGTGTATCTTTCAAATTAAATGAGCAATTTCTTCTTGAGAGCTTTCTTCCCAAGTCATTCTGTCCTTATGCCAAAGTTGTTCCACTAAGGTAAACGATTCGATCTTCGGGTTATCACTGCTGATTAAGGAAATAGTTCAACATCAGATGCCTCTAGATAGCTTCTTGTTACATAAGCAACATATGGTCGAACTCGTGTTGAAAAACTGGATTATTTAATATTTTAAGGTAATGTAAGACAACTGCTTCCAAAATATGATCAATTTGATGGGGATAAAGACTAAAGATGATTTGCCTTCACAACATACACACCATAACTTCTCCAGTAAAAATAATTATAGTTCCAGACAAAAATTATATAAACGACCAGGAAGGTGTACAAACATGATGAGTTCTCCAACATCCACCATGGGGACATACATAGGTAATAATAATTCTTTGTCCAAAATTACTTGCTCTTGTCTCCATTTTAATTAATTAGTTCGATGGCTTTCCAACCAACTTCTATGATGTAACTTGGTTTCTTAGTGCCAAATTCTAAAATCTTCTCGTTCAGTCGTTCTTCTTATACCTTCAGTACTTCTATGGAGTTAATGTATCTATATTGCTTTTCCAAGCTTGCTCACGAGCTGCGGGAAATCAGTAGAGTATGTCAATGATATCAGTCAGTATATTGCCGAATTAGAAGTTTTGGACCATTCCTACCAACCGCTTCCGTGTCTATCCCTTACTCCACATCATCGTGCCCTCATGTTGGTATGGTGTAATAAGAGCGTCAATTGGAAACAGATCAAACGGTGTTCAGTGATGCGTCTTGATTTAGTTTGTGGGCCCACGATAGACGTAGAAGTGTGATACGCCGATGTGGAAAACAGCAAAATTTGACGTTCCAGTAGATTTTTATTGGTATCTGACCAAAGCAATGTATTTATTCTCGCATCCACTTACCGAATTTAGACTCCATGCCTCTGTTTTCAGGTATTTGTCCTCGGATACCTATTCAATTCATAAAAGTAATCAATATTAGTTAAAAAACACGTAAATCTCATCTATTTCACAAAAAGAATATTTCCACTTCAGTTAAACCAATCCATATATTGATTTCCTGTACTTAATACAATATGTGTGGGTATATACCAGACGTTAAAATATCAAATTATGTTATTGATTACAGTGACACATATTTCCATTTATTCTGATCGCAATATTTGTTTGTAGTCACAGCCTTGGATACCATTAATAGATGAACACAAAACTTAATAATTCATAGACATGAAACCATAAAAGATTCAATGTGCGTGATAAACCCCTAAGACAGAGCCATTGTAGTTTAAAGTATTCAGTTGTACTTCCAATTATTCATTAATTAAGCAGATCACCGGCAACTTGCATCATTAATTATATCCCCTGTTGTAAATATAATTTCAATTATGTACGAATGGAAGGATAAAATGAATTTAAAAAATTGACAGCCCACTAAAATTAGTTCTACATTGCAAATTTAAGAACGAGGAATTAATGTCCTCTCATTCAGATGGAAAATGTAGCTAAATGTGATGTCGGACTGAGCTGAAAATTAATATAATAATAATAATAATAATACATTTATTATTTGTTAAAAAATGAATATCAATGTATACAGTGTTATAAAAGAAAGTCTTTACAATAATGACAAATAAAAGGATAAAGTCCAGTTACCCCACTACTAGTAGGCAGACACTGTTACTTCCACTTTATCCCCGTTATTATATATAAATAAAGATAACCTAACAAAGATAACTAAATGAAGAGAAACAAGAAAAGAAGAGAAGAGAAGGAAGAATAGAAAAAAGAAGAGGAAGAGGATTAAGGAGTTGGAGAAAATATAATAATTATAAACACCCGTTTTCTTTATTTCCTTTTTCTTTCCTTAATTATGTAATCTGTTTTGTAGTAATAAATTGTTTTTAATCATGACTTTGGGAGACGTACATGATTGTTGACAGTTAGTAATATTAAATTTATTTAAGTGGCAATGCAGTACGAAAAAGATCTTTTAAAAATCTCCTTCATGTGACGAGGAATGTCTAATACCGTTTTTCTACGAATATTTAGGTTACGAATATCTGCTCTGAATTTTATTTTATTGTATAGATAAACAGGCCTTTTATATTTTAAGATCTTATAATAAAAACATATCGCGTGTAACTTACGTCTATCATGCATATTGAGCCAGCCGATGTCTTTTAATTTATGTGTAATTCTTTGTCTTTTTAAACCATAGATAAGTCGCAAACAGGAATTTTGCACTTTCTGTATACGTCTTACATCAACGCTATCTAAGCAGGAGCCATATACACTATCGTAATAATTAAATTTCGATAATATCAGGGAATCACATAGCAGTTTCTTCATATCATGTTTAATATAATACCTATAAGGATATATCATTTTTAATGATGTGTAACATGTTCTTAATACTTGTGTAACATGTTCTTTAAATCGTAATTTATGATCTAATATAAGACCAAGATTTTTTACATGATCTTTAAACGGAATTTTGTCGGTATCTATTTTAAACTCTAAATTTTCTTTAATTGAATTTATATCCTTATTGCCTGCAAATAATATAACTGATGACTTCAATGGATTAATTTTTAGTAGGTGGTCATTTGATGTTTTTAAGTAACGTATCCAGATCTTGATTTATTAAGTTAATCGAGTTGATTGCATCAGGTAGATCAAACGTTTTATAGATTTGCGTGTCATCTGCATACATATGATATTCACAGCATTTTAGAGACTCATGAAAACAAGCAGTATATAGGGTATACAATAGTGGTTCTAATATGCTGCCTTGCGCTACACCAGATGATAAGACTAGCGAATCTGACACTTGACCATCTATGGTAACTTTTTGGTATCTGTCTGTAAGATATGATTTTAGCAGTGTACATGCTGTATCACTAAAACCTACTTAATGTAGCCGAGACAATAAAATGTTGTGATTAATCATATCGAATGCTTTTGAATGATCCAACAGTATTAGTGCTTGTTATCATCTAATCCTTTAATGACGTCATCAGTTATATCAGCTAAGGCAGCTGTGCAGCTAAATCCACATATGAAGCCCGATTGTCCTAGAGGTATTATGTTATGTACTTCCAGGAACGATCTAATTTGTATATCCATAATTTTTTCTATAATTTTAGATAGTGTGGGTAACAGACTAATGGACCTTAGTTGACTGAGCTCTGTTGGTTGGCTTATTTTCGGTAGTGGTATGACATTGGCGTCCTTCCATGCTTTTGGAAAATAAGATGATATTATACATTTATTTATGGAACTATGAATGGACAGCAGAGATAAATCATTGTAATGTTTAATTTGTCTGAACCACAAGCTTCAGTTTTAATATTTTGAATGATACTTAGAACAACATTTTCTGTGATGACCTCGAAAGAAAATGGAGTTTCAAAAATTATATTTGGTGTTATTCAAATAAAAAATTTATTAGTTCATCATTGGGGTTGAGATTAGGGTTTGCTGAAGTAAAAAAATAATTGTTTATTGTGTTAACGTCTTTTATAGTATCAGGAATACTAACATTATTCTTTTTATAAAAATTTATTTTTTTTAATTCTTTCCACTTTTCTTTAATAGTGGATCTTCAAATTTATTTTGCAAGTAAGTTTGTTTCTCTGACCGTATTGTGGTAGTGGTAAAATTCTTTAATTGTTTGTGGTAATCACGGTGTTGAGGATTTTTAGTAGATTTATACCTTTTTAAAGGATTATCACGTAACTTTTACATAAGCTTTATATTTTCTGTAATCCAAGGGGCATACGTATATTTATTTCTTGCTTAAAGGTTTTTATTGGAGCATATATGTCAAACAATTGTAACAATGTATAAGTAAGAAAAGAAACTTTATCATCAATGTTGTCTATTTCATAAATAATATCCCACGGTATAGTTTCTAAGTCATTTTGAAAATTTACTAAATTAATTTTTTTAAAAGCTCTGTATTTGAATGTTTTTGCTACCCCTACTGAAGTAATATATTTTATTTTACCGAATACTAAAAGATGGTCCGAAATTTCACAGTATATCGTACCACATTCTATAAGTGGAATATCTTTACTAATAAAAAATAGATCTAATAACGTTAAAGATGTATCAGTTATTCTAGTGGGTTCATTTATTATTTGCTTTAAATTAAATATATCACAGACGGACATTAGATTCTCTACTCGACTGCAGTTTAATAAGTTTAAATTAAAATCACCGAAACAGATTATATTATCAACATTAGAATAAATTCCAGCTAGGGTATCTTCAAAAATACTTAAAAATGAATCAAAATTTGTGTTAGGCGGCCGGTATATATTCGCAAAAACATATATTTTATTATTAAGTTTTATCCACATGTGTTTAATAGATTCGCAATATCTTCTATGTAGTATGTTATATTTAATACTATTTCTTAGATACCTTCCGATTCCTCCACCACGACTAAGTCTGTCCAAACGAACAAATGTATAGTTATCAATTCTTACCGCATCATCACTTACATAATTCTGTAACCAGGTCTCAGTCACTCCTATTACATCGTAATCTACAGATAATATAAAATTTTGGAAGTCATTGAAATTATTTAACAGGGATCTTACATTCAAGTGACAAAACTGTAGGTTCATCTACTAAAAAAGAAAAACAAAGAAAAGAAAAAGAAGACAGAGAGAGAAGTAAGAGAAAAAAGAAAAAAGACAGGAAATAGATTAGAATGATAGAAGCAAAAAGTATATAAAAAAATACAAAATGCATGTGTTAAGTACACTTTTATATATAAAAAGATGTTTATTTAAAAAATATAAGTATGAAAAATAAGAAAAAAAAATGAATACCCTGCAATATCGCACAATATATATGGCATGATATGTCGCTGTGTATCAACAAATTATACATTAAAATTAGTAAATAAGTGTAATATCTATAATATCCCTATACATAATTATTTTAAATTAAAAATCACATTTTTAAGAAAAACCTATAATTTTACTTTTATGACTAATATAAAAAATCTAAAATGTATATTGTAAGAAAACCAAAATAAAACCAAAGGACGGAAAGACATTTAATTAAAAATAGATTATCAAGTAGTAAATACTACGTATAAATTTATATCATCATTGCTGCAATTATTATATCTTCATTATTTTAATATATCTCTACGTATCAGGAATTTAAATCAACCAATGGGACTCGGGTTCACATATGAGCTGGAGCAAGTTGATTAGGTATAGTGGATGACCGAACCTGATCGCAACGGAATCTATGATGTGAGAACCTTTAACATGTTTACCCCACAACAAAGCGGGGGTTTGTGGAAACATTTCAGGTTAGAGTTGTCAATTCTTACACAAGTACAAATGAGCTTGTACCCTGGCGTCGGTAACTTCCGCTATTAAACAGGATGAGTCTTAAATGCGTAGTAACATTTAAACCAGCGATTCTTTTAATAATTCTTTTAATTCTCATTTATAATTTTAAAAAAATTACAATGAAAATGTTTTGGAACTGTTTGTTAATTCAAATAGTTTCTAACATACCTACTAGTGGTTTATTAGTTTAAAGTAGTGTTGCCGCACTGAATGTAATTAGATTCCTTCCATACTTTATTAACAGAGTAAAACATTTGGGTCATTTCTAATGCATCTGATTTTGATTGTGGTTTAGAAACAGCAGAAAAAATTCAACAGCTATTTAAAATTTCATGTAGATAGCTGGCGAAACCGTAAACCTAATAAAAATTTCGTCCGTTTAACAAACAAACGATACGTTCAATCGCCTTTAATAGGTGTAAGGCACTATGTTATTTTCAGGAATTTGGCATTCGCATAATTGGGCGTGACATGGAAATGCGTTATACTAACCTAGGGATGGATGATTCAATTATTTTCATGAATCAGTTTCAACATGATCTAGTCCATGCAAATACCATGTTCAAATATCAGTTCCAGTTCAGTCCAGGCCGGCCTATTCGCGGTTTGAGTAGGTCCACTTTTTTAGCGGCTAATGAGGGGTTAGAGGGGTACTCGTTCAGCTTCAACATCTCGTTTTTATTTAGATCGATAATTTGACCGGTCCAAGGTCTTTTATGTATCTTATGACCAGTCCGCAGTCCAAGAAAATAGAAAAGTCCGCATTCATTCCGTTCGCATCATAGTAATTTATTGGTCCCTTGCCGGACTGGGACTTACACTCGTACTTGATTTAATTTTTAATTGGGATCAGTTTCATTAGCCCAATCAGTATTGGCCAGCCATCTTTATACTAAACGATATGTCTTGTTCTTGACCTACCTCCCGCGGATTAGTCTAATTGTGACATTTTGTGCGTACTTGTTTCTCTATTTGCATCAACTGTGTTATACCGTTATTTATAATTTTCCATTTTGTGTTTAATCTTGTGATTCGCACTTAGTTGCCGTATTGCGTAAAAATGTCTAATTTATTGAAAGAGTGTATGAATTCCTGTGAATACGTTGGAGGATATGCGTGTCCGTGTTGAAAATGCAACAGAAACAATGCTCAACAATCAGAAGCGTTTGACTAAGTACCTTCAAGAAAATTATGAAAAAATAATACAGGCCTGCATTGGCGGATTTAGAGGGGGACGCGCGTCCCTACTAGGGATTCTCACCCTAGATGTTAGGTATACGGAGAGGTCGGATTCTAACAGCGAATTTAATCTAAATGATTACTAAAATAAAAAAAATGACGCCATACATATTATATAAGAATTTAGACATTCAGATTTTATTATACCAAACAAAAGCTTTGAGTTTTGTACGTACATACAAAATTCACTATATATTATATTGTATATAACGCTTGCGCTTTGCCTGAGAGTTAAAATATAACTACGCATTTAACACTCACCCTGTATCTAATTCCTTTGATCGGTAACACTCAAGAATTACTATAAAATATTTGAGCATAAAAATGTGGTTTTATTAAACTTATTATTCATAAAATGTTTTTCTCCAACTAATTTAATTATAGCCTATAGCGGACTTGACAAATTGCTGTTTACTATATATTTTCTCCTCTTAATAAAACAACGATTAATGACTTCATAAATGGCTGATTTAGTTGACTCGAAACGTTGTTAAACAGGGTCCGTAATGGGTGTAAACAATTTTAAAGTGTCGTACCCCTTTGATGTTATACAAACGAGATGTGACAGGTTTATTATACGCGAGGAATGAGTATTTCCGGCTCCGACCCAACCCCAATCACTGCAACATTCCACACTAAACCTAGGAATTCTGAAGTATTTCACCGAACTAACTACCCGTTATACAGCCTCCCATACAACTGCGAATATTTATGTCGCCCTGGAACTGGGGCAAATTTCGGCCGTTTCGTGGCTTCATTTTGTGGCTTTTATACTCGTTATAATTATCTGAATTAATTTATAGAACACTAAGATGATGTAGTTACCGGCATATTCATCATTTTCAATGTGACTACTGATGTTTTTATTCCATTTTCGTATTACATAAATTTGCAAAAGTTCGTTAATTATAAGGTGATTTAAAGTTACAATCATACAACATACAAATAGTTGGAAATCTTTGAAATGAGGATTTTAACTTTACACATAATTTAAAGATCTGTAAATTGCTACAAAATTAATACTAGCGATAAAATTCACTTCAACTTAAGCAGTTCAGTTTACCGAACAAAAGTGATCGAAAAAATTTAAGGATATGGTGAATTCTCGAGGAGAGAGTGATCCGACAAAAACAGTTTTTTACGGTTATTTCCTTTCATCAGTCCTATAAATCAAACACATTTATTCTGCTAGAAAATGTTTAATAACAAAATTAAAATGATATCTCCAATTAAACACTCAACATATATAAGTAACAGAAGACAAAATATAAACATCAGTTAATAGCGGATGATTCCATTCCTGCTTGAACTCTTCTAGACATACTTGCAATCAAAAGATTTATTCATCTCCTCTTAGTCTAAGGCATCTCATACATTCAGAAGAACTCGTTTTAGAGTCCTAACGTAATTAACAGGTGGCTACTGATTCATTAATAATCCCCCTAGTATATCTCATGCATATTCAATGAAGTTTCGATCTGGAAAGAGTGAAGGTAAAAGCAACTGATTAATTTCATCCAGTTCTAGCTGCCCTAATACTATCCCAGCTCTATGTGGACGAGCATTATCATCCAGAAATTGTGAATTTAGATTCAAAATTCCAATAATAGTCATTCACTCTGTTGCTAACGATGTCTTTTGCATAAATTTCACTTGTCGTTGTATGTTCACAAACATACAACTCCGTACGACCTCTAAGAAAAGATCCACGTCAAACCATGAGAGATTTGCCTCCAAAAGCATCCACATTAAAATGTACCAATCATTAACCGTTGAAATTGATAGTCTCCAGACGCGAACTCTCTTTCTGTCACTATAAAGATAAAACAACACAGTATTCCACTCATCACGCCACTTTACTCATCTTCACACCAAAGTAAACATTGACCTTTGTGATTTGCTGTCAAAGGAGAGCGTCTTATAGGCCTCCTACAGTGCAAACGATTTAAGACAGTTCGCGGGGTAATACAAAACTAAGTTGCGGTCAAAAGGTTCGGGTTTAACAGAAAGCAGTTTCTTGTAGCATCCATCCTAGTTCGTCTGACAAATAATCTGTTAACTCAAAATCTAGATATCTTTGAAAGTAATGATAATTTTAATTTAGGTTATAAACAATTTCCAAAATAAACACAAAATAAACTTATCTTTGATTTTCAAAATTTAATTAACTTATGACTAAAGCTGGCCGAGGTGGCTGGAGTACAGCCACGGTCTTGCGCGGGCGTCACACGTGCCGATTTAGAAGTGATTTACGCTGCAGTCTTATTTGAAAGGTTAATGCGTGAGGTTGTACCTATATATTATACATAATGTCAAACGCGCCAAAGGGTAAAAAACGACCGTACGCGGACACAGTGAATAAATTTATCGGTGAATTTCCGGATTTATTCTATGACGGATGCAAAATAATTTGTAAAGTTTGCAATCAAGACTTAATGTGCTGGCACAAAACAGATTGTCGTCGTCATATCAATATCGTGCAACATCAAAATAAAAAAAAATGGCATGCCTTTGACAACTCAGTTTATGTTTGATTTATTGTTAATGTTAATAGCCTGTAATATTCCGCTACACATACTGGATAAACAACCATTTCGGGGGTTTTGGAATAAATACAATCCCCAGGTGAACTTACCAAGTCATACATCGTTACGTAGAGATATTCCAGCAGTTCGTGAAGACATTGTAAATAGGATTAAATATGGATTAAAAAATACACGGCTCTGGTTATGTATTGACGAGACGACAGATTGTAAAAAAAATTCTATATCAAATATTATAGTACGTGTACTGGACCCTCTTAAACCAACATTTCCACTTTTACTAGCTAGTAAAAGACTAACTGCGTGTACTGGCGAAATAATTACGCGTGGGGTGTTGGAGACATTCGAAAAATTTGAACTTTCAACAAGTCAAGTATTGATGTTTGTGACTGATGGTGCCGTGACAATGCGCGTGGTAGGCCGTTCTCTTCAAAGAGACAATTGTAGGTTTTTACATGTTACGTGTAAAGTGCATGCGTTACATCTTGTGGCAGAAACGATTCGAAAATGTTTTCCAGAGGTAGATGCATTAATAGCAAATACAAAAAAAGTATTTCTCAAATCTCCTAAACGGCTTCGAGCATTTCACAGACAGTGTCCTGGTATCTCTGAACCACCAGAGCCGATTCTTACACGTTGGGGAACGTGGTTGAAAGCAGCTTTTTATTATGCTGAATATTTTCAACAAATAAAAGCTGTGATACTACAGTTCAACCCTAACGAGGCTGCAGTTATTAGGGAAAGCCAGACAAGCTTTCAAGACGTTTCCCTTGAAACAGATTTAAAAACTATTAATAACAATTATAGAGGACTATACGACGCAATAGAAAAATTGCAAAATAGTTCGTTGTCGTTAGTGGAATCGCTGCAAATAGTGGACGACGTAAAAACACAGCTACAGGCTATAAATGACGCAAAAAATAATCGCGTTAGTGAAAAATTCGAGAGTGTATTACAGAAAGATCCTGATTTTAGCAAATTAAGACAAATTTGTGATGGTGCATCTACAACTTCGTTAAGTGAGTTCACAGATAGTTTTACTTATGCCCGTATTACATCCGTAGATGTCGAACGGTCATTTTCAAATTGTAGGTTTTTACATGTTACGTGTAAAGTGCATGCGTTACATCTTGTGGCAGAAACGATTCGAAAATGTTTTCCAGAGGTAGATGCATTAATAGCAAATACAAAAAAAGTATTTCTCAAATCTCCTAAACGGCTTCGAGCATTTCACAGACAGTGTCCTGGTATCTCTGAACCACCAGAGCCGATTCTTACACGTTGGGGAACGTGGTTGAAAGCAGCTTTTTATTATGCTGAATATTTTCAACAAATAAAAGCTGTGATACTACAGTTCAACCCTAACGAGGCTGCAGTTATTAGGGAAAGCCAGACAAGCTTTCAAGACGTTTCCCCTTGAAACAGATTTAAAAACTATTAATAACAATTATAGAGGACTATACGACGCAATAGAAAAATTGCAAAATAGTTCGTTGTCGTTAGTGGAATCGCTGCAAATAGTGGACGACGTAAAAACACAGCTACAGGCTATAAATGACGCAAAAAATAATCGCGTTAGTGAAAAATTCGAGAGTGTATTACAGAAAGATCCTGATTTTAGCAAATTAAGACAAATTTGTGATGGTGCATCTACAACTTCGTTAAGTGAGTTCACAGATAGTTTTACTTATGCCCGTATTACATCCGTAGATGTCGAACGGTCATTTTCAAAATTCAAACATATTTTTTTTACTAAAGCGAACATCGCTGACGGAGACAGCTGTAGAAACATACCTGATGCTATTATACTATAGATCTTCCCCACTTTGTGATGACGACAACCAAACTACTTCATAAATCTGCTTAAAAGGGTGAGTTTTATACAAATTTTTATAAAATGTAACATTATTGTTAAAATTTATTTCCATTTATTGTACTTATTCAAGTATTATGATATGACGTAAACATATGAGTCATATGACGGCTCTGTCGGCCAGGTGACCTCGGCCAGCTTTACTTATGACAATTGTTTCGCCACACAGTGGCTTCATCAGATGGTGAGTACAAGACTAAATTCTTTATTACAAAGTGAGGGTATATATATCAACTAACTAATCTAGGGTAATAAAATTCCAAAATGTGCTTCATTCGCATTTTGACAATGAACTAATCTATCATTAAAGTGTCGTAATGAATTCTGGATCATTTGTGACATAATAAGATTTATATTGCTTTTATTTATTTAGTTAGTGGTTTTTTAATTTTTTTGTATTACCGTTTTTTTAAATAAATACTTCATGTTGAGTTGATGTTTCTGAATATAAATATTTTAGCAACATCTTCTACAATACTTCATGACTATAACCACACTAGTAAAAATTTTAACATCGAAATTGAGCCAGTCACTCTTTCTTTGCAATTTTTTGCAAATTTCTGTTGCAAATAACCCAATAATTAGTAGTATAATTTTACTACAATTTCATCTACTTGAAACTTACTACAATTTGTTATCCCTATTTGTATCGTAATTTGTAGTAAAAGTCATACAATAATTTCTGAAAACACTTTTTTCTTCATGAAGTTTAGTGCCGCACAATATTCATAATACTGTTATTAAGTGATTTTTTTGGAAAACGCTGAAACGTCAATCTTTTTTTAAAAAAAGGCACTGGTTGACGTAAAATTTTTTTACGTATTTTGCTTTTGAGTTATGATGTCATCATTTATTTTTTTAATTGCTGGCTCTCTTTTTTTTTATAAAAATGGATTTCTTCTTTCCAATTTTAGGGGTCTCCTAAATCATCCAATTTGTATCGAAATGGAAAATAACAGCCCGACCAATGTCTGATTGTTATTGGGGGACATTTTGTGAGTTGAGATGACAGAAAAATTCCTACAACTTCCGTTTTTACTATTTTTCTTTGTGACAAAAAATAAAAAAGTTAAGGTGGGTAAAATCTTTCGGCAATTCTGCTGCATTAATGACATTACACAAGGCAAGGGAAATATCTAGATATCTAATTTCAGGAATTATTAATGAACATAAAAACAGAAATCAGAAATTACAAAATCGATTAATCAGAACACAGGCGGAAATAACTGAGAAGGAAACACAATTTAAGGGATGGTATTAAAAGGCTTCGTTATCATCCATGAATTGTATTCCAGTGGATTCTCATCGTTTGTAAATATGTTTATTTATGCTTCTTGGATTAATATGAAGAGTTTTTTTTTACTAATCTTAGGCATTGGAAAAGGGTATTAAACAAAATTGGTAGAGTAGAAGTGGGTATAAAAATGTTCATTGAAGTAAAAAAAAAACAAGTGTTCCTGTTTTCACTGTGTTTCACAATTCTATGTACTACACTGAAAGAATATCTCTACTTTAACTTTCAACAACTCCTATTTACATTGATTGAAACCGCCGGCTTAATATACAAGCTGCAAGCACGCCGCCTCCGGTGGTTTATTGTTGAAATGAGAGGTAATTCTATTTAAAATTAGTTTCTTGTTTTTAGTGACATTCTCCTATTCTCGTTTACTCAAGCTAAATTACAGTTCAGATTAAAACACAAAAGACAACCAATTTGAATAATATAATTTTAATCAAGTAGGCAAATATATACTAAATGAAGATTAAACTTGAGATTACTAAATAAACAGTTAAAAGGAATACTGTTAATATTCTTTATTTTATAACCCGGAAATAAATAGAAGTATTAAATTTAAACAATATTGTTTAAGCTAAATACATAGCGCCTCGTTACAAAAATAAATTATTTTCATAGAAAAAATTATTCTTAAAACAAAAAACGGCAACATTTTGCAAAATAAATGGTAGAGATGTAATAAATTCAGAGAGCAAACTATTCATATCTAAAATGTATGAAAGAAAAAATTACATAGAGTTTTACGCCAGTTCCTAACAAAAATTTAATAAGATCTATAAATGTATTAATTATAGACTTAAGATCAGCGATAGAGTTAGTAATAAGCTTAATAACTGGGATGTAAAAAAATTTCAGTAAATAAAAATAGTTTAGCTGAAATGCTAATACAAAATAAAGACAAAACTAAGCACAAAAACAGGAATAAATGAGTTGAAATGTATTGACTATGATGCTTATTGATATATATATATACATTGATTAAACTGGGCGATGTGTAAAAAGGCAATTCGAGGAACACATACGGTTACCATATTTCCTTCAGGTCAAATGGGAACAACTCAAAAAACACAAATTATCCATAGAGTTCAGGTCAGGATTGGACTGCAATGGAATTTTTCATTCAATTGAAAGAAAATGTTTTGAATAGTTCTAATGTATGTATTATTGAACGAAAACTGTTTTATTATTTCACTTTGTTATTTACAGTTTTATTCAATATTGAAAAGCACTAATTATTTAAATGATATGGACCTAACTGATTTTTTTAAGAAGTAATCTTAACAAATACAATTAGTTTAATTAAAAATTACCTATCGTAAATCCGTTCTTTTTTTTCGAAACAAAATACGTTGCTTTTAGGAAACTACTCTCGCTCGTGTCGTTTTCATGCAACATATTTTGTTTCTGATGATCGAACGAATCTGATTTTCTCCATTGTTTTGTAGTGACTTCCAATAGTTTCGGCACAAATTCATTTTTGTACTTTTGATCGTTAGCACAGAATTAACGAACGTGAGTCTCTCTGATAGAAGGAGAGCTTATGGTATGTTCCCAAGTATTGCCAATTGCTATACCTTCTGTTGTCCGATTTTCGATATCAGCATGTTTGGAGAAAAAGAGGACATTTCGCTAAAAAAATTAAAATATATACCGGACAAAAAAATTGGTCCTCAAAAAGAAGATATGTCCTGTAAAAACCAGACGTCTGATAACCCAAGGAGCACAAAAATTCTATTGTAAACAATGTATACAACACAGATATGTCACCATATCGTATACAAAATAATCGTATAAGCAATGAACACAAATTTTACTATTCAGTATTTTATGTACTTTTGACAAAGGTCTAAGGCTGGTATGTATAGTCATTCTCCGGGACTCGCCAGCCGCCACTCAGCAATTAATGATGAATCTTATGTATTTCATACATTAGTGTCAATGGTAAAAATTTAATTTTATTTGCCGATGATACATCTTACTTAATGTAAACACTGATATAGTAAAGTTTAGCGAGACTGCTTAAAATATATTAAATAAGCTTACATCATGTTTTTTAACGAGTTATTTTTTAAAAATAATTGTTACCATAATTACGAAACTCGTAACCAAAATAATTTATTGATACCCATTCATACTTTATCTATTTACAAGAAGAGTCCCAGATATATGGGATTACTACTGTTCAACAAGCTGCCGGATCACATTAAAGAAATTATTTTTATTAAATCTTTCAAAAAAGCTGTCAAAAATTTCCTAGCAGAAAATAGTTTCATTCCATTTAATTATGTATTTTAAACTCAGTCTCGCTAGTATATGTTAGTCTTTAAGTAATTGTTTTATTACTTTGATGTAATTGTTCGTTATACTTATTTATTGTTTGCAATTTACACCTTAAATAGTAATTTTAAATCTGCACTTTTGACTAGTATGGACAATAAAAATTATTATTATTATTATTCTTATTCATTGCTATGATGAGTCTTATGTATTTCATACATTAGATTCATTCATTGCTGGCGAGTCGCCGGAGAATGACAATGCATACCTATGTGTGAAATACATAAGACTTAATCATTGTTCAATGGCGGTTGGCGAGTCGCGGCAGAACGACTATGCATATCAGCCTAAGCAACCGAAACGCGTGTAAAGGTTTTTAAATAAATTTTGAAACACTTAAAATGCTATTTTTTTATATATTTAAAATATTTAATAATTTTTCACAAGAAGCCATCAGCAGAATCAGTTCAGTGTATTAAAATTATTTTCGATTATTAATATTATTTCGTGCCCCCGCTTTCTTCGGGTGTCCTGATTTTGCGAGTTAAAAAGGTGGACACCCTATCCATCTCGAAGTTTTAAGAAGAATGAACTTCATCTTCCCACTTCCAATCACAAATATACCACTTCAAAACACGAGTACATATGATATTTTTCTAAATTTAAAACATTTTCACACATTCCAAAATTTAGAGATTTGCTAAAATATTTAAAATTGAAATATTTTCAAAATTTCAAGTTTCCATCGCAACTACTTATTAATCGTAATTGACAACATAACAGTAATAAAGTCATCTTGCGTTGTGTTTTAATCAATAAAGAAAAGAACAAGGTACAGTCAAATGAGATTGTCGCTCCACAAAATCGAGGAATGAAACAATGTGAGTGTGGCATCGAACCAGAATAGTTTCAAAAAGTTTGAACATTTGAAATTACATCCAATTAATTTAAATTAACGTCTCAATGCACTTAACAATGCAATCTGGAATATTATTACACCACAAATATTCCGTCAAAGCCAATTAGCATTTCACGTTATTGAATTACTGACAGATTTAATCACAGCTCCTCACAGTTACATGTAATTTATTCCGGATGAATCATTCATGAAACGCCGGCAGCGGTCACTCTTAAAATTCCATTTACAATGGATTCTCTTTAAAACTTTTATAATAACAATAATTATTAACATTGTAATTAATGGTGTTCCTTTATTAATTATACAGGTAGTGAAACGAAATGTAGTGTGAAAGACAATATAATAATACAATAATAAAGTGAAGAAATAATGAATTACTTGTTGTTATTCCGCACAAACTCGTATAAGGGTAATTTTCAATGGTGTGTTTGTATAGTGTGGAATTTTATGATGAAATAATTTCTGTATCTTGACAACAGAAATTTTTTGGAAATAATCCTCAGACCGGTCGATTTTTGTTTTTAAAACGCTAATTTCTACCACAAAAATTTTATAACTTCTTTCAGATCAACCTCTTCGAAATTTTAAGTAGCATAAGGGGATTAGTTATACCTTATTTGAAAGGTATTTTAATTCTCCACATACTAGTTTTATTGAAGCTGAATTCGGTTAATCCTGGTCCGAGATAGAGAGTTTTAAAAATATAAAAGCAAATATGACCTCGTGCAATTATCTAGGTTCTTTAACATACTAAAAGGCAGTTTTACTTAAACTTTGTGAACCTGGACTATTATTATTATGAGTAACTGTTCGGCAAAGTTTTATTTAGCAAATTCACTCAGTTTGGGTAAAACCGATTTTTGGTAAAAAAATCACCCTGCCAGTCTATGTTTTTCTCATGTGAGTTTTTCCCTTTATCTTTAAAGCGGATATCTATAGAATTAGGAAAACTCTCAAATTGACTTGTTTAGATTAAGTTTCTGCTTTTATATGGGTATAAGAAAATAACATGAGTAATAAAAAACAAAAAAAAAAACAAGTAATAACTATAGCCTAAACAGAATTTCTATTAAGAAAAATAATTAATTGTAATAGTTTGAGGCTGTTGTAAGTTTTAAGCAGAAAATTCGTTTATTTAACTATAACTCATGGTATAACAATATTCGTTTATTTAACTATAACTCATGGTATAACAATCGTAATGATTGGAATGGAGATACAACTAGAACAGAAGCAAAAGGTGGTTACTCGGTTTCGTGAGAAGTTTCCTAATTTATCTTGTATATCATAAGGAACAATTAGTAAGACAGAAAGGTAGTTCCGTGAACTTGGACATGTGAGACTTTTATCTAAAAAGGAATATGTTGTTACTGATGAAGATACTAAATAGAATGTAATGTTGGAGCTACAAGAAAATTCTTACTGGATGCGAGAGTTACATACTCAAAAACCGGAAAAAAGTCTGGATAATTATAGTGGGGAGTCAAATAATTGGACCAATATTCCTTGAGGGTAACCTAACGGAAGCTATCTGTTTCAACTTTCTCCAAATAGAGCTTATTCCTACTTTGACAAATTTATCTCTCAATGCAAGCAATCCAGAGATACCAAATTTTTCTTTGTGGTTTCAACAGGATGGGGCATCACCTCATTTTAGACCTCTTGTTAGAGAATATTTAAATAGAGTATTCTCGAATAGATGGATAGACACAAGAGGTACGTTGGAATATCTGCTAGGTCGCCTGAACTGCCCTTACTGGATTTCTTTTTACGGGGTAAACTTAAAAACAAGATCAATGAAACAAAACATGCAAATTTACAAGAGTTAGAAAGCAGAATAACAGCCGAAATAAGAGCTATTACTCCATATATGTTAGAAAACATCAGAAAGAAATTCAACTTTAGACTGAGTTACTGTCAAGAAGTAGAAAGTGCTCAGTTTCATTAAATCATTAATTAAATTTAACAAACCAGGTCCAATTTTACCTTAAGTCTTATTAAAAAATTGGTTTTAGAATTTAGAATTTTCAATTTTAAAGTTATTGACTTTAAAAGATCATATTTAATTTTACATTTTTAAAACGCTCTATCTCGGACAAGGTTTAACCAAATTCAAAAAATTTTAAACCAGTATAAAGAGAATTAAAATATCTTTGAAGGTATAGTTCAACTCAAAATTGTAACGTTAAGATTTTCCCAATACCTTAAAAGCAATTGTTTAAAGGTAAAAATACTTCAAATCAAAAGATTAGGTTATTTAATATTAAACAGATTGAAACCTTATTCGTGATAATCCGGTTATAAATATATATTAAGAGCATTTAAACTCTACCCAGAATAAAATTCATACCATGCTCATGAATCATGAGCGTACATTTTTGAGTATATGTGTACGTGCACGCTTCTGGACTTACTGAATATGTTTAACTTAAAATCCGACTACACCACATAAATTAGACAACCCCTAAATCCAAAGCCGAGGCTGCAAAGATGAAGGTTATACAGTTGAAAAAACGCGGACACACAATCACCCCGTCGACTTTGTTACGGACGAGACCGGAATCAGTAGGCACTAAAACAAGATACGTTCGCAGAGGGCTAATAATATTTATTTAATTTAATTACTTCATGAAAATATTGACGTTTACAGTAATGAGAAACCCACTTTAGTCAGTTTATTATTAACCAGACTGCCCCAACTATATTGAAGAAAACGATATACTACATGAAAATGTAGAGGACGAAGTAATGAGAAGCCATCAAACTTTCCTCCTTCGAGTGACCCTAAAAGAAAATGGCATGTTACAAAACATTTTAGTTTAATCAGGATATGATACTATTTAAAAGTCAGCGAATCTATTCCACATAAAAACAATCGGACAACTGCAGCTTTAGTGTTATAAAATCAAAACAAACAAAAATGAGTCACATCAAAAAACTTTTTCACGCGTTCTAAAATTGTATGCCAAAGATTACAATCACGGCTAATATTAGCATTGAAAAATGTATTTTCTGCCGTCTAAATTCTCCAGCGAAAATCCTACAGTGCCAATGAACGACGACACCACGTATCTCGTACTATGTAGTATGACTTTATTGCTGCTTACATTACTAATAATATCTAAAATGTTATATACGTAAATCTGAAAATTATAAACTTATTTACATAAATCCCACCTGAAATCATCGTTTCACAACATTTTGATATAGTTTCTGTTTTCACCAACAATCTATATTTAGCATTTATGTTTAGAAATAACACAACGTTGGTGTATTTATTTTCCCAATAGCAGCGGTCGATTTATAATGGCATACTAGTAAAGACGAATTTACATTTTATTTTATTTTCAAACGTGATTTACGCATTAAATTGTATTTTTTATATCGCATGCATGCATGTATTTTGAATAATGATAACTATTGATTAACAAAAAATTGCACGGATCCAACTCATTTAGATTCATGTTTGTGCTTAAGTAACGTGAAACAGATTGGTGGTATATTTTAAAGAAATGTGGGAATTAAAAAAAATTCCATACCATTGTTAAACATCTGAGAAGCATTATATTCCACTATCAAAGCCAGGAGATAGTCATCATCAGTGCTTGTGTAAATAATGATATCTCTAATCTGGAAATTTTGCCAAACCCCCACTCTGTTGTGGGGTAGATGTTTAATTGCGGTCCGATTCTACAATTAAATCCTCACCGATGGAGTCAACGTACAATTAATTTTACCACAAAATGAATAGTCGGTTCTAATAGAAGAAAGAAAATTGAATTTATAATTATTATATATTATAATCTTTATGATGAGTGATATTGGTAACTTTTCCAACAATAAGAATTTGTTATAAAAATTATAATTTAAACATTAATTGTTGTTATGCATTGAGTAGTAAACATAAGAATATAAGATCCCACACAATTTAAATTACAATTTATCATTTAAATGTATCATAAATAGACGAGGACCTAACACAGTTCCTTGAGGTACTTCACAATAAATAATTTCACTATTTATAAAATAGTATACAAGTTTACATAACAGAGAACAGTCGACTTGAATTATGAATTGTAAATGCTAATACATTATTTCAATGCATAAAATTCACTGAAAAAGACTCTTATTTCAGACCATGCAACAAATCTACGTAAGAGCGTTTATGTGGTCGGAAAGCCTTCCATTTGTTCACCGGTTATAAAGAAAACATGAAAGCAGACATTGTGGGACAGCTCAATTTAATGGCACGGCTCAAATGGGACACTTGCCACCCCGAGATACTCTCCTTTCGCTGAAACTGAATATTTTACTTGGGGCACCGCTCTGACCAACAAAATGTATAATAAATACCGATCTGCAGCCCGACATGTCAAAGTGGAGACTCTGTAATCTGATTACATACACTGTCTTGTAGTTAATGACGTCGTTTCTATGGTTACGATTCGTAGTTTCCTTCAATTCCTTTTTCAATTTTCCACCGGTCTATCTACCAAATTTGCTAGACGGGCAGGAAAGGATATAGCTTTATTTTGTGTTTCATCCCGGGATCCATACAGGATATTAAGGCAATAGTGTACCTATTTCCGCATTTGATATAATATATGTGGAAAAACTGAGTTATATTGAAAAATTTTACATATATCGAGATATTATTTTTTCATCTCATTCAAGTTTTTTATAAACTTCGGTTTACTTAAGGCTGATAAAAGTATATTACTAAACGTATCTATTTTTATTTGATCAGTAGAAATTATCATCATCAAAAGGTTGTGTGGACGCATTTGCGATAGATTGTTGCAATAAAATGTCGTAGTGTTTACACGCTAATTTATTCCTCTCCGTTGTATTTTATGTTGTTGCATTGTTGATAATTTTATTTGTTGTATTTTATTGTTGATATTAATTTAATAATAAAATATGTCACATGTGCGCAGGGTAAAAAACGGCCATACACTAACAAAGTGATTAAATTTATCAGTGAATTCCCAGATTTATTCTATAATGGTGCTACAATAATTTGTATGGTGTGCTAGACAGACCTGATGTGCTGGGACAAATATGATTGTAGAGATCACGTAAATACTGTGCAGCATAAGACTAAAAAAAATGCGTGCCTTCGAAAACACAGTTTATGTTCGGTTTACTCTTAATGCTGATTGCCTGTGATGTTTTGTTGCACATACTCGATAAACAACCATTTCGGGAGTTTTGGAATAAATACAATCCCTAGGTGACGTTACCAAGTCGCGCAACGTTGCGTAACTAGGTAAAAATTGCACGCGAAGACATTGTAAATAAGCTTAAATGTGTATTAAGAAAATATACGGCTGTGGTTATGTGTTGACGAGACGACAGATCGTAAAAAATTCTATTTTAAATGTTATAGTACGTGTACTGGACTCTCTTAAACCGACATGTTCACTATTACTAGCTAGTGAAAGACTAACCGAGTGTACTGGCAAAACAATTACGAAATTACGTGGGTGGTGCTGGAGACGTTAGAAAAATTTGATCTGTCAGCAAGTCAAGTGTTGATGTTTGTGACGGATGGTGCCGCGACAATGCGTTTAGTAGGCCATTCTCTTCAAGAACACGGTTGTAGGTTGATACATGATACGTGTAAAATGCATGCTTTACATCTTGTGGCAGAAACTATTCGACAAGGTCTTCCAGAGACAGATGCAATAATAGCATGTACAAACAAATTTTCCTTAAGTCTCGTAAACATCTTGGTGCATATCACAGCATGTGTTCCGATATTTCCGAACCACCACAGCCGATTCTTACACGTTGGGGAACATGATTGAAGACAGCTTTTTTTTATGCTGAATATTTACAACAAATAAAAACTGTGATATTACAATTCAATCCTGGCGAGGCTGTAGCTATTAAGGAAAGTCAGACAAAATGCGAAGATATTTCCATTGAAGCAGCTTTAAAAACTATTCACAAGAACTATAAAAGATTACATGACGTCAACTTACAAAACAGTGCGTTGTCGTTAATGGAGTCACTGCAAATAGTGAACGACGTAAATCGACTGCTACACTCTATAGGTGACGCAAAAAAATGAGCCCGTTAGAGAATAATTCGCACGTGTGTTAAAACAAGACACCGTTTTTACAGATTAAGAAAAATTTGTGGTGGTACTGATGGTGCAACCCCAGATCCGTTAAGTGCGTTCAAAGACTATTATAAGTGTGTCTGTATTAATAATAATATTAATATAATAATTGCATCAATAGATGTCGAACGGTCGTTCTCAAAATATAATATTCATATTCATGCATATTTACGGTGAACATCACTTGCAGAGATATCCATAGAAACATACCTGATGCTGCAAAGCTTTTACAGATCTTCTCCAGTTTGTGATAACCAAGCAAGTTCATTAAGCTAGTTAAGAGGGTAAGTTGTGCATACATTTTATTAATTGTAACAGTTTATTGCTTTTGTTACTAGTTAATTTCTTTTACTATGCTTATTATGATGCATAGGCCTATGTCTCACCGCACATTTCTGCCAACTCTACTTATTAGTACTACATGATAGGAAGTAAAAGTCATTACAGAGCTACAAATATTAATAGAGAAAGCTACAAATATGAATATAGATCGGGAGGTAGCGATAAATTCCAGAGACGGCTTACTTAAATAAAATATTATATTATAAACACCTAATGAAACATACCCAAACAATATGTTGTTGAGTACACTCTAAAACGTATTATTTATAAATAACATGTAGATACGTAAACATTGCGAATAATTGACAACGGAAGTTAACTTTTATAAAATGTCTTGGATAATTCCTTCAGATGATAAGGTGAACTGGTGGATTAGTGATTTTTCGGAGTTGCAATTTAATAACACAGAATTGTATTACACCAGCCGTAAAAAACTGCTTTCGTGCAACGTCAAAGCAAACATTAAGAGACACATTTATTCAGAGAGTATAAAAATTGTGTGTGGTAATATTACAGATAATCCACTATTTAGACAATTTTTGCAAAAGTGTTTTAGTGGGCAGTACAGCAATGTTCAGATGCCATCGTAAACGGCACTAAGAAAAAAATATTTATCACAGAGATGTGACAGTATCAGGGGCGGTCATATATCTTCTTCAAGCGGGGGGCAACTTCAACACTTATAGGTGAAAATGTGATTCAACACTTACTAAACAAAATTTTATTCTATTGAAATATACATGGTGGGTCACTGAAAACGAAACAGTCGTGTTTTTTGCATGCAGGCCCATTTTTCCGAAAAAACTCTCGGAATCGTCGATTTTTTTCAAGGGGATACGTTTATTGGGTATTTTAGATCGCGCCATTTCAACCCTTAAGCGGTGGTCGAATCCAATCCTAAAATTTTAACTGGCAAGGGAGTCAAGTAGCACACAGTTTTAAAGCTCGTTAATTTCTCTTTACAATGGTACTTACTTTTTAAATTAGGTCTAATGGTTTACTAGAAATTGTGTTCTAATACTATAGAATTTGATGAATTACACGATTAAATGAGTCTTAACGTTTTGGTGTTTTTACTATGTTTTCTTTTGTTCACACCGAAGGTAAAAAATGAGAAAACAGACTAGTCTGTAACTTTAGCGGCAAGTAATTCATCAAATTATCAGAACGCAATTTCTCGCAAACTATTTGCCTTAATTTAAAAAGTAAGTACCGCTGTAAAGATAATTTAACGAAATTTGAGACGATGTTCTACTTGACCCCCATTGCCATTTAAAATTTTAGGTGTGGATTCCATCATACTGCTTCAAGGGTGCGATCGAAAGTATATGTTGGTGTCCCCTTGAAAATGAAATATCGAAGGATCCAAGGGTTTTCGAAATAATGAATTTAAATGCAAAAGACGCCTATTTCGTTTTGTAACTGCTTCATTAGATTGTTTACTTTTAGAACGCAATTTCTCACGAATTATTAGTCCAAATTTAAAAAGTATAATATCATTGTAAAGAGAATTTAACGAACTTTAAAACAATGTGCTACTTGACCCCCTTGCAATTTAAAATTTTAGGGGGAGGATTCCACCACCGCTTGATAGAGAGACAATACGTTGATTTTTAAAGTCTTAACTAAATTTAATTTACTCTAGAGTTGAATAGAGACAATATTCCATATAATATAAATAGTTATTTATAATTTCAAATATACTGTTTTATCTAGTAATTCTCAAGGGGGGCATGGCTCCATACCTCCCCCCTCATGACCGCGCCTAGATAGTAATAAACAAAAAATTATTCTGAACTGAATGACAAATACGTGTGGATTAGTGTGGATGAAACCTCCAATGCTTGCGGTTGGAAGGTTGCAAATGATATAGTAGGTGCATTAATTCAGTGTTGCCACCTGAGTATAACAAAATATCCCACGCGCAAGCATAAAATATCCCATATATTTTTTTAAAATCCCGCTTTAAATTATGTTCCAATTAATTTAAATTAATTAGTAAAATATAATATGAAACAAAAATTAGTTAGTAAAATATAAAAAAATTTCAGACTTTATTCAGACACTGAAAATCTCCCGAAGCCTATTTATAACCTCGGACCACATAAATTACTCGGCGAAGAACATAATAGAGCATCTGCGGCACATGACCTTATAAGCGTGGCTAACTTGCTTGGAGACAAAACTAACAAGAGGCCATAACCTCAAATGCTATTTAGTCACCTAATAGTTTGGTGATTGGTTATAATATTTTACTGTGAACGTATTCCTTTGTTTGATGTCAAAAAATTTGGTGTTGATCATGTATAGTGATTATTATCACACGCCAATTGATTATGTTGTTTATAATTATTATCAAAGACCGATGGAATTATATAAAAACTGACATTACCTCTTGCCACGGTATTTTCACAACCTATCACAGTACAAAAACTTAACATTTTAATTAAAAATGTAAGGTGATAAAAATTTCAAGTTATTAAATAAATACTATGGAATTTTTATATTAATTACGAGGAACTGAAATGAGGTTACGATTTGTTATTTATCCACCAAGCAAGGACCTTGAAAAATGTGACGTCATGTGCAGATGTTCTGTTTCATACGTATAATATTAGGTTCAAGTACATCACATTTCCACTAGACCTAAATGGGACCCGAATGAACCAGCACAATATTTGTTGATTCTTTTTATGTCCACAAGACGGTGGGGAAGATCAATTAAATAAAACAAAAGCAGCGATCAATAACAAAAGAAATATTATTTAATTCATTTATTGCAGTTTTCAAAAAATCCCTCAAAATTACGTGAATATCTTTTTGTCCCTTATGGACTTCAAAAATCTATCGAATCGGGATATATCTCTCAAGGTGGCAACACTGCATTAATATTAGCAATATACTTTTACTCTTGTGAGCGCTAGTTAAAAATATGTACATGTGTGTGTTAGTGTTACATTCATCCTCATCGTATTAACTATGGATGTTACCGAATTCGCAAAAATAACCACAAGGTAAGATATTGTGTCATATATGAACGAACATATTTACGCGGTGACGCATCACCTTGAGGTAACCCTGAAATTGATGTTATTTATCGCTACCTCCTGATCTCTAAATATGAATGAAATAAAAATATATGAGTATCAAAGGTAAAATCACTGTTGACTTTCCAGTTACTATTTAAAGAATAGTCTCCTTATAAAATGTTGTGTATAATTTCAAGTATTGTCCAATATTGGATATTTCTAAGAAATATTTGGTCGATGCTTACAGATCTGACTGATTATTGGTCCACATTTTTCCTATTCCATCAACGTTGACAAAGACAAGATATTTTTTCTGGGATCAGTTTATTGTGTTTTTTTTTATAATTTAGATAATTGAATTTGCAAGAAGGTAAAAAAATACTAGGGATGATGACAAATCCTTTTATTAAAATTTTGTAGTAAACTATTATCAACAGTTTTCGGTGAAAATACAATACAAATAACAAAAGATATTTTTTTTTCTGTACAGTTAAGATTTTTAAATTCAAATTAATCCAAAGTTTGCTGTTATTATTACTAAATTTCATTTTATTCTCAATTCCGTTACTTTTAGGATGCCAGGTTTACTTAGGAATGAAATGAAAATTGTTAAAAATATATATAACTTGTTTAAGCGCTGCCGGCGATTTGTTATAAAATGTACAATATCCAGCGACATTTTAATTAATTAAATGTAGATTAGAACTTTAAATTTTTAATGTGGTCGGCAAAAATTTCCTTTGTTGCCGGGCTGTCTGTAATCAATTTAAATTCTGCATGCAAAAACGGGGATAAGAAACGGCCCGGTCGATTTTTATATTATTCATCCATCTCCATTATATAAAATTTATTCACCCCGTTTTCAGAAACATGCTTTATATAGTCATTATGGATTTTAATACACTATAAGCTTTTTAAGACTAAAAGAATAATAGCTTGCGCCAAGATTTCGGTGAGAGATTACAACATTACTCAAACAATAACGTAACAATTGACTTTCGGGTAATTTAGGAAAAGGCTTGAATGGAGAATCGATTTCTTTATCAATTTTATCTAGTGTAAAAAGGCCGGTCATAAATATACGGGCAAATAAACTTTGTGAAAATTTAATGTATATTTTTAAATTACATTGCGGAAATTATTATTTCTTTCGATGGAATACTGGGCCGAATTGGAAGATTACAAATATGTCAGACGAAAAATATGGGATAATCATAATTCATTTATAACAGCTTCGTCAAATGACTATGAAGACATTTTAAGTAAACACTGTGTCTGATTCCCTTTAGTTTCTAATTATTAAGCAGTGGAAATATTTTTAATTTTTCAGGGCCGGCAGTTATATAAAAATATCCTATTTTTTAAAGAGCCTTTATATAATTAAATTAATTGATATATTATCAATATGCATGCGTTTATTTATACACCTGTAACATATGCAACCAGTATTGAGGCTGAAAGCAGGGATAAACTTATATAATATTACACGTAACCTTGCTCTTGTTCCTCAGTTAGCAACACGTATATAGCTACTTCAAGAATAATCGAGATATTTCAATAATCGATTATTATTAATCGAGATATTTTAATAATCGTCCTGTTATTTATTATTTTGGTATCATATTGGGTGCATTTATTATATAAATAGTATTACGTACCTACAAATTTTTTAAGTGTTTAATATTTTATTTACTTTACAAATAGGTAACAATAATTAATTATTTAAAATTAAACTACTACTTCTAAATAATTTCACAGTAAATATGTACCTGTTTATAAAAATAACGCCATGTTTCACCAACTGTTGTATCTGGTTTGTTAAATCAAATCTGTGGGTTTGCTGCACTCTGTTGCTGCAACCACAAATATAAAGTATGTGATTCTATGGTTGCAACTAACTAATTAACCACTTTGTACTTTATCGTATTACTAAATAAGATTTACATTAATAACTACTCAGTGGACAAACGCCTCGACCTGCGGTGAATTAAAGCTGTAAGTCTTGTTTGACAACTAAGATCATTTGTCAATTCTTTAATAAACATAGACCGGTTTCGAACATGTTCTCGTCAGTATGCCATAAGTAATGGAAAAAGCAAATAATGATAGCAAACCAGGTTAGCCTAATGCAGATTAAGCAAGACAGACATAGTGAGTGATAAGTGTATCCCTCTAGTGGTTAGTGCTACTACTCGTTAGATGTCTTAGTGACTGTTTGCGAACTGCAAAGCAGGTATCAAGAGCTGTGACTCTAGCCCTGGTTACAAGAGTTGCAGGTTTAATTCAACGCAGGTCGGAGCTTTTGTTCGTTGAGTAGTTGTTCCTGTAAATCTTATTCAGTATACAGTTTAGTCCACCAGGGCCAGAGTCGCAGCTCTTGGTACCTGCTTCGTAGGTCGCTGTCAGTCACTAAGATATCACTGATGTCTGAGGGGTAGTGGCACCGACCACTAGAGGGATACACTTATCACTTACTATGTCGTACTTTATCGTGTTCATCGATCGAGGGTTCCAACTCGAAACCGAGAGAACAATTGAATTGGGCGCCGTCGCATTCAACGTATAATAAATTGTATACCTAAGTTTCTTAACTACTAATATTAGTAGGTACTACCTACCTATCTTTTTTAGGTCATGATCGATTATCTCGAGATATTTAAATAATCGACTAACTCGATTATCGTATCTTATCTCGATTATTCCAATCACTACTGCTCGTAGATGTAAACTATTTAGAATTCGCACCATTAACCTCGGTAGATGTGGAACGTTTATTTTCCTTGTGTAACAGAATCATGGTACATCCTCTTTTCTCCTTTAATTTTGAAGATAATTACTTGAAATTTGGAATATCCTATAACCATAATAAGCGGCACTTTTTGACATACAAGTGATTTTTTTTCACTTCTAGTTTCGCCGGAAGTGACACTAACTTTCGATTCTTAAATGAAACACTCTGTACATTATTTCATTTCTGAATTCTGCATAAATTTCTGAATCCAACGATACCAAATATGTGACATTTTAAATGTCAATATTTTTTATAATATAAGTTTTAGTTTTCCACTTAAGTATGCCATGACGGTTCCGATTTATTCTAAATGATCCGTGTAATGCTAGAAAAATCGAAACCCCATCAAAAATTGTAAATCACGTGATTTATGAGCAAATAAAGTTCATCAAAATGGTTTTTGGGGAAAAACTCAATTTTTTCAAATTGAACCATATTGGTACCGTTGTACCATTTATTAGTACTATTAATAAGGAGTTTTTTCATATGTCGTATTAAAATGTGCGGTAAATACAAACAAAATTACAGCTAAAAGAAAATAAGAAAATACAATTTTGTTCTAATTAAATGTTAAGTAACCAAGGTGGCTTTGAAGACAATGTTGGTTTACCTGTGTTTTATTATGTCTTTAAAATTTGTTTAAAATTCTTGTTAATTGTGTTCAAAATGCCGCAAATTTATACAAAAGATGAAAAAGTGGACATGTTCATTATTTATGGGGAATGTAGAAAAAATGCCATTGCGGCTAGTCACCTTTATGCAGAACGATATCCTGATAGACAATGTCCAGCGAGAAATTATTTTAAGTTCGAAGTGAGCCCAACAATGATCCCGAAGAAAATTTCATTCTTGACGAAGGAACGGGAATTAATGTTTTGGCTCGAGTAGAAGTTGATAAGACTGTTTCTTTAAGGCAAATTGGGTTTGAATTGGAAATCTGTCACCAAACAGTAAGTCGAATTTTGCACAAATACCACTATAAATCTTTTAAATACCAATTGCACCAGCACTTGTACGAAAATGATTACGAACATAGGATGGAATATTGCAATTGGATTTTGCAGAATAACGTGCAGCCAAACAATAAATTTTTTGGGAATGATTTTATTTTCGGACGAGTCTAGGTTTACAAGTTTAGGATTATTTAACCGACAAAATACAAAATATTGGTCACAAGCAAATCAAAATTTATTACGGGAGGGTAACTTTCACGTGCGGTTCGGTTCTAATGTTTGGCTAGGAATAATCTGTAGTAGAATCATTGGTCCAAAATATTTGAAGGACCCCTGACTGGTGCCAGATACTTGGGATTTCTGCAAAATGAAATTGAGGACAGTTTAGCTGAATTACCTTTCCATTTACGACAGCGAAAGTGTTTCCAACAAGATGGCGCTCCTCTCCATAATTCAAGGACAGTAAGTGATTACGTTCAACGGAGATTCAGAGAAAACGCAATTTCGACAAATGGTCCTATGAGATGGTCTCCAAGGTCACCTGATTTAACACGCCTTGATTTCTTTATTTGGGGTCGTTTAAAAAATATTGTCTACGCAACCACCGTTACAACCCGTGAAGACCTGGAGCTACGAGTAAGATGCGCAATTAATAGCATAACGACCCAGCAATTGGCGAACATTCTTCGAGAAACAGCTATGCGAGTTCAGAAGTGCATTAACACTAAAGCAGTATTTTGAACAACTGTTGTAATGTTTTGTGCTCATTTTTTTGTGTTCCAAAGCCACCTTATGTATAACAAGGTAATTAGAACAAAATTGTATTTTCTTATTTTCTTTTAGCTGTAATTTTGATTGTATTTATCGCACATTTTCATACGACATATGAATAAATTCCTTATTAATAGTACTAATCAATGGTACCACGGTACCAATATAGTTCCATTTGAAAAAATTGAGTTTTGCTCCAAAGACCATTTTGATGAAATTTATTTGCTCATAAATCATGTAATTTAGTATTTTTGACGGGATTTCGATTTTTCTAGCATTACACGAGTTATTTAGAATAAATCGGAACCGTCATGGCATACTTAAATGGAAAACTAATTATAAAAAAATATTGACGTTTCAAACGTCACTTATTTGGTATCGTTGGATTTAGAAAATTATGCAGAATTCAAGATTGCAATAATATACATTGTGTTCCATTTAAAAATCGAAAGTTAGTGTCACTTCCGGCGCAAACGTAAGTGAAAAAACATCACTAGTATGTCAAAAAGTGCCGCTTATTATGTATATAGGATATCCCAAAATTCAATCAATTATCTTTAAAACTAAAGGAGAAACGGGGGTGTACCATGATCCTGTTACACCCGGTATGTCAGGTGTCCCCGCTAAGATAACGCGATTTTCTCGGTAATTTTCAAGACAAATTCTTAGTTCAAAAACTGATGTGTGTTTGAACGTTTTACAGCAATATCAGTTGTTGTTGGCTCTATACATGAAACCAAGCATCCTCTGAAACAGATTTAGGTGAATTATATATATTGTAGAAGGATATGATTTTGTTTGACATGGTCATCTTCAGTTAGAGCCTTATAGTTCTTGGGTATGATTATTTTGAATAAACCGAGTTAGTTTATAATGATTTTAAATGGAAGATTCTACTGACGTATTTCACTGTTTCAAGGAAAAAGTTTTATGAAGAGTACTGTAAGCAAAAAAATCTCCAGGAAATTGATCGTTTTAGATAATAATAAGTAGTTTATTCGAAGAAAAAACAGAAAGACAGTTATGGCAGATCCTTATGGAATGCCAGAGTTGGTAAAAATTACAACATTAATTACCGTAATAACTTTTATTATTCCAACATAACGTCAAGAAAACAAATTTGCAGTATAATGTGAAGTTATTTGTTAAGGCAGAAACTTTCTAATGCGAAATATCAAGCATCAACAGTATCAGAAATCGACAATAATTTAAAAGTTTTATACCTGTATTGCTTTATTTTATACCACAGATAAAATAAATCTTACTAATCAAGTAATCAATCATATATTGTGGTATCGTATATCCTAAAAACGAATGCATTATAATTTCATTCCTTGTTATAATCTGATACCGTACTGAAAATATAAGTTAAAAGAAAAGCAATATATACGCGTTACTAAATATACATTACATCATTACCATCAAATATACATTAAGAAAAGTGTACATTTGAAAAAGCTTTTACAGCAATATACAAAGCCTTCCATTTTAATACATATACTCATATATTATCTAAAATACATTTTACTGAAAAACAAATTACATGAACTTTATGTTATTATACATTTATGTTGTCAGAAGTAATCCACCAAAGAACTTTAATGAGAAAACGATTATTATATTTCGCTCTATAATTGTTCCCATAAGTGTAGTTAGTAAAGGAAATCAAGTTGGAGATAATAATAGTGAAGCGGCACGTGCTTTAGAATGCGTATAGCAGTGACTGCCAGTTGTCGCACAGGTACCGCTATACTCTTGATAGTCCCAACTCGCATCTTTACTGACTACACTTATTGGAACAAGTATAGTCTTTTCCAAGTAGAACACTTGCAGTGTAGTAACTGTTTGGAGCACACATTGACGGTAAATCTCAGTTGGGCACATATTTTTTCTAAAATACTTTAAACTGTTTTTTCTTCAACAATAATTGTAGTAGAATATTATACAGGGTGGGGCCATAGTGAATCGGACTTCGATATCTCGAGGTCTACGATAGCTAGAAATTAAAAGAAATATACAAGTAAGCTAAATAAAAAAGTCTATAGCAGGAAATTATTTAGAATATACAGGGCGAGCTAAGACTTTCTCCCAACCACTTAGATGAATTTTTTGTTGAAATAATCCCATCTGCAAAGGCATATTGACAAAATCACCAAAGTCACAATTATGGGTTTTAAGAAACACTTATGTGAATACTAGTTACGAGACATCTAATTAATGTTTATGAATCATTTTTACAACCTAAAAATGTACAGGGCCAAAAATAGTTTTTCAATTAAGAATTTTTCAAATTGAATTTTCTCAATTTTTTTCAAATGGAATACCCTGTATATTTTTCATCGATGTAATATAGAAATGAAAAACGAAAATTGTTTTGTAAGTACTTCTCTATGGTTAATTTCAACCATTTTCGTTTTATTGAGCAATAAGTACAGAATTCAAGAATAAACCTAAAAAATAGAGGTTTCTTTAAATAATTCATTAGAAAAAATTATAATAAGTGCTCCACATGTTACCCATTTTGGCTGACATACGTCTCTATGCGCTTTTGAAACGAGGCCATTTCTTCCAATCCATTGAAGTGGGTAAATAGTATTTAACTGGTCCCATACTGTAATAGTTTTTTGTAATTTTTTTTTGCTGTTTTCGTTATTTGACAAGCAAAAAACCTCAGTTTGGTATAAATTGTCTTGTGCAAACGAACATTTATCGGTCGTCAGGTATCATTTGTATTAAATTTAAAATATTTCGAGTTTTACAAAATGAATTTTAATAAAGCGGAACTTGTAGACATGCCTTTTGTTTTGGGCGAGTCAGACAGAAATTGTTTGCTTGCCAATATAATTTATAAACAAAGGTATCCTGAAAGAAAGATTCCTGATGTTAGCAGCTTCCAAAACCTTCTCGACAGATTTGTGGAAACTGAAAATATCGAATATAAAAAATGTGAAAGAATAAAACGTGTTGTGAACAAAAAAAAAATGAGTTTTCTGTGCTGCTGGCAACGGTTGAGAATCCCCATATTAATCAGAGAGAAGTGAGCTCAGTAGTAGTTGGTTGAATCTTAAAAACAAATAAGTTTCATGCATATAATATTCAAATGCACCAGGAACTATCTGATGATGATTTTCAAAGGCGTCTACAGTTTTGTAATTGAGCCAGAGATAAAATGCAAGATGTCACCTTCTTCAGTAATGTTCTATTCACTGATGAGACAACTTTTCATAAAAATGGATTTGCTAATAGGCACGATTTCCATTATTATGCTTCGAAAAATCCTCTATTTTTTAGGCAAGTTAATAACCAGTACAGCTTGGGAAGGAATTATTGGAGGACATGTAATAAGGCCCATATTTCTTTGATGGTACATTGACTGGAACTATTTATCTTCATTTTCTGGAAAACTATCTGCCACAATTATTATTGGTGAATTTTCCTGAAAGGATTCGAAATAGGATGTGGTTTCAGCAAGATGGCGCTCCACCACATTATTTAAATGCAGTTAGAGACCACTTAAATAATACCTACTCACCTAAATAGATTGGAAGAAATGGACCCACCAAATGGTCTGCTATATCCCCAGATCTTACAAAAATGGATTTATTTTTATGGGGATACGTGAAGGAATATGTTTATAAAGAAAAATGAAGGAAAGGATAATAACTGCTTTTAGATCTATCACACCGGCAATTTTAGGAACAGTAGAAACCTCATATCAAAAGCTCATTAGAGACGTGTGTCAATCAAAATGGGCAACACGTGGAGCACTTATTATAATTTTTTCTAATGAATTATTTAAAGAAACCTCTATTTTTTAAGTTTATTCTTGAATTTTGTATCTTGCTCAATAAAACTAAAATGGTTGCAATTGGCCATAGGGAAGTACTTAAAAAAATTTTCGTTTTTCATTTCTACATCACATCGTCGATACATATATAGGATGTTCCATTTGAAAAAAATTGAGAAAATTCAATTTAAATAGCTCTTAATTGAAAAATAATTTTTGGCCACCCTGTACATTTTTGGGAAGTGAAATTGAAACACTAATTAGATGTCTCGTAAATAGTATTTACATAAGTTTTTCTTAAAACCCATAATTGTGACTGGTGATTTTTTCAATATGCATCTGCAAATAGCATTATTTCAATAAAAGAAATCATTACATCCAAGTGGTTGGGAGATAGTCAATAATAATATATGAATGAATAGAGTCTAGAAAGAGGCTTCAAAAAATGTACTGATATACATAGCGTTCCATTAAAAAAAAGACACTTGATCCTGGAATTTCGTCTTGACTCGCTCTGTATATTCGAAAATAATTTTGGGTTATAAACTCTTTCATCTCGTTTACTTGTATTTTTTTTAATTTGTAGCTATCGTAGAACTCGAGATATCGAAGTCCGACGCACTATTGCCCCACCCTGTATACACAACAGAAATATAAAGTCGCATAAAACTGTTGCATACAAATACTTGTTTTTTTTCTTAAGTGTGATGTAGACGTTATATGTCTTTTGCAGTTAGAAGAATCTATCGATACCTACATTACATTGCGTACCCGACAAGAAATCGATGTGCCATTACACTTCATATCTTAATATTTGTCTATATTCTTAAAAATGTAGGGCGCAAATTTTAAAGCGGCACGCCGTGGCATTGCTATTTTTATTAGCGACGAAATACTTGCTTACTGTAAACTGGAATATGGCTCTAGAGATTTCAATTACATCTGCTGCATATGAGCATTTAGTGTTGCCTACGTACATACGCCTATGACCAGCGTTAGATTTGCCACGCTCTACTAACTAATTCCTAAGCCAATGAAAACTGCTACTATTTAGAATGTTTCTTTGTATGGCGACAGGACCTACAGGAAAATAAAGGTATAATACTGGTATTGTTCTTCTCCACACTGCTCTTGACGTTCATTCGATTATTTCGAAACGTTGCAACAGATCTCGAGTTCTAATCAGAAAAATAATTTTCAAGATCTAATCATTGAGAGCCACTATTTAAATATGATCTGTTGAAATTATTTTTATTTAGGTAAATAGTTGCATGTACCGCATTGGAATAAAAACAAAAATGCTAAAGCAATTTGTTGATTAAAATCATATTTTTAATTAAAATCGGAATTGACGTTGTTTGAACTTAACAAAATAAATAACAAAACAATATGTATGAAAAAGTACATAATCATATACAATTATAATGTTAAACATTAATCAAGGTTATAGAGTTATTCAACAATATCATATATTTTTCAAAATTGACAAGTAAGCATCATCTGAAGCTGACTAAATCATCTCCAGTTATTACCACAGATTGAATGGTCAGAATGTTTTAAAATGTTATGTATGGAGGTATCACCATGTTTTCAATATTTTTTTCAATCTCGTGCTTTCTAAAATTTTCGGACACTTTAGAAGCAGTAGTGGTTATATACCTATAAGAAAAATTTACAAGAAAATACATACTATTCAATGTCTATAAAGAATATTATCAAAAAAGGATTCTCTATCATCAGCATCAATATAAATCCATGCTGTTCAAATTAATAAATCATAATTCGAACATTTTTGATATAACTTGGTTATTTTTGGTTATTAAAAATGTGTTTAGTCTTTCGTTAACTAATTTTTTTCGCAGAATCCAAATGTTGCATCAAAAAATTAATTGCGCATATTGTTTAAGAAACTGGCTTCTTACTAGGGATGCGCGATACGTTACGATATTTTCAGATACCGGTGCTTTTCTTTCTGAGCCTCGATATTTTGCACCGGTATTACAATTACGGTAGAATAAAATTTTTAGCAAGTACCTACCGCATCAGGTATATCGACAAGTATTTTAGTGAAATTGATTGGATGCTCCTGGCATATGGCCGTATCTGTTTTGTTTGTAATTTTTTTTTTTTTTGTATTAACACTTTCATATTGGTGACAAGGTTTTATATTTTTATATTGTTGGGAAATAATGAAAATTTTAAAAGCCCTTTCAATAAATACCAATTCGGATGTGAACCGGTACTTCGTGTATCAGTACTTTTCAAATCGATATTGTACCCAACTGGCAACTTTTTATCGATACGATACGCGATATTTGTATTTTTCAATGTATTGCACATCCCTACTTTTTACTTTGATTTTTTAATAGAACACCCTGTATATTTTAAAACAAATCAATTTTGCTCATTTTTCTGATTTCGAAAATACCAACATTTGTCATGTTATCTTAAAAAAGTTTTTGAGATATTTGGATTTTGGTATTAAAATCTCATTAATGTATTTAGTTGCCTTTAAAATGAAAAAGAAGAACTAACCGTGATAAATGTTGACTTTATCGATGGCTCTGAAGGGCCACAGTAAATAAAAAAAACTAGAAATTTGTACTTTGAAACTAGAAATTTTTACTTTTAAAACTAGAATTTTCTACTTTTGAAAGTAGAAATTTCTACTTTTAAAATAGAAGTTTATACTTTTGAAATTATAAATTTCTAGTTTAAAACTAGAATTTTCTACTTTAAAACTAGAATTTTCTACTTTTGAAAGTAGAAATTTCTACTTTTAAAATAGAAATTTCTACTTTTGAAATTAGAAATTTTTAGTTTCAAAGTAAAAATTTCTAGTTTTGATTTTTTTCCCTTAAGAGGCGCGGCACCCAAAACGGGTTTACCAGTGGCAGGTATTTGAAACATGGCCGCTGGTATAAAACTTTTTAAGGACATAATTTCCTAAAAATCCAAATTTAGCTTAAAAATGAGCGTTCTTGGAATTTTCATTGATCCGTCCTACTTTGAAACTCCATAGCTCTGTATCTGTTTGACTTGCAAAAAAATGTTTCAGACAAAACTTCTATGTTCTTAAAAAGTACATTATACAGACCATTTTTTACCTAGAAACCGCTGGTAAAGCGGTATTGGGCGCCTCTTAATATAAAATATTCAAAACTTGAAATTTATACTTTAAAACTAGAAATTTCTAAATTCAAAAGTAGATATTTCTGTGTTAAAAGTAGAAATTTCTACTTTCAAAAGTCGAAAATTCTAGTTTTAAAGTAGAAATTTCTAGTTTTTTTGCTGTGGTCCCTCAGAGCAATCGTAGATTTTTGATAAACATTATTTTGACAAGTAAACTGCATCGTTATTTCAGAAACGCAGCTATTTTGTTTTCAAAAGCAACTACGTTTAACAAAATCATTAACGATATATATTAATACCAAAATCCAAACATCATAATGCTCAATTGTTTTTTGATTCGAAATTTTGATTCTGCGAAGAAAATTGTCTATTGAAATTATCAAAGTTATTTTTAAATTGAACATTTTCACACCTCTTACCATTACAAACTTAATGAATCTAGTTTTAGCTTATTTAAAATAAAGGGCGGCATTTCAACCTTATATTTAGAATATATTCTTTCTTTCACTTATGAAGTGAATATGCATGTGGTTAATAAAATAAATCCATAAATATGACTATTTCACCTCCAGACGAGAAACTTGTCAATATTATTCAAAATGTTACGAAAATTTTCCTTACGGATGAAAATTATCCAAGGTCAAAAAATTAAAAAGTAAAACGAAAAAATTCCTTGTCAATTAATTGTAATTGGAAACTTCCGCCTGTGCATCAGTACTCTATGATTGGCTTTAGTCGAAGCTTTTCAATGCGTATTTTCCTAAAAGTTTCCAAGCAACAGGGAAGTTTGATGCCATAATGACCATTTCAACTACGTAGTCGGAGGTTTTGTGAATGTGGATATCTAAAATTTCTATAATATGAAATTTCTAGAGTGAAAAATTATCATATTATTTATAAACTAAACAATTTTGCAGATACTTAGACAAGTGGAAGGGTTAGAACTTGTGGGTTCTGGTCCAATAGAGAAACTAATGCCATATGTGTTAATAGTGTAGTGTTAATAACTTAGAACTTTCCCCAAACTTAACAGTACCGCAAGTAAATTTTCAAATTACACTGGTAAACAAAATTGGTGACATGGGTAAAACATGGAGTATCATATGTAAAATTTTACCAGAAGGCATGACCTGAGATTTTCTCTATCACCCGCTATTTTTGTGCTACGAAATGTTGCTTTGTAAGGAAATTTAGCGATATACGTATTATTATTATCATTAAACACTCTTCACAATGTGGCTGCTGATGTTTTACAGCGACATTTTGTTTTTGGGGCATCCATTATTAATGTCTAGCAGTAATCAAGCACACCAGTGCTCCATTTACCTTGATATCTTTTCCATGGCAGAAATGTGCTGGTAGTACCGCTACCCATGTTCGTAACTTACTGCAGCCAAATTTTCCGGCAGAAATCAAGATGAAAATTCAGATATTTTCCTGGAAAAATCAAGATTAAATTCCAGAAAGAGAATTTTTAAAGATATTGTTACGCCACTAGAATGTGTACACTGTCAGTCAGTGGGGCTGAAGCAACACCTCCTAAGAGTTGTTGGCTGAAGGCTTTATTGGCACAATGGGACACCCTTAGAGTAGAGGATAGACTGCAGAAGAGAACGTGGGAAAGTCCAGTGGGAGGAAAGTTACTTCAGCAAGTGCCTAATGAAACGTTTGGCGGAAATTTTGGCATCAACAAAACCCTGACAAAAGTAAGCGAATGTTTCTACTGGGTAAGTAGTCGTCAATATGTGGAGACTTGGTGCCACCAATGTGAAGTTTGCGCGGCAAGCATAAGGCCACAAATAAGAAATAAGCAATATAACGCTAGGGCTTCTTTTGAGCGAATTGCAATAACAAGTGACTATGTGAAGGCTCGTTATGATTTTAAGGCTAATTCAAGAGAGTACCAGGTAGGAGAATTTAACTGGCTATATAACCCAGAACGAAAGAAAGGCAGGTCCCCGAAGCTCCACCCGCCCTGGGAAGGGACATACACTGTCGTCACCAGACTAAACGACGTTGTATACCGAATTCAGCAAAGTCCAAAATCAAAGATGAGGGTGGTGCATATAGAGAGACTAGCCAAGTATCAGGGAACAATGAATTGCCTGATCGGGACGTTCAGGCATAAGAAGGGGAAGTGTTATGCCACTGGATTATGTAGACAGGTTAGATGAGACTGGAATTGTACGAGACCGGTCGGGAATATTCTGGAATGTTCTAGACCATGTGAATGGATGTATAAATAAGACGCACGGTGGACAGAGAGTCTTAAGTTAAACGTGAACGAGTAAAGAAGAAATAAGAAAGAGACTTAAAGTGTTCAATTGTGATTATAATTAAGACAGTTATTAACCTATTGTTGTTAATTGTTAATTAGTAACTAAAGTAGTGAGTAAGTGTTATCTGGACTTTCAATCAACGAATCTACAAGTATAGGTGTTTGTGTGGGGATAGAAAACACGTAAGAATATGTTGTCTTATTTCTTTGTAGGCATTATCAAGTTCACTCACAATCTCTTTGTAATTTTCTGCTCTAACATTTTCAAAACAATTTATTATAACTGTTTTAAAAGCTTTCCAAGTTTTTAACTCAATTTCATTTAACATTAATTTATTACATTAGAATTGACTACGATTCGCAGTTACTTTCGAGGCTTTCAAAGGACCATACTGACAAAGCAAAGATGCAGACACACATTTTTGTGGATGTTTTAAAGTTTTGAAGTGATTGTTCAACTGGTGAGTACTTTTGTTTTATTTATTTTTAGTTTTACTCAACAGAATAGTTGGAATTAAAAATAACATTATTGAGCCAGCCGTACTGAACATAATGTGCATATTATCTTTTTTTATAATTCAAATTACAGCGCTTTTTTAAACAATTATTTTCCCGGCTATTACCAATTCCGAATTGGAAATTGAATTGGTAATAGCTGGGAAAATAATTGTTTAAAAAGGTATTTATCTGTGATAAGTATTTTATAAAAGTTAGAAAATAAAAACTACCAAAAAAATTTTTAGCGTTATATTTTCATTTCACTCCATATTTTAATACAACTTTTACCAAGAAAAGGATAGCTAATTTGTTTTAAAAGACTCAATTTTATATATTATTCCAGTTTCTGTTACTTACATATTATGTGCCTCGACAATATTGTATCTAGCGAATCTTACCTGAAATAAAAAAAAAACGCAATTAATAAAACCATTAGGGCTTCGCTATATTGTAGTGCTGTAATTGGTTGGACAATTAGTAAATGTTAAAATAAAAAAAGAAATAATGTCAATACCCCACGGGGGAAAAACAACCCAGCTGACGTCAAAAATGTTTCGGAGTAATTGTCCCTCTTTAATACAGTGCAGCTTAAGAAATGTGACAGAACTTGAATAATAATTGTTAAAGGATGTGGAAATTAGTACATATTAATATACTGTACACACAAAGGATATTAGAAAAAATTACACTTGAATACGTCCCTGCAAACAAATTTGTCTGTGTGTATGCTCCTATATTGTTTTTAGATGACCAGAGTAAAAAAGTTGTTTCTTTTACATCGTATTCTTATTTTTCTAATTCGCGAATAGACACAATTAATTCTTATACTGTAGTTAATTGTGTTCAAGTGTATTTGTTTAAACAAATATGAAAGCAAGGGGTCAATTATCACAGTCTGATGCCAATAGGGTCATTGGTATGTTCCAAGCTCGCATACTTTAAGTCGATTTTACTACAGAATTAGGAGTATGCCAAAGTGTCATTAGTAGGCTTTGGAATCGGTATTTGGAAACTGATTCTCAAAGTGATCGACCAGGGTTTACAATATCGTGATAAGATCATTATTTTCAACTTACAGTAAGAAGGAATCCTATCCTTTACGTTTCTCAAGTAAGAAGCTCCTTAAGTGCATGGGGTTACAGAAAAAGTCCAATTAGTACGCAATAGATTCAGGTAGTTTGGTCTCTCAAGTCATCCTTCATATTGAGCGCCTCAATTAAGTACAACTGACTATGCAGCCAGTTTAAGATGCGCAAGGGATCATCAAACCTGTGCTATAGAATAAGGTTCACTTTTATTTACAAGTTTGAAGAATGTCAGGGTAGAGATACAGACAAATATTTATCCAACCCACAGTAGATTTTATAAGAGGCAGTGTTATGGTATGGCTAGGAATATGTGTTGGAGGACGCACCGATCTGTACATCTGCAGGAGGATCATAACTGGACAAATGTATGCTGATATTGTCAGTAACATTGTGACGACTTTTCAAGCTGTTATTGGCGAACATTTTATTTTTACTGATGACAGTCTCTTCCCCATCGTACTCAGCAAGTAATCCAGATCCATGAATCTCCCAGAATTAATCACGATACTCTTCCACCCCGTTCTCCTGATTGAGTCCCATTGAACATATATGAGATTTATTAGGTTATCAAATAATTTCAGATAACAACTGTCAGATTTCATGAGCACAAATCTCACAAAATGTGATCGACCACATCATCAGTAGCATGCCCAGATGTATAGTAATTAGAGTGACGGTTCATAATACGAGGTACTGATGATATGTTTAGGACATTGTTGGTTCCCCACGGCTAAACACATTTTAAACTAAAAAAATTTTTTTCGCTTTTTTATAACCAAGTTATGCAAAAATTTTAAAGAAGTTTTAAATCGCCCCCACAACGATTTTTTTTTATTTCTATGTGCGAAATATAATTTACAAATTTGTTTTATTCTTGGAGATATTATTGATCTCCACCGCAAAAGATACTTTTCTCACATCATATAAAACAGTGTCTATCCACTAAAAGATGGTGCCGCTTCGCTGAATCACACCGTATATTGTCAATGCACAGAATAATAATTTATTATATATTAAAAAGCAACTTTTTGGATTATATTATACACACAGTTGCTTTTAGTGTGTGAAAATTGGACATTTTAGAAGAAAAAATAATAATAATTTGAAATTTTGATTACATATTCAAAATGTAGGTAAAATTTAAAAGCTAAAAATTCTGACCTCTAAAAGGCGAGCTTCACCTCCATCCCCTCAAAATCAATTTCTCGAATTTTTTTTGCAAAAAGATATTTTACACAAAAAAGTTGTAAAGGGAGAAAATGTTGCTTATAATATTTTCTATCTAAAAGATGCTTGTCATATTTTCGACATATCTAATATATTTCGAGTTAGAGGCTACTGAATTGGGAAGATGTATCAGCTCACAATTATAATTTATAATTTGCAACAGATTTTCTCGAAAACGCTTATTATGCATAGAACCAAATTTATTGAGCAGTTTTTTTTTTTCTATAAAATGATTTTGCTCTTTCCTAGCATTTATATTATTATTATTATTTAATTAATTAGACCCTTAATTGCGAATGCGTTGAGTTTTTTAATTCTATAATTTCATTTGAAAAAATTAACTATCTTTTTAAAATTTATGATAAATTTACAAAGTAAATAAAATTTTAAAATTAAAGAGTTCCCACACCCAAGAGTGAGATTTAGCACTACTCTTACACAGAAGGGGTAATTTTGCTGTTTTTCAAATTTTTTAGTGAAATAGTGTCCTATACACTTCCATTCTTTGCAAAAATAGCTTCGAAAGAAAAATATTATTTAAAAAAATGTCCTATACAAATTTATTTTTTATCATGTTTTTGATAGGGAGATTCTCTTTTAGTATAAGTTCATTTCCACAGCAGATAGAGCTTTTGGCATGTTCTATTTTGTAGGTTCCACTTAAATTCTATGTATTTTGAAAATTCAACTAATCCTCATCTGACTCAGCAACTTCTGTGTTGTTGCAACTGTGCCCGAGGCAATTTTTGCACACGGTGGAACATCGAAGACCGATTTTAACCCACGCACCATCTTCTACCACAAATTTGTTTGCAGAGGCAAGTTAATAATTTTCAGTTCGCAGATGGAACTACTACTTCGGTTGTATAAACAGGCGATAATGAATTGCTGGTTTTTATCCAACCCCAATGATCTGCCTGCAAAAGGTTTCCCCGCCATGCTTAAACCTGCAAAAATATGCGGCGAGAATGCTATCATGCTGCCTCCCAAGTTAGTGGTAGTTTAGAGAGCAGTACGGCATTACTAGCTGAACTAACTAATTTATTAAAAAAATATTCCTTTTGAGAGGATAGGAGCGAAGCTCATCATTTAGAGATGAAAAATCCTTTATCTTTTACGATTTACTTACGTACTTTGCATATATGTCACAAGTTTTAAAACCATTAATTTTTTTGAAGTGTAAATTTAGAATAACAAGTGGAAGAAGACTCTCTGACAACGTTTGTCACTCTTGGGAGTGCTCCATGGCTCGATTTTGAGGCCCTTGCTTTTTAATATCTACACCGCAGACTTGCCTCAAGTCACGAAATATTGTTCCCTGCATATGTACGCTGATGATATAATATACAATTTTACTTTGCTATTAATATCATTAAGTCTGAGGAAGTCCAAACCAAAATTAATCATGATTTAAATGAAATAACAATTGAACCCTTCAAAATCACTCCAATTAAATCCAAATAAAAGTAAAAATATTGTTATTGCCATTGCAAATAAATTAAGAGTTCTCACTTACTTTCAACTGTCAATTGACAATAAAATTATAGAACAATTTGACAAGGTGAAAATTTGGGGTTAACCTTTGATAAAAATTTAAACTTTATTTTTTCTATATCGGAAGTCCTTAGAAAATATTCCTGCTCATTTAAACAGATTTCAAGCTTTAGAAATATCCTTGATAGGGACACTAAACCTGTTACCTGAATCCTTTGTCTTATCACATGTCAACAACTGTGACTATATTTATGGGATTTGCTTAAATTTATCAGAAGCAAATAAACGTCAAAAAATCCAGAATATCTGTATTAAATTTCTACAAATAGTTTTATCCACGAGCATATAACACCACATATCAGAGAGTTAGAACTAAAAATAAATGAGAGGGGCTTCCTACAGATCACCTTATTAAATAATGTCATCCTAACGCAAAAACCTATTTATCTCGTTGACAAACTAATTGCCGAATTTGAGACATACAAACGACCAATTACATACAATAAGGCCTAAATATGAAACATTTCGATCATCTTTTACTTACCTATCGACTTGTCTATAATAATCTACCTCCACAGTTACACAATAAATCAACAAATGTATTTAAACGTCAACTTACGACTCTGATTTTGAACGACGAATTAAACATAAATTTAAAATTGTTTAGACGGTGATAAAAATATATGCTAGATATCATACTGTTCTTTTAGATATTAAATATACATATACTGTAGATATACAAAAACTAGATATACGTTAGATATACATTAATATCGTAATATTGATATTATATACTGTACTATCATATACTGGATAAAATCATATGTTAGATATTATACTCTACTAATATTTTACTAACGATATCCTAGGTTAGTGGTTTTGATATCAATGTATACTGTACCACTAACCTTTTGTGATAAATCGTTTTTTATTTTACACAGTAAGGACATTTATTATTGTTATTATTAATTTAAATAGAGGCGCTTGCGTTAATAGACTACTTGATTAAAAAAAAAACAGAAATCCAAAAACAGATAATCTAGCGCGAATTACAAATTTTAGTTGTGAAATGAAACATCCCTCTACTTCAGCAGTCAAAATATTAAAATCTATTAGATCTATCAAAAACATGATAAGGAACTTTTTCATGGAAAATTTGGGCAACATTTTCTCTTTACGCTTTTTTTTAGCATAACGGTGCCCGTTATGCTAAAAAATTTGCTTTTTGAGGCGGTAGCAGGTGACGCTCGCCCTTTAAAAGTGGGAACTTTTTAGGTTTCAAATTTTAACCTACATTCTCAATATACCAAAATTTCAAAACATTAATGTTTTTCTATATTTCCTATTTTTCAGGCTAATTTCAGTATACTATTTACTTGCAAATAACTTAAGTTAGCCCATCTTTGGTACAACGAAATCTTTTTGAGTATTCAGATATCTGAATGGATGAGAACAAAACAGTCTGCAAGTGGTGATGATTATCAAGCACAACGGGTTCTTTGTCTTAGGTAAATATTTCTATTGTAGTGGTTTATTACAATCTATTCAGTATTATGATAATAATCTAGACAATAGCTGTTAAAATGTAATTTGGTTTGTCCCCATCTATATAGGGATAAAAAAGGAGCACAATAAAAAGTACGATTATAAAGAAAAATTAATTACTTGCATTACACCATCTGATTGTACATTCACATTTTCTAAAACTCTTGTTTATTGTCCTTACAGGTATAGAATTTATATTCCTGTTAAACATTCTTTGTCAAATTTCAGAATAATGATCATAATTAACCAAAAAATAATTTAGTGCTTAACAAATTCCCAAAGAGAAAACGTAGTTGAGCTAATAAGAGAACAAAACTTTCAATTAAGCCCCAGACTATCTATGTAAACTTCAACAGCAGGTTTTTTTCAAAGCGGAGTAGCAGCAGCTATTTTTATTCGATATTTAAATGAATGCGCTTAAATTATTTTCTACAGTGGCTTTTATAGGCATCCGTAAAACAAAAACCCTTTGTTTTCAATACTGTGAAAAATGTGAGACAGCTTACAAAAGAGTATTTAACAATTAAATCATACGTATTTATTCCACATACTGTGTTCGACAGAACGTATTCCGTTTTTAATTTTAAATTATTTACATTATTAATGCTGATAAAAGTCAATCATTTCGAAAGAAATCCTGCGTATCTTTAAAATCGTTGAAAAAGTGTCTAATTAAACCTGGATTACTGCCATTACAAAGCTTACTATTCATCGTCATTCTTTAAAATAAATCACAAAGGCATAAACCATTCTTAAAAAAGGTTCCATTTAAATTTTTAACCAAAGAAGGTTCTCAGTTCGATCTGTATTTGTTTTTGCTTTGATTATACCTAAAACAAATTTTATTCATATTGTTTAAAGGTCTCTTTTTAATTTTTGAGGGCGATTAATTTTTTTTTCACAATCTTTATTTTACACATCAGAGACATTTCATTAAAGAATTTTGTGAAAATCATGCTGTTTTTCCTTAACTTCTATATTTCATTTTGCAAAAAGTAAATGTATTACGCAAGATTTTTATTGTTGTAGGGACGTAGAACGAAGTGCTCTTAGTGATTGTGCAGTCAAGTGGTAATATGACATAATGACGTAACATTACTTTTCTCCAGTAAGGGAAACTGATCATATTGCCTATGCATACAAACCCGTGAAATCTTTAAATTTCCGCTTTTGAAGGGCTTCTCCTTTACAAGCATCTACACTGCAACCTCCTTACGTTAACAAATTATGTGTTAGACTAGCTCTTGTGGTTGGAGTTTCGAATAACATCTCACTTATTCGAGGATATCTTAATTCCCGTTTTAGTAATTTTCAGGGTGTTTTATGTGAAGAAATTTGGTAAGTTTATGTTGTAATTTCATTATACAATTTAGTGTAAGGCAGAGCAAAGTTTCATCTTATAATACTATTATCAATAATAAATAAGGTACTACTGCGGTCGGAAAAATAGTAAAGTTTTATTTTCCTTTTGTACAGTGGGAGAAATCGCTTTAGTGACGGGAGGTGTGGGATAAAACGCGACATGCGGGAGGCAAATGTCTGGCATTATTCGACTTTTACACCGCTTACATTAAAGCGAAAAAAGATGATTGTTGTTTTTTGTTGGCACGCGACCGAGGCCGAATTTCACTTACATTCTGTGATACTTCCGGTCTGCACTTAGTTTTGTTAAAAATTTGTTTAGCAGTGCATTGTATGAGAAAGTGTAATTTTATAGGCAATAATTATATTATATCTGTTTATTTGCTAGTGTGTTTTTGAAAATAATTGCCGTGAGTTGTGTAGTATATGGTAAGTGTAATATTATAAGTAATAATTATCTTATATCTGTTCATTTGCTGATGTGTTTTTGAAAATAATTTAAGAAGGTTATCGTATTTAAAGTAAAAATGTTTCGACCGTGGGAGGCCTCTACATGTGCATCTTATTATGTTTGTGGAAATGAAAGTGATATTACGGTGATAAAGAAAATCAAAGTTCATTGGTGTTTTCGGTAAAAAAAATTCGGCTACATTTGAATGAGCAAGCGAAACAAATTTGCTTTAATGTTTACAATAATCTTTTGAAGCGACGAGCTAATGACCCTAATTTGTATGATTCAAATGTACTAGGTGAAACAGCATCTCTGACTAATGTTCCCCATCCCACAATACACAAACTGATGAAAGAAGGTTTGACGCCGAACAATCGAATATCGTTAGCAAAACTTTTAAGAACTTTAGTTTACTGCGCGAGTTATACACCCCATAGGAAGTCTCCTGCTGCGATATCCTCCGACATGGATAACGGCCACATGCGGCACACCAAGGCTATAAAACCACATCAGACGATCTTCACGACGCATTCGGTCTGCGATTTTATTCTGACATGTTAGTTAATTGTTAAAACCATATTGTAATTTGATCTTTGTGTTGTGTGAAATAAAATAATTGTTTTTAAAAACATCTTTGCTGATTTCGCAAATAAAACTGGCGCAGTCGGGTTGGATTAATCCAGTTGATTTGCTATTCATCGCGAACTAGTAACATCAACGTATTTTTTAAAATTTTGGGATTTTTCGTATTTACGTGCTCTTCCAAGTCCATCCACCGAAGAAGACACCTAGAAAACATACCAAAGAAGTGAACTGTAGTAACTTCTTGAGAAATCTCCGATAGGTGAACTTAGTAGCCTATCCAGAAGAAATCAGCAGAAATTCACTTAGCATCGGGACCGGATCGCCAGGGAAAAGAGGCTCCTACAGGACTATCGCAGTAAGTTTGAGTTTCCTTTCTCTCATTTTCCTAATTTTAAGTCCTTCAAATTTCGTATCTAACGATTTATTTGAGCATTAGACTAATTCTGATTACTGAAATCAAACAGACTATCTTGTCTATTAATTTTAAGAAAAAAAAATAATTATCGTAATTAAACTCTAATTCTGATTATTGAAATCAAACAGACTATCTTGTCTATTAATTTTAAGAAAAAAATAATAATAATTATCGTAATTAAACTCTAATTCTGATTATTGAAATCAAACAGACTATCTTGTCTACTAGTTTTAAGAATAACAAATTTTCGTAATTTTCTGTTCATAGAAAAATATATATATTTTTGTTACAAATACAAACCTTACTTTTAAAATTTTACTATTTACGGAATTTATAACGCATATTATTCCCACAAATAGTCAAATACCTATATTTATAATTATATGACAGAGATAGACGACCTGGTAAACAGTCTAGAAAAAAATCTATATAGATAAACTCTGTGATAATAATTTAAATAACTTTGAAATGGCAACTGGCAATCAAATTAATTTTCAAATCTTAAATGCTTATGCTGACACTATCCCACACTTTAGTGGAGACGAAAATATTTTAGAAATCTTTATAAATGCTTGCGACCAATTCATTAATACATACTCTACACACAAGTATAATATCAGTTGAAACCATAAAAACCTTTGTAACAAAAATTGTCAAACTCTATGGACAATCTAAATTACCAGATTTCAAAAACATTCAGTCTTTTTACGAATTAGCATCTGCTCAAGTATTTTATAGAAACGACAAAATAATATTTTCAATACATTTTCCGCTGATAAACCCCATCATTTATGATTTATTCCACCTATATCCCATTCCTAACAAAAAACCTTACACTAATACCAAAGAAACCGTATCTCCTTAAAAGCACAACTCAACTTATTTACGAAGACATTGAATGTCCTAAGATAGAAAATATTTGCCAACCAACAAAAGTAGATTGCCTCTCACAAATGTTAGACGGTGATAGGAAAATATGCCCTCTTACCCCTATATACCTCGATAAACCAATTATCGAAACAATTAACAAGGCACACCTAATTGCCATACCTATCAACAAAACAATAATATCGAAATTTTGTAAAATCGACGGAATTTCAGAAATATCTAAACCCAATTTAATCACCATACCTCTAAACTGCACTGTCCAATTAAATGGTAAATCGTTTACAAACTACCAAACCGAGAACCTTCAAAATCAATTCTCTTTACCAGAAATTGATCAAAGCACAGATGAACACACTCTAGCACCAATACAACTAAAGGACATCCAGTTAAACGAAATTTCCAAATACAAAGAAGAATTAGATAAAATGCAAATTCGCAAGCTAGAAGAAACAACAAACAGACAGACAGACAACAAAACATTATGGATCATCCTCATTTTAATTATGTTTATTTTTCTAGCCTACTTAACGTATGTTTCAGTCCACCGATACAGGAAACGGACACCTCTCACAAATATAATAATAACAAAATCCCAACTAGAGGAAAATGAAGAGGACAAGGAAAAACAGTCATCCCTCCTGTTTTCCAACTAAGAAGGGAGGAGTTATACACCCCATAGGAAGTCTCCTGCTGCAATAACCTCCGACATGGATAACGGCCACACGCGGCACACCAAGGCTATAAAACCACATCAGACGATCTTCACGACGCATTCGGTCTTCGATTTTATTCTGACATGTTAGTTAATTGTTAAAACTATATTGTAATTTGATTTTTGTGTTGTGTGAAATAAAATAATTGTTTTTAAAAATATCTTTGCTGATTTCGCAAATAAAATTCGCGTATCGGAATAATGAAATCCCATCTATTGACGTGGTAGACAGAAAACTAAAATATACTAAAAGAACTTTTAGCAACTTATCAGAAAAATTGGATTTAAATATCAAACTAATAATAAACGCATGGTGATTATGGAAAGCAGACGAATTGTGGATTGGCGAGATTCATATCTAGAAGAGATAAAAGAAGTAAGAAGGGAAAATAGACCAATGTATTATCTAGATGATACTTGGTACGATACTCATGACACCGTAAAAAAAGAATAGACTGATGGATCTAGGAAATGTCAACCAATCTCATTGTCCCCTAATAAAGGGAGTCAGTAGATTATATTACACTGCGGATCAGTTGATGGATGTGTTGATAATGCATTGAAACTGTAAGAAAAAACGTGGAAGACTGTAACGTGGATTCAACATGGAGGAAGAAATATTTGAGAAATGGTTTGAAAATACCCTAACTCCAAAATTAAAACCGAATAGAATTATTGTTCTTGACAATGGGAAGTACCTATTGTGACGAAAATTGTAATAAAGCACATCTCACAAATTCGATACAAAAAAGTCGTAGAATTAATTCAAAATGAAGTGTCTAAAATTAACAAGAAATATTGGGAAAAATAATTAGGAAAATAATTACAATTGAGGATCAATATTTAAAAATTGCTGAATGTCATATAAATCGTGGAAATAAATTTATTATAAATTTGAACGAGAATAGCAGTTCATCTGAAAATTAAGAAGAGGGTGAGAAGAGCGAGGATTCAGAAGAAGTAGCGATGTGAGGTGAGTTAAAGTGAAGTGATGAGAAGTGAAGAAGTGAATTTTGTATTATTTATTTCCATTTTTGTACTTTCGTTGTTCAGTGCTTGATATTCTTTTTCGAGATGTTATTATTTAATAATACTATTTTTTTTTTATTTTGACAACAATATGTCTTTCTGTTTATATTATTGTAATAACTTCACTATTAGAATTTATTTTTTAGTTTTATTTATTGAGAAAAATATTTGTATCTATTACTATTTTGAGAGTATATTTTTTGTTTTTATCTAGTTTTTAAAGGTTTCTTGTTACTTTTTGAATAATTTCTTTATTCTATACTAATATTCCGTACCCATCCTTTCCTGGTATGAAATGCTCATACCTCCTCGCGGTTCTTGCTGGGTAGTAACAATTTATATTAAGAGAACTTGAATACTGCAACTACTGTATGTGTAATCAATACTTTAAATTCAATACTTTTATTTCAAGTTAATACTTCTTTCTACAATTGTTACATTGTTGCTGGCTAAACTGAGCACAAAAATCTACATTGCAAACATAAACGAGTGAGCAATACAGATGAATCCGGCTCTGCGTTCTGTGGCAACTTACCCTGCACGTCCAGTCACTAAAACGATTTCTTCTACTATAACTATAGTTTTACCTAGTGGCTTGTACATAAAACTACAAATATATTATTTATTTATAATTTGCCATTGCTATCATTGCAAAAATCAGCTTTTCATGATATTTACTGAAACTCAAAGTGGCTCTACTATTTCAAAGAAAAAAATAATTAAACCTATTATAAAAAAATGCTAATCACTAAATGCTCGTTTGAATTTCACTATAAAATTTGACAGCCTTTTTCTAGGGAAAGATAATCGGGATTTAAAATCAGAACTTAAATGAAGTCGTTAAAATATATGACTGTATGTTGAAATGCTCAGTGACTGCTATGGGCACTTTTTGTTATTATGTCGCCACTCGTTGCTTTTTTCAGGCCATTATGCAAGTACCTTAGAGAGTATTGAGAACTGCCAAGCATAACTACCAGGTCAGGAATTTGTAACGGCTTTATAAACGTTAACAATAAAATGACGGGAACAATTTTAATGTTAATTTGATATGGTAGATATAAATCATTAAAGTGAAAATTAGTATGACGATAAACGCAAACGTACAAATTTCCATTTGTTTTCTTGTAAATAACAAAGATATATTTTAATAATATACTATATCAATAATATTGACAAGTAGCAATAATATATCTATTGAGGGATATACATCACCTGTTATAAGATAAAACCAGTCAAAATTTGGAGTAAGCATATACCTAAGAAAATATTTTCTCAGGATATGGTATTAGTTTTATTTACGAAAATCGTAAACAGTTTAGGATGTAAAACGTTTCCGTAAATAAAAATAATATTGGAGGAATCTATCAAATAAAGATAAAGCAGATAAATTGCAAAAAAACTGGAGTATATGAGATAAAATGTTCTTAGTGTGATGCTATATATTGGACAGACTGGTCGAAATGTAAACAAAGGGATTGAGGAACATAAAAAAGCTATTTTGAACAATATACATAGCACCCGCATGTCAACGCACTGGATAGAAAATAATCATTTCATAGATGTGGATAAGATCGACTTGCTTCATTCTAAAAACAAAAATTATATTTATAAGAAATATTAGAAATTAAGAAAGCAGTAAATCATAATAAAAACGTAAGAAGTGATCAAATAATTTTTATCGGTCACGACATTTTAGACAAAATAGTGTACGTTAAAGAAATTTCCATTGTTTCATACCATAAAATTTAATACTTTACAAATGTATTGTACTGCCCAGATGTTATATATAAATAGAGAACACGATTTTAAATCTAATATCATCTGTACTTTTGAGAAAGGCCTAAAAAAGTCTAAAACCCGTGTAAAGTTTTAATAAAATATTTTTGAAA